>CM022667.1:337500-455000 GCA_012295275.1 Chrysomallon squamiferum
TTTGGTTCAGTAGTTGAAACATTTCTGTTAACTTTGGCTTAGAATAAACAAATCTTTTACATCCAAAGTAATAGCTGCTTGTTGACTGGGTTTTTCAATGTTGTGGTATTTGCAAGGAGAAAATAATTTTAAAAGAAAGAAAAAAAAAAAGTAGTGTGTGTGTGTGTGTTGGAAGAGAAAAATGTAATTAGAGAGAAAAGAGAGCAATTTAGGCAAGGTCTGTTATTTGTCTTGTGGAAATATCCGATATCGGTCTTTTAAAAACAGCCTGTATTTTCACAGATCAATACAGTTATCAAGTAGGCACAACCTTTTCTGTATAACTTGCACTCAGCTGTTGACATTGAAGGGCATTTGCTTTATGGCAATTGTTAAATACCAAATAAATGTGTTTGTTTAACCCATTACATTTGTTTTCATGGATGTAGCGAGAAATAAACTCAATTGTTAAAGAGAATTAATTCATCTTTTACTTTAATGTTATTTTTTTCAATTGTTTTATCCTTTATGACCTTATGATAAATGTTTTGTAAGATGCATTAATTTCTGTTTTATTACTCGTACCTGATGCATGGGGAAATAATATAATAAAAAACATTCAAAATTTCATGCCTATTTTTAATTGTTTTGCATTAAATTCGCATATATGTTGATTTGTTTTGTTCCTGATGTCATTTTGAGCAAATTTGTTTAACACAAGTATAGAACACTGAAATAAAATTATGTTTTATTTAAAAAAATTGTAATAATAAATTTTATAATTATTTAAATTACTTGCATTTATGGTAATATGAAAATGTTGGCTGGCCATGTTTCTGAATGTGTTTGTCTGAGCCAGTCAGATAAAAAAAGATTTCATTGAAAAATACTTCATTAATATTATTCCAGATTATCGGCCATGAATGTGAAGTCTTTTAAAACTCTTCTTTTATTTCAACCCAGAATTAACAAAATGTTCCAGACTTTAAACTGTAAACAATAATAAACTGTAGACATATTTTAAAATAATTTCTTCATCTTCTTCTTCTTATTATTATTTTATATTATTACTGTTTTGTTTTACTTCTACTACTACTACTGTTATTGTATATTATTATTGTTTTTCATTATTATTATTATTATTATTACTTATTATTATTATATTTATTAATATTATTATTAATTTTCTCTTTGAAATGTTTCACATTCAGGACACAAACTGTAGAAAATAATAAATTATAGAAATATTTTTAAATGATTTCTTTTTCTTCTTCTTCTTATTATTATTGTTATTTTATATTATTCAAGTGTTTTCTTTGAATTTATTCACATTCTATCTCTTTCCCTGTCATTTATTTTTAAAATCATGTATTTTGTTAAAACGTATATATTGAGATTTTTCACAGTATTTCAGTGAAATCTCCTGGTACTGAAGACATGCTGACTTGGATATTAATAAGTAAAAAATGACATTTCTATTTCAGGGCATCTTACGATGACTGGAGGTGTGTGCTTGGCAGCTTACTACAGCCTATTCCATTCCCTGATGAGTAAGTAAACCTAGCAGCTTTGTCTTTTAATCCATGTCTATAATAATAATAATACTAAAATGAAGTTTCTGTCTGACCATCAAGGTAATTTCCAGACTATTGCAAATTTGTGATCAAAAAAAAAAAAAAAAAAAAAAGAAATAATAATAATAATGATAAAAACGAAAATAACAGAGAAAAAACAGGAGGACAAAGAGAGATCCTAAATAAATGTGAGATTGATAAAATAAATAATTTAAAAAAAAAAAATTAAATTAATAATAATAATAATAAAGACAAAGTTAATCAACAAACGTATTTAACATGGAAGCATTTTATTTTTTTATTTTTTTTGTTTGTTTGTTTGTTTTGTAGATTTGTTTTATTTAATTATTTGCAAATTGATTGTAAAAAAAAAAAAAAAAACCCACCTTTTAATTCAAGTAATCCCTTCCCTTTTTATTTCAGTACATTTATATAAATAATTCTAACTTCATTTCAGTGCAATTGCAGATGAAGTATTCACATCGTGAGTATTATTTTTATTATTCCAATACTTTCTTATTTTCTTTTTTTCTTTTTTTTTCTTATTATTTTAAGAACTGGTAATAGAAGAGTGGGGGAGTATGATGAGTCTTTCTCTGCTTTAGAACTTATTTTTTTTAAATTATTACTGCACAGATTTAGACTGAATAAGCATTTCTAACAACAAAAAGATGTCTTGGGAAATTTTTGGTTTCTTGTTATTATTTTTGATCTCATAATAGAAGGCTTAATATTCATAATATACGACTTGGTACTTGATTTATTTCTTGAATGGTCATTTTTGTAACTGAAGGGTGTTGTTTTTTTCATTGAGTTTCAAGGATGGTCCTGTCAGGTATGTTGACAAGGGTTGTACTATCAAGTGTGCTGGGAAGGGTTGATTCTTGAAGTATGCTGGGAGGGGTGATTTTTCAAGTGTGCTGGGAAGGGTGATTCTTCAAGTGTGCTGGGAAGGGTGGTTCTTCAGGTGTGACAGGAGGAATGGTTTTGACAGGTGTGTTGGATGGATTGACATTATCAAGTTTGTGAAAAGGGATGGTACTGATAATTAAGTTAGAAAAGTTGTGTGTGTAAATGTTTTGAGAATAAGTTCTTTCAATGCAGACATAGAGCATTCTAATAAATACTAGTATAAACTGTTACTGGCACATAACATGAACATTATGCTTAGAAATTTTCAACAGTTAGGCAGATTTGCTGTATTTCAGAATTTACTCTTGTTAAGATCAAGGTTGGACATAAAGCCTAAGGCAGAATTACCTCAGTCTGTAGATAATTAAAGATTTTGCATAAAACACTGACACTGGATATGTAATCAAGGGTAAATTTCTTATTTAAGTCATTCTCAGAAGATCAGGTATGCACCTCTTCAAGTAACTGTTGCAGATGTTGGTTCCAGGACATTAATAGTGTACTTGTACTTAAAAATGTTAAACTTGTAAGGTCTGAATCAAATCAATGAATTCATCTGACATGTACTTACATTCGTTTAACGTTCCTGTGTGTTTGTCTTGGGAATATTCAACTGCTTGATTTGTCTGCCTGCCCAAGGAAGTGTTTGTCAGATACATGGTTATTAGATCAGAGGATGGAGAGACTTAAACTTTCAGAATTAAATTTGGTACCTTGATGTGATCAAAGAACCTTCTACACTGTTTTTTTTTTTCTTCTTCTTTTTTTTGTTTTGTTTTTGACCTGAAGATTTGTTTAGTGTCTTTTACAACAACCTGCATTGCCAGGGATTTGAACTCCCCAGAGTATGCGTTGCAACTAACCAGTCATGCCAGGCCATCATATCTCAGTGATTTTTAATCTAATCTTACCGTCTTGAGACTAATGGCTTAATCATTGTATACTGAACCAGCTCTTGATTGAACAATTTTCATCCTATAGAGAAGGGTTCCTCAATCATAATTCTACAAAAATCATTGGGTTTTTTCAAGAAATTTCTGAAGGTTCTGTAATGGATCATGATCACAAAAAAAAAAAAAAAAATTTTTAAATTTATTATTATAACTACATTTTTTTTTTTTTTTTTTTTTTCTTGGAACTTCATGGCAATTCCTTGAAACCTTGAAATTTTGTTTCAGTGGTTTCAAAAAGTAAGAATTATTGACATAGTGGTTGTATAAAGATGTCAGTGATTTGTAAAAGGTGTGGTAGAATATAGGCCTGGATGAGAGACTACAGAAGTAATTAGATCAAGGTGTATAGACGAATGCTTGGTGTTAATTATGTTCCAGTATTAGTTGTGATAAAACTAAGACTTAATGGGCTTTACCTGTTATTCTCATTAGTAAGGTAACAGTTTTTTTTTGTTTTCAGAAGTAAATTTCGTAATGATCACCTGAACCGTTTTAACTCTTGGCTAAACAGAGAAGATAATCATGCTGAGTGAAATAAATAATTTCAGAAGATTAAAAACATAACAGTTTTATACAGTGCATGTGTTATACATTCACACATTCATCTCAAACACCACACACACTCACACACACACACACATCTATCTATCTATCTCTCTGCCTATGTGTGTATGTGTGTATATATATATATATATATACAGGGAGTGCAAAAGTAGGTATACAGTTATGAAAAAAGAAAACACTTACAGTACTCATTGCATTTATTATTCAAAGAAAAAAGGTAATATAAAAATACATGCATTTTTATTAATTTAAATAAAATATGGTTAATGACACTCAAAATAAGAAAAATGAGTCCAACTAATTTAATGTGCTATTAAATTCACTGATGTGATACAACTGTATACCTACTTTTACACCCCCTGTATATCTCTCTATATATATATAGATAGATAGATAGATAGATAGATAGATAGATGTTCATATAATCTAGTCGTTCTGTTCAAGAATTCCAATTCTACACGAGTAATTACACAATTTGTAGAACATCTCCGAAGTAGGTTAACTATAAAATGCTTTTTTGCTTGTAAATAAGAATACCTAACAAAAGTTAAAAAGGTCATCTGGAAAATAATTGGAATTACAACTGCAATTTGGCAAAAAGATCAAAGATGCAATAAAGGCAAATATTCAGTAAAACGTTTGTGTATATATATATATTATTAAAGTCCAAAGAATTGTTGGCAGTGTAGAGTTTATTTTGATGTTATCAGGTCCCAGGGTTAGACATCAGAGGTAATTTAGAATCATTTATTCATCAGAAATTCTTTGTAGTGTGAAAGAACAAACAGCCAATTGAGCTATTTTCTGTTGATGCATTAATCTGAAAACTGCAGCCAGTCGTCATGGAAACAGTGTTGTCTGAAAAACTTCAAATCCTTTAAAGGTATTTTCAGAATGGTAATTATGTGCTCCTTTTTTCTTTCTTAGGGGGGAATGGTGACGAGCAGTAGAATGATAGTAGTTATTAAAGGGACAATTATTTGGTTACTTTTTTTTTTGCTAGTACAAGATGCCTCCTGTAAATACTATTGTGATTAAAATAATCTGATCTTCAGCTTGTCAGACATGATGATGGCAAAACAGATCAATACCTTTCTGTTGCTTTGATATCAGTTATAGCCTCTGAGCTTAAGAGATATGTAGACCCCCTACTCCTCTTACAGACAAAAGTTCTGTTCTTCCCAATCTTGTTCTTTTGCTGGTATTTAAGGGGGGAAAAAAACAACAACAACAACAAAACATTTAAAATTTTAAAATGATTTATGGTGCTGTAGGATGATTTATTGTGTTGAAGGAGAAAACACCAAATATTTTGTGGTATTTATAGGAAACTGTTAAAAAATAAAGAGAAAAAATGGAGTTTTTATTCTTTTTTAAAATGTTATTTACAAGCATGAATAACAGTTGTTTTAAAGTTACTAATTGTTTTGACTGAAGCTTGGTAGATTTTAATCAGTTTAGAATAAATGTTAGATTTTTTGTTTTGTGAACAAAATCACAAAGGTTTTTTTAATCAATATAATCAAGAAATATGTTGTTAAAAAGATAACTTTTTCTAAGGTTTCTAATCTAAAATTGTTTGTAACAAAAATAATACATTTAAAGGATTATCATTTTGAAATATCAGTTTTTTTTCTCTATTTTCTTTTTATTGGAATATTTATTGATTTGTTTTTAAAAATAAGCTTACTCTTTTTTTGCATCCCAAGCTTTCTTTTCATTTTGCTCAGACATTTTACAGATTATTCTGAATATCAATCTTTCAAAACCATGTAATGCATCTTTCTTCTTCTTCTGCTTTATTCTTTATTTTTTTTAAAATTCTTATTCTTATTTTTAACGATGCGATGAATGTGTTGTTCCTGACAAGATCTTGCACTGAGAAATAATACCAACACTGAAACAAATCCAGACTGAACAGCCAAGAAGAAAACAAAAGAACTGCCTATGTCAACTAGTTTTAATCTTTGCTTATTAAAACCATATTAATTCCATAGCTCTTTGCTCATCAGCTCTTGCCTGAGTTGTACAAATCACTTCTATATTGTGAGATTATTACAGAGCAGCATGCTGGCTGATTTGTGTTCTGAAGCTCACAGGAAAAATGATCATGAAAATAAGGACAACCTTTGAGTATTGATTTTTGTGCAGATGGCCTGTAATTTTTCATAGACACAATGACTGTAGTCTCATGCTTCATCTTACAGATTTTCCTCGAGTAGCATAATTTTTCATACATTACCAGCTGATGCTTCAGTAGTGTTTTGATCTACGGGTGTATCATGATGCCACATGTTGTCTTTTCATTTTATAGTCTACCGAGATAAAAAAAAGAATATATATTTGATTGAAATTCATGCTTGGTTTAATCCAGTGTATAATAAATCTCAAAGGTTTTGTGTCAGGTTTTCTTTGTTTGTGTTTTTTTTTAGGAAAAACATATTTCGTTTGCTTTTTTAGACACTCTGGGTTAACATCATTTAAAGCTAAAAATAAGATTGTTGAATTATTTAGAAGTTGCTTCATCATTCCAGCCCTGTAATGTAGCAGCAACATCATTGACCTTTGACAAATAATAATAATAATAATAATAATAATAATAATAATAATAATAGTAACATAATAATAATAATAATAATAACAACAACAACAACAACAAAAAAAATAATAATAAGTTAATAAAAAAAAAAAAAAGGAATGGATTTCAGGAAATAAACTGAGATAAAAATCTAATGATTAAAAAGGAAAATATCAGTTTCTGTGCTACTGCATGACATTGTTAATTTATTTTCATCAGTTAATAATGGAAAGACTTAAGCAAAACACAGAGAAATAATTACTAGAAAGCATGTGTATATTGTTGGACTGTAAGTTTTCATCATCAAAGATACACTTTTATTTAATCCAATCTACCAACTACTATATGTGCTGACTGGATTAGATAATGATTTTCTAAACATTAAGATGATTCAGAAATATGAAGTCATTAATCAGAAATTACCATGTTCATTTTATATAACTTTTCTACAGAGTATTGTTTCAGAAATTATGAAGATGATGATTAGAAACATCTGCCCCCTGTTACATAACCTTAAATTAATATTTTTCTAATACATATATTCGTTTTTCTGAAACATGAAGACAGTGATGAGAAAATGTTATACCTCTAACATACGTGCAGATGTCATTAAACATTTATTCTTACATTACATGTTTTCAGTAGCTGTTTCAAAGACAAGATGACAGTCATCTCAAATTTCTGTTCTTCTTACATAAGTTTAAGTTTATGCTTCTTTTACATATATACATGTTTTCTTTTTTTTCAATGAATGTTTCAGAAACATGAAGACGGTGATTAGAAGTATTGCAGTGGACAAGAACTGTGATGTACATCAGACAGTGCTTGGTATCAGAGAAGGCAAGGAAGGCTGGTTCCACCTGTACTGCCCAGGAGGGATAGCTTGTGATGATGAAGGGGAGTTGTGGGGTGTCATGGTAACAACAGCTTCTCTTTCGTTATGTTTTTTTATAGTGCTGGTTAATTCGTTACTTTTCTTTTCTTTTTTTTTTTTTTTTTTTTTTTAATAAAAATTAGACCATGTTGATTCAGACAGTTGGGGGTATGTCTGATTCAGATTTATGTTAAATATGGCTGGGGGAAAAAAAGAAGAAGGATGAACAGTTAATTAAGGTCTAAAAAAAAGAAAAGTGATCAATAAAGATAAACTTTGTTAATTATGTTTAAAAAAAACAGAAAGAAAAGAAAAGAAAAAAGAAGAAACACAAAGTAAAATAAACAGATTAGAGCAGAAATAATTATTATCTGTTGAGAGACAGGTGATCAACAAAGAATATTTGAAGAATAGTTAATTTTATTTAAAACTCAGCTGATTTAAACTGTTTAATTTCAAATAATTGATATCTAAATAGAAAAGTTTCTAAATAATTTAGTGATTTTGTCAAGTCCCTGAATTAAAAAAGAGAATTATAAAAATTTATTGAAAATAACTTAGACTTTTATTTGAATTTAGTGTATTTAAAAAAATATATATATATTATATTATAATAATAATAATAATATGCTGTAAGTATTGCTTAATTTGCCAGTAGCAAAGAAACATTCAAAAATGATTTTCCAGAAAACATTAAAGACATAAACATGAGTTTATTATGATAATTATCAACAACATTTGGAAGATTTTATGACCAAAACATTAACAAACATGTTATTTAGACATTATGTGGGAATTATTTTCTGCTTTTTTTTTTTTTTTTTTGTGTGGTTGTCTCTAAAAATCAGAGAAATTTCATGTTAACTGTTTGTAAATTACATGTTTTTCCAAGTATGTTAAAAAATAAGAGCTGATTTTCATACTTACAGTCTCCAGAGACAATTATCAATAAAAGCATTATGTGTAGGCTGGAAATCTAGGTTTATCTATGAAATAGTATTTGTCACGGTGGACTCTGTGGTTATTATTATCAATTTTGCTGAGGTTTCCAGTCCTGTTTGTGGATATTTTCTGTTCTGTACTGATTTCTCACATACACCAACAAGCGAGCTAGTTTGGTATTACCATTTATACAAATATCTCTAGAAAGCTCAGGTATGATGTGTGTTTTATGTTGTCTGTTGGA
This sequence comes from Chrysomallon squamiferum, assembly GCA_012295275.1. Taxonomy (NCBI): domain Eukaryota; kingdom Metazoa; phylum Mollusca; class Gastropoda; order Neomphalida; family Peltospiridae; genus Chrysomallon; species Chrysomallon squamiferum. The sequence goes on from CM022667.1 coordinate 346,121, forward strand.
TAGATAATGTAATAAACTGGTCTGATTTTTCTTCATATAGTCAACAAACAGGAAAAAAAAAAAAAAAAACCAACAAGAAACATAAATCAAATTACTTGGCAAACTTGAACTGAACTTTTCTCAATGAAGTTTGCGGGGTTTTTTTTCTGGTTTTTTTTTTTGTTTCCTTCCTAAAAACTCCTAACCACTGAGGCCTAATTAGGTTTGAAGATGTTGTCATTTTGCAGACAACTACGCAGTTGTCTGTTTGTGTTTGTACTTTTCACACTTGCTTAGACGTCGAAACTTAATACATTAACCTTTTTAATAATGTGTGGGTTTTTTTTCCACCATAATACAAATATATAAATATACATATAAATACATATTTAAAACAGACATTACAAATCAACAGATATAACATATTCAGATAGATATCAAACACATATATACATATATGTGTGTGTGTGTTTGTATGTATGTATGTATGTATGTATCTGTGTCTGTATCTATGTATGTGTGTGTGTGTGTGTGTATATGTATGTATCTGTGTATGTTGTATGTATGTATGAATGTATTTCAGTTGCACCAAATGTGCATTGAACATATACATACATATACAATGACACACTTCTCACATGTATAACTAATAACACACATCACACCCAGAGGGCCACCGATGTCATTGCAGACATCATCTTCAGGTGAATGTCTTAAGGAAAGGCAACATCTTCAGGTAAGTCTTCAGGTGTTCAGGTAAATCTTCAGGTGTTCTTCAGGTATTCCTTAAGGTGTTTCTTAAGTGTGTCATCTTGGATGGTCACCATTCTTGTGTGGGTACAAGACATCTGAAAGGCTCCAAAAGAGCCCAAAGAAAGTGGTAACAGGATAATTGAGGGTCTTTACTGCATGGCTCTTCCCAGTGATGTCCAGAAAAACAGCTTGATGCCTAAAAAGATGTCATCACAGGAAAGAAGACTGTAAATAAAACAAAACAAAACAAAACAAATGCAGTGTGGTAGGATTTTCACCTACATCACTCAGGTCTCAACTGAGGTTTTGAATGTTAAACTGCAGCCCACTTGCTTGGATGAGATTTGAACCCATGTCTCTCGAATGAAAATCAGGCATGTTAACCATTACACTATAAGGAACTTGTTCATGTAATGGATAATAATTAATGTCATACATATCACAACAATGGTCGTCATGTATTTTATTTATATATTATTGCATAACGACTTGTAAATTATTATTTTGGGATACAAATGACGCAATTAAATTTCCAGGATGTTGTGGAACTTCCATTTTAACAGTATAAATCGTGTGTTTCATTTAATTATGATCATTACTATTTTTTCCACAAAAAAGAAAAACATTATGTGGATCTCTGCACTAACTGTTGAACAGGTTAGAGATTTTTTGAAATTATCGATAGAAGAATTTGGTGATTTATATTGCAAGGATACTGACACTGAATACTTTAAAAGTCATGTCGAAGCAGACGAACGTCAGTTTTGGACTGTTCCGTAAAAGCGTATTTATCTATTATTGCCGATGAATCGAGAAAGTTACAAAGAACGGAATTGAAAGAAGACGAATCAAAAGAAAAGGATATTGAAGACACCTTTGATGAAGACATTGAAGCATTAGAAGACGAGAAGAAAGAAGTTACAGATAATATTTTATATTATAGTAAAAAATTGATACATCTGGATAATTGTAAAGAACTGATAGAAAGGATTTGGAAATATTATTTTGAATATTATAAAAAAAAAACATCAAAATGACTATGGAAATGTCTTATTGTGATATTAATTTATAATCATTGTAGAAAAATAATGGAGTTAGATTATTCAGATGCTGTAGAATATATTAGAACTAATGTATTAAGTGATTACTATAGAACATACACTGTTTTACATGGTGGTATTGATTTTTTTATGAAGAATATTAATTAGAAAAATATCAGATGATATGAAATTAATGGACAGATATCACAATTATCGATATAATGATTTTGTTACAGGTGATGCACTAAAATGTATTTGAGATAGACATTTTTTGAAAGAAGCAACTTATGAATTAAAAAGAAATTTATGGTTTAAAAGAGATTTATTTTATCTAGAGTGATAAAAAATCATAATTTAGAAAATTTAACAAAAGAAAAAGCAAAATTAGTATATTTAACTTGAACAAATAACAAAAAATGAATAAATTCATTTATATTCTGTTTCATTGTGCAAAAGAATAAAAACTGTGTGCACACATTCATACAGACACTTAAACAGACACAAGCAAGCATCCTTTCTGGTTTTAATATTTAATGGTTTCTCTAACACTGTTACACAGCAAGGAAGTGTCTGAATCAAGTCCTGATTACAGTGGCCTGATTCTGCTTCCACACTCTTGGTGACATTGACCATTCACCCACTGTCGTGTATTGATTGCCCACTGGCCTGAACTAACTAGTTTCACACCTACATCAACCATCAAGTTGGTCCTGGTGAATGTCACAGCTGAGGCTCTTGTGGAAACTGGAGGCTGAAAACAGATCTGCCTGGTGGTTTGAGTACATTTTTCTGAAACAGGTGCCACTTGCTGCTGATGTCTGAACAAGGCAGTTGTAGTCTGACGATGTGGCTGCCTGCTTCAACAGCGTGTTATTGCCACTCTGGGACAGCAGAAATAGCACACTCCTCCCCAGCAAACGTCCATTTGTCTTTCTCTTGTTATTCTGAAATTAGAAGAGGATGGGGAAATAAATAATGATGTGTGGGTGCTACATAAAACAGTCGTGAAATTCCTCAAAAGCCCAGAATATAAACACTAAATACTAATGTGTGCTAATCAGAAAGGGAAGAGAAAAACAAAGATTTTGTATGATGTTGTATAAAACAGTCATAAAAATGTCCACAACTCATAAAAAAAAATTGTTCATTCCTTGATGTGTATTTTTGTGTAAATATTAATGTCTGCTAATTTACTCAGAAGGTGATGGAGAAGTAAATATTAATCCGTCCTAAATGAGAAGTAGTACAAATAGATTGAAAAAAAAGAACATAACTGAATTAAAATTTCTAACTGCTACTTTAAATCCACATTCAGTAGCATGTGTTTTTGAGGTTATATTAATACAGAGTTTGCAAACTTAAGACTTAAGACTTAAGACCATTTTTGATGTGATGGGTCACAGATGTCCACATATGGAACAGAACAGAGAGCCTTTAACATGCTGATTTATCTAAACAGTTCATTCCCTGATATATAAATACCTTGTGTAAATATTAATGTCTGTTAATTTATCAACATAATTTAAACCACACCCCCACTGAGCCATGTGATACGTGCTTTTTGATGCTCGGACAATGCAGTTTTGATCTGCCAGTATTGCAGATTGCCTCGGGGAACAACTGTGTAAACAGTTCATTTCTCTAAGGATATTTGTATGAATATTAACGTCTAATTACAGAACCTCTCTATTCTTCGCTCCTTGCCAAACTGATCCAAATGTGGATTATGTAGTTTTTGTGTAAAATATTCAAACATGTCCAGAGGCAGTAACATCATATATTTATCACATAGGTGTATTTGTGTAAACAGTTCATATTTCTGTGGAGTATTTGCACAAATGTTAATACGTACCTAAAGAACCGTCATTCTTCAAACCACATCAAAGTGGACCAAATGTAGATTGTTACTTGTATATAAAATATTCAGAAATGTCCACAGTCAGAAACATCTTCATCACACTAGCTGATTTGTGCAAACAGTTCATTTTTTAAAAGGGATATTTTTAAGTGATTATCAATGCATACCTAGCAGAACCCTCATTCGTCAAACCACACCAAACTTTGCAAAATCTTATTTATGTTGCTTTTATGTAGAATATTCAGTAACATTTAGAGGACATCTTTTCAATGCTGCAGCCATCCCATAACCAAGATTTGAATTACAGTGAAAGAAGACAGTGAGAAGACAATAACCAGGCATTGTACTGGACTGATGAAAACGTGATACAATACACCAGAGATCCTGATACAACTTAATGTATTGACTTCTGTAGCAGTTTCCACAGATACTCAGCAGATTAATATACAGCCTGGCTCATGTAAACAGTTCTTTTCTCAGGAGATTGCTTATTTCAGACAATACTGGTGTTTACATATTGTGTGTCAGTGGCCTAATTTCATGGCCTTGTTTTTGTAACCAATTGATTTCTCAGGAGGAATAATTCTTGTCACTGAATGAATATTGACAGTTATTTACTGGGTCAGTTTTTAAATTCTTGTTTATGTATCATAAATGTCATCTAAAAGCCCAGAGTGAATAATATTTCCAGTAAATAAAGCTAATACTGAATCCTAGTTTATGATACATTTGAAATTTGAAGCATCTAGGTTTATTAATTATACATTTATACGTTTGTATGACCGTGTTGTCTGATTGTTGAAATATAGATAAAATTTAATTAACTATGGAAAAACAACAGTTTACATTAAAACCTTCTAAAAGCTCTTTAATGTTTAGTATTCAGATCATGAGATATCAGTTAATAAACTGATAAATGGATATTTTTATTTAACAAAACCACAATCATGTTTATGTTGGGTTTTTTACACACACAAAACACAAACACTTGGGACCAGTGAGATATCATGTTTTAGACAAAGTGCCTGTTTATAAAGATTAAAATGACATAAAATTGGAATATGTTTTTTTTAACCCATGGCAAAGTCTAAGTCATTTTTTTTTTTTTTTTTTTTTTTAATTTTTTGTTTATTTATTTATTTATTATTTAAATATATCACTTGCAAGTTGAAATTATCGATATATTTTTGCCTCCATTTTGTCCCATAATCAGATCAACACATTTTGTGATCCATTATTTCTGCCATTTAACATTTTTTTAATAAATCACATAACCAACTGTATGAATAGCTGTAAAAATGCACAATATGAATAAAACTTTTGTTAAACAATTTAATCACTTATGTCATGTTTCTGTACACAGAATTTTATTAAAGGCCATGTTTTATTGGTAACAGAACATTGATGTACACATGTAGATGTTTAATTTTATGTTTGTGTCAATGCTTCATGGTGTCATATTGTCTCATTGCTTTACAAAACATCAATTAGCACTAATGTGTCTCGAGGAAGAAATAATTTCCCCCTATTTTTCTAGCCCCTGGTGTAATCTCTCTGTTTATACAGTGGATTTGATGAAAACCTTCTATCAAATTTGCTTTAGAAAGTTTAATATTGTTGCCATTTTTCAAGGTTGCTCTGCCATTAAGACAAATTCAATAAGACAATGCATAATGTGCACCATACATATTTATGCAGACTTCTGCTTTTGACACTGAATCTAAATGAGTGAGTTCACTTAGGTGTCTACACAAACTAAAAATAACCTTGTTTGTTTAGTTTCATGTTGGTAATTACAAGAAGTACGGCATCAGTGTTCATTAAGCCATCAAAAATGCATGATCATTTCATCTCAGTTGGTAGTCTAATTATGTCCAAATTATGTCTGACTTGCAAAATTATGTGCTGAAGTTGACATTGCTGTATAAATTGTTCTTTTGTTCTGGAATTTACACAATGAAATCTGGATTAGTCAGTTTTCTCAGAGTCCACTATATATATATATATATATATATATAATTTAGTGGTAATATGAGAAGAAAACTACATAATCATACCAAGCACTGTATTTATCTAATTGTGGTATGAGAATGTGTAATTTCTGTCATGCTTCCTCAGAGAACTGTCCAAGCATGCTTGTTGTGGACACAGAGTCTCTGGTCTTTCCAAAGAATTCTGCATAAGATTCTTTTCTGTTGGTAGCAAAAGTTCCTTTTTATGCCACATGCCATGGTTTTTAATAGATGATTAAAGTTTTAAGTTTTTTTGTATTGTTTTCAGTGAAAACCTATCATTTAATTGTTTCTTGTATACTGAATACTTAATATATATATTTTATAATTACTTGTATAATTATCAGCCAATATAACATTAAATATAGAAATATTTTCCTATTCTTCTTTTTCTTTTTTAATTTTTCTTACATTAAACTGTTGTTTATACATATATATATATATATTTTTTAGATTTGTAAATTTTTCTCTGATACTTAAGCAGTCTTCAGTTTATTACCAATGACGATGTACTTGTCTTTACCGACAGCTGAAGACACTGATTCGCTGCTGCTGCAAGAGGAAGCGATTCCTTCAAGGAATGATCAAGATGATTGAGCCGACGATGCTGTTGGCACTGCGGGACTGCATCTCTGCCATGGAGGTGCTGTGCGCCATGCTGGAGCTGGAGGTGATTTCGGGCCAGGACCTGAAGATGCAGATAATCACAACACTGCAGAGCACGACCGAAGGCAAGCGAATGTACGTGGCTCTGTGTGAGCGTCAGATTGCTCTCAGGGAATTAGTGAGTATTTCTTCTGATGGCTGAATTCACTGTTAAATTTAATTAATTAAACTTGTTAGTGAAAAAAGTTGTTGATTACAATGCAACCAAAGTTCTGTGTAAGGAGTTAGATTAATTAATTAATTAATTAACATATTTATAAAAATGTATTGATTGCATTGGCATGAAAATTCTATGTAAGGAACTGAATTGATTAATAGTTTGATAACAGTGTGTTGATTACGTGGCATGAAAATTCTATATTAGGCGTTAAATTAATTAATTAATTAATTATGTTGGCTTTAATGTATTGATTATGTGGAATCTAAGTCAGTAGATTATGTTGAAATTATGTTATTTTAAGTTCTGTGTGTGTGTGTGTGTGTGTGTGTGAGAGAGAGAGAGAGAGAGAGAGAGAGAGAGAGAGAGAGAGAGAGAGAGAGAGAGAGAGAGAGAGACTTAAGTTTTAACAATTTAAATGTTTTTTTGTTTTTTTTTAAAATTCTAAATTTTATTCTTTATTTCCAGCAACAGAAAGGTGGCCCAAAGAAACTAACATTGCCATCCAAATCAACAGATGCTGATCTTTCCAAGATGTTAAGTTCAGGATCGTTTGGAAACTTGGAGTGCCTAAGTCTAGCCTTCACACAGGTGACCAGCTCCTGCGCACACGAGCTTGTCAAACTGCCTTCCCTCAGATACCTGAATCTGTGGTCAACACAGGTAACATTTATATATTTACCTATAACGAGATTAACTCAGTCTGCAGTAAATACAGGTAAGAAATGTAATCACATAATTTCATTTAAATACTATACTTGTTACAAAACCTGAATCTGTGGTCAACACAGGTAACATTTAAATATTTACCTATAACGAGATAACTCAGCCTGTAGTGAATACAGGTAGGAAATGTAATCACATAATTTCATTTAAATGCCATACTTGTTATAAGATACCTGAATCTATTGTGGACAATACAGGTAACATTTAAATACTATATCTATAACAAGAAAAATCAGTCTGTAGAGAATACAGGTAAGAAATGTAATCATGTATTCCATTTAAATACCATACTTGTTACAAGACACCTGAATCTATTGTAAATACAGGCATGAGAAGTAATTCATTTAAATACTGTACTTATGACAAGATACGTGAATCAGTTGTAAATTCAAATAAGAAATTTTCCTGTAAATTATTAGAGTGTAGCTCATTTAATTATTTTAAGTACAAGAATTAAATTTGTGATCAATATAGGTAAGAAATCTGTTTTACCTTTCTTAGCATACTTTTTAAAAAAATTATATTTCTTTTACAAAATACCTGAATTTGTGGTCAACACAGATGAGACAATTACACCAGTCATGGTGGTATATACAGATTATATTTAAGTGTGGAGATTCTGCTATTCAGTTATCAGATCAGAAAATATATTTGATCACTACATAAACACTGATATTGACAATACACATATCTTGCAACTGGAAAGATTTAACCTTACAAATCAGTCGTGAAATTAGTTTATTTCAGGTATGCATATCAGGCATACTGAGTCAGAAGATTAATTAAGTGCCTGAGTATTATTCCAGTAATGCTGTGCATGCTAGTTTAGGTGGGTTTTTTTTTTTTTGTGTTTATTGTTATTTGTAATTTTCTTGTTGCTTTTTGTTTTCAGTTTGGTGATGTGGGCGTGCAGTTGATTTCAGAACATCTGCACAAGTTGCAGGTCTTAAATCTGTGTGAAACTCCTGTTACTGATAAAGGGCTCATTTGTCTTGGAGGTATGTTAATAATCTTTATGTTTTGTGTGTGTATCTGTTAATGGACAGTTTCATACTGTGTGTGTTTTCACATGTATCACATCCATACATGAATGATCTTGTATTGTATATGTATGCTGTGTTATGTTATGTCATAATGTTTTAATATGATTTCATTGTGTAAAGATCCTCTGTCTTATTTTAATGTGTGGTATCATATTTGTATATGTATCCTATATCATCACATCGTTGTGTATGGATTTCATATATATGTATGTATCCTGTATCTTATAGCATTATCATGTATGATCTCATATATTTATTCCCTATCACATCACATCACAATGAATAATATATTGTGTATATCCTGTGTCACATTGTTGTTATTTGTCCCTAAGTGGTTTGAATTATGTTCTTATTTTGTAACAAAATTAATCCCTTTTAAAACAACTTTGGAGTTTTTTTCCGATTCCACCCAGTGCTGTACAATGGGATATACTTTTCCCATTATGGGAAGGTGCTACTTATTCACAAGAGTTATTATTCTCTAGTTGTCATAATGAAAAACAAAAATGAAAACAAAATGAAAACAATTCAGATAACTCTTGACACATACCATTAAAATATTATTTTTAAGCAAATTATTATTATTATTTTTTTTTTGTTCATACATAATGCTGTTTCACTGTTCAGACAATTTATTTTTGTCTGTTATCTGGAAGGTGATATGTTTCTGCCATATCACATCACATTTCATAATTATAAGCTGTATATTTTGTTCACACTGATACGACAGTGTAATTAATAATTTAATAAGTTTGGGTTTGTCACTGACAATTACATCATTATGCTGCAAGATTTACTGTATTATTTGAAAAGCTGACAACCATAAGTGGGTTTTTTAGATGACTCATAATGACGTTTGAAAAAAGATTAAAAGTCATTAAAATAAATTATTCATGGATACAGTTAAATGAAAACTAACATAGATTAAAGGTATGCAAGCACTGAAGGATGATCTCAACATCTATCACTTTGTGATCCAAACATATTTCATATTTACATATGTTCTCAGCCTTTCATTAGTGAACATGATCCTAGAGTTTTCTTTTTATGTAATTAGTAACATATTCTCAGGTTCAGGTAACTTATGTTAACAGAAATTACATCTTTTAAATGGATATAATTATGTAAAAACCAGCTGCTTCATTTCCAAAGTTAATATACCAGACTGCTAAATTTTGTTTATATTCTCCTTCAGTAGTCTGATTTTTATCAAATAGTCTTTAAAATAGTCTCTGTCCATAGATTGGAATAGAAAAATAATATTCTGTGTTTATTAAATATGTAAAGGGAATGAATATATATTTATATAATATTGTGCTGTAATTGTAAGTTTAATTCTTTCATTTTCAGGATTGAAAAACTTACCTTAACAGAAATTGCATCTTTTAAAGGGTTATAATTACATAAAAACCAACCACTTCATTTCCATGTTTGACTTTAAATAATGGACTGCTAAATTTTGTTTATATTCTCCTGTATTATTAGTCTGATTATATAAAATAGTCTTTGACATAGTCTTTATCCATAGTTTGTAAGTTTAATTCTTCTATTTTCAGGATTGAAAAACTTACGTAAACTGAATCTTAACAGTACAATACTTTCTGCATTAACATTTGAGTGGCTCAAGGTTTGTGTTTGTGACATTTACCCAGTTATTCAGATAAATTAATAATGTTATGATCATGTTTATTATGTTTTAATTTAAGTTCCACATGACATTTTAAACAGCGCATTACAGAAATAGATACTTTCTGAAGTTCAAATGATGTCCATCTGTACAAGCTATATAACAATTGTACAGTTACTGAAGAATTGTTAGTTTTGTTTATTGGTGTATATGTATTCCATCTACAGAAGTTTAAAATCACATTTAATTTATGTGATATTTAAAATACATAGGTTGTTTAATATTAAAACAGTATTAGGCATATGGTTACACATAAAATATTCAATAAAATAGCAGTCATATAATATTTATGTGTTTTGCATCTTTGTATATGTGCACTCTATGACAAATAACATTTTAAAAGTTTTATCTCTACTTTGTTCAGTCGTCTAGCATTTTCAAACATTTGAAAGAAAAAAAATCTTTCAGTTTTAAATTACTTCAAAGAACTTTTGATACCTGATATTTTAGAAATAATTTCTATTTATAAATATCAAATATATATATATATATACTGAGATACTAGTTAAATAAAAAAAATTAGGATAAATTGTCTATGTATGTGTGTAATTTTTTTATTATTTTTTTGTAAATTAAACTCTTTTTTTCCTTTTTTTTCAGGAGAAACTTCCTGCTCTTCAGGAATGTGATGTCAGATACACTGATGCTTGGTGACAATGAAATAACAATTAAAAAAAAAAAAAAAAGACTTTGATGCTCAAAAAAAGAAGAAAGAAAAAATGACCCTTCTATGACTATTGACATAATCTGTACAATTTGACTGGGAATGGGACCATACAAAAATAAAAACAAAAACAAACAAACAAAAAACTATGTGCCTATGTGCTGCCATTGGTATCACTAATTGCAGCTTCCATTAGATCTTTTTAAAACTAAAGTCTCCAAAAATAGAAATATTAAAAAAAAAAAAACACAACTAAGAATTGCAGCTACTTGCTGACCTCTGAACTTACAAATGAAATACGCCAAGTTATGTCCCTTTGTGAATTGTTTGCAGTTCTGGGTTGGTGAAATGGAAATCTGAGAGATTCTGTAACATTTTTCTGATTGTGAAAGATTACCATTGTATTAAAGTGCTAAAAGAAAGAAAGGATGACTGATGAAAAATCAAATACAAAAAGAATGATGAAAAATGAAATAAAAAAAGAATGATGAAAAGTGAAAAACAATACAAATGATGAAAAGTGAAATACTAAAAAGGAAAATGTGAAAGACAAGAATGATTAAAAGAGAAATGCAAAAAGAATGATGAAAAGTCAAAATACCAAAAAGAATGATGAAAAGTGAAATACAAAAAGAATGATGAAAAGTCAAAATACAAAAAGAATGATGAAAAGAGAAAGACAAAGATACTGAACCATGATGAAGAATGAATACAAGTGGAAAGAATTTTCTAAAGTGAAACACAAAAAGAAAGAATATTGAATGATAGCATAAAAGAGGTAATATCTCATCCAGTTGTTCAACAAGATTACCATAAGGAAAAAAAATTCTTAAAAGGAAAAAAAGAACAAAAGAAGAAATGACTAAAAATCAAATTTCAGAGATGTTATCTCAAGTGATTTCCAGTGTTCATATATTTGTGAGAATGAAAAAAAAACCGAAAAAGGAATGAGCAACAAGGAAACAAAAATTGAAACAAAACAAGAAAGAAGCAGCAAGAAATAAATCAAATATTAGCTTCATAATCTCATAACATTTTCCATTATAAAGATTTTCTGTTTCTTTTAAATTTTTTTTTTAATTTGTTTTCCAGACCTTACAGATAAATCATGAAATGTTAGATTTTTCTCAAGCGTAAATTTAATTTTTAAATTTTATGTATTTTTTAATTAACATTGGACAAGAGTAATAATTCAGATTTAGAAATACATAATCTTGCACATTTTGATCAATTTTAAACTTTTTTTAAATCTTAATCTTAAATTTTTTTTACCCCCAAAAATCAAATTGGAAATTGTTTCCTTACAGAATTTCTAGTTTCAAGAGTAATGTTTCATGACAGCAACAAATTTTGAGAAATATCTTAATTCTGAATAGATGTTTTTTTTTTATTCCATTATAAAATCATTTATTTTAGAATTGTATTTTGCTTTTTTTTATCAGAAAAGAAATTCAAGAAATACATACAGTTAGAATTCCACATATTAGATAACTAATATGAGTCCAAAGAAGGATGCCATATATATTATTTAAAAAAAGTATATAATTCTGTAGAGATATTTAAACTTATATTATATTTTGACTTAAGAATTGTTAAGGTTCATAGAATTTTAAGATGGAAAGTAAAATCAAGAAACATAGTATATTTAACAAAATATTTAACCTTAACTGGAAACAAGATTCCAACATAAAATATTTAAATATAAGAAAGTGCATAATGCTGTAGACTTACTGAAACTAATATTTTACTTATATTCAGATGTTTGTAAATCTATGTAAAAATTGATTTATAATCCAAACAAGAAACTTTTATGATCATCATTGCACTGCAGCCTCCAATAAATTTTGGTATTTATAAAATATATTTGAGTTTATCAACCATATAAAACAGGAAAAGAAAAAAGTATTATATATATATATATACATATATATAAATTTATTATTATTATTATTATTTTTAAATAAATCTTTAGTTGACCTTTAATATTATTTATTATATTTCCTTTCTTGGAAAATTTCTAGAAAAATCTAGAATGTGAACATACAGGAATGTGTTATTTAAAAAAAAAAAATAATTGATTTTAAAAATCTGTAATTTTCAACACGAATGCTAATTAGGTGAAAAATCCGTCCTTGTATGGTTTATAAAAATCTTAAAATGAAATAAAAAAGAAGAAAGAAAAATAAGAAAGAGAAAAAGACAGCATCCAAAGAAAAATAATGAAAATGAAAGAAAAAAAAAAGAAAAATTAAATGAAGTAGAAGATTTTTTTTTTTTTTTCAATAATCGAGGCGTTGGTCAATATCTGTAATAACATGCCTTGTGTGAAATGAAAAATCAATATTAAATTGTTCATGAACAGGAAAAAAAATAAAGTGCAATGATATAAAAGTGCATTTGTATTAGATGCAGGATTTAGAAAGCTAAGAAATAACACTGTTGATTCTCATCATAACTTCAACAAAAAACAAATAAATTGTGGTTTAAATTACATAATTATACCGACACAGGAAATATATTTCTAAGCAACTTGAAGACATTATAATTCTCTTAAAAGTGTTTTTATATATTACAGTGTTTTGATAGTGTTTTGTTTTCTTTTTTTTTTTAAATGTATAATTAAACAAAAAAACAAACAATAATTTTTCAACATTTTTTTACAATCATGTATACTACAAAAATTACATTATTTATTTCAGAATTTTGGTGTGTTTTCTGTGTCTTCAGACATACTTTTCAGATTTCAGTTTCCAGGTCTGTTGAAAAGAAAAATGGATCTGACTACATGAATGAAAAACTTAAATTTATATACAAATAACAACATGAGCACCTAACGTGATATACAGGATGCTGTGTTCTTCAAATTATAAAATATTCAAAAAAAATAATGTCTGATTCGCAGTTTTAAATATTTTTTTTTATTTATCTCAAATTAATAAGCATTCTAACAATCTCACTGCAGATATGGTAGATATATTGGGTGCAAAAAAATTAATTAATTAATGAATAATAATAATAATAATAACAATAAAACATATTTATTTATTTATTTACGTATTTATTTATTTGTAGATAAACTAAAATTAACACGTTCAGTTCAAAAATGGCTTCTTAACAAAAGTGGTGCTTTTTAAAAACAAAAAATAATTATTAAATCTTCTTCTTCCTGTTCTCCACCCTACCCCATTCCATTAACAGGCAGACTCTTTGATCAGCATCTTCTGAATGTATGCCTTTGTTAATCTCGTTTCAATCTACCAAATTATAACTTTTTTTTTTTTTTTTTTATTATTTTGAAATATCATAACTCTTTTCTATCACAAACAATGCATTTATACATAAACCTGTGAGCTGTGCTCGCAAACTGTTTCTACGACTTGTAACAATTTTCAGTGTACAAATGAATCTTATGTATATGTTGTGATATTTTTATGTCTTGTGTTTTATTTTTATTTTTAATTTTTAATTATTATTTTTTTTTTTTCAAGTTGTAGTAATTACGAAAAACTATGTTCTTGAAACAATCAAAAACTGATGTTTTTATTTATTTATTTATTTATTATTATTATTATTATTGAAAATTGACGTAATATGAAGTGAAAGCCATCTTGTTGAGCAAGATGGACGTCGTGTTTTGTCTGAAAGTATATTCTGATAATATAGTGCTGACCTGCAGGCCTTAACTATTTGTATATTTTACATTGTGTATATATTGCATGACCTCAGCATATTTTGATACACCTGTAACTTTATATATTAATATATGTGTGTTATGTGTACCGTTATTGTTACTAAGGCTTTCCAGAATCGTTAATAATGTTGATGGTGATTCTACTGAAAAGACCTCATTAAATAATAATAATAATAATTTAAAAAAAATGAAAGAGAATTTTTACAATAAATGTTGCAAAATATAAGGAATCACCTTTTAAATTTTTTGACAAATTCAGATTAAAAAAATAGATTTTTTATTTATCTTTTTATTTATTTATTTTTTTGTTGTTGGTATTTTAACGTTATTTAGAAATATACCATTTTTTTTTACTGAATAGTTGTTTAATATTTAATCAAGCATTGTAACTTTATACACATGGTAATTAAAAGAAATTTTATATCATGATAATTTTTAAATTTGAAATCTGACACCGTTTTATATTAGTGGCACCAAAAAGAATTTTAATTATTTCAGTAGCAGGAAAATGTTGAATTTGTACCCTGCTTTTCTGAAAGTACTCTCACTTTTAATATACTTGTCACTGAGCACTTTCTGAAATAGGAAATAGCAAAATGAAGCTACCAGAATATATTACTTCAAGTGTTTATGTATTCTGGTACTGCAGAAAGGTTGGATTTATTGCATTTTGTAAATGGTTTTTTTAAGAGATAAAATTTCAGAAGAGTTTAATTCTCATTCTCTGAAGAATTAACCTAACCTGGCAACATTCTGAATTAGTGTTTTGAAAAGAAAAATGCACAACTGTTATGTCATGTTTGAATGCATTGAAATTAATATTTTATCCACATATTCTAGAAGTACGTTCACGTTCTGCGTTTTGGGAATATAATGTATTGGGTTACCAAAACAGTTACTCAGTAAAAAATCTATAAATTGGACAAATGTCATTTATTTGTGAGCCCAGAGCAACATTGTTGTTCATTAGAATATATTATTCATTGGTAATCTAATTTTTTTAGATTTATTTTTTATTATTTTATTATTTAAAACCAATTTTTTTATTTCGATATTATTATTACTAAGATCTTTCTCTGCTGTTATTTAGCAACTAGGAGGTGATTAAAAATAAAATAGGAAACAATAAATTTGTTAAATTAAAACTATCACCAAGATGCTGGAAAGACCTTACATTTTTAAATATATTAATCTTTTTTTTTTTTTTACCTTATTTTTACACAGCATAATACAAAAATCATTATTTCACCTGCAATTTAGTTTTTTTTCATTATACCTTTTTACATGCTATCTTGTTTTAGTTTCATGGTGTCATTTTGATACAGAAAATCAAAATTTTGGAATCAGTTATTATTTATTTATTTCACAAATTAGCAAATAACAATATGTCAAGTTAAAAGTTGACATCGAAAGTTAAACATTGATTTTATTAACTTCTGTTATAAATAAAGCAAATCGGTATTTTAAATTAGGCAGAAAATATTTTTTAATTGAGGTTCAGAATATTTTTTCCCACAAAGCAAAATTCAAAATCCTGTTTCAGTTGGCTTTTTGTTAATGTATGATAGCTATATTTCTTTTTTTTTATTTATTTCCAAACATTGCTTTTGTACAAAAAAACATGTCTTGTGTAAGCATATTTTTAATTTATCATTGGAACATTTTCATGCACTACTTGTGTACATTGCATTTTTTAGCCTTGCATTCTTGAATATGTCAGACATGAATGTATGTGTGCATTTTGTGAATATATGGCTTCAAGATGACTCAATTTGTTTTTTGTCTTTTTTCACTGAGAACTGTATTTGTGAAATCCTTTCCCAGTCTCTAAAATGCAGTTTATTATAAACGAGAAAAAAGAAATTCAGTTCATTCATAAATGCCCTTTATTATAACAAAATGTAACAAACAATGATTTATAAAAAATATTTTACAGTTAATGGAATCTTCATGTAAACAACAATTTTATTGATAACATACATATGTCATCTAAATTAAGTACACATTCTCTAGAAAATCCATTATATAAAATTTATTTCGGAAAACTCTGACATGTACTAAACATTCTTGTACAAACTCTTCCATTATTTATTTTCTTTTGTTACCAAAAGTTTCACAGTAAAACAAGGTCTACAAACTGGACAAATGTCATATTACTGTGGACCCTTGAACAATGTTGATGTCTGTAGAAAACAATTAAAAAAAATAATCTGTAATTCGTCTTTATAGAAAAGACGGTCTGAAACAACAGTGGCATGCTTTAGTCAGACAAAAGATACGGTTGATGGAATCCAGGTGAAATAAAATAAATATAGCACATTTTCTTCATTAAAGCTTGGAAACCGATTATTTGTATTTGTTTAACTATACAAATGGTACCAGGACATTTTACCACAACTACTCCTATTTATCACTGCACTGATCTAAAGGGTATTTACAATAAAAAAAAATTAAAAATAAAATAATAAAGATTGTTAACTCAAAAGATATTAAAATTAAAAATATAAAAATTCCTTATATCGCAAGTATTTTAAATAAGCAGTCATCAATTCTGTAATTTTATCCAGTATGGAAAGTCTAATGTCTAAAGTTTTAATTTGTTTGCATAAAAGAAATAAAGTTAATGATATATTTTTCTGTGAGCAGTTGAATTGAGATCAGTCTAACATATTTATGTGATAAATATAAACTGCCTATAATAAGTAACTAAACAAAAGAAAAATGAACAACAAAAAACAGAAAAGAAAATAATAATAACAAGAACAACAATAATCATTTTTAAAAATACACTTCAAATACTGAAAACAAAGGAAGATCTCGAGTATAAAAGTTAATAAATTAAAAAATTACAACCCCCCCCACCAAAAAAACCTTTATGAGCACACATAATATGTTTTACCAGATTGTCAGCATGTTACTTTATTACTATCTTCTGACTTAAAAATTAGATTAAAAACACATTACATCTAAAGCAACATAAAATATATTATCACAAATTTCAATATGAAGCTACTGTATCCCCTATAAAAAACTACATGCTACACTAGTAATATGCTTATTTTGAGCACAACTGAAAATAAATTTATTTCTAAAAGATACATTTTTTTTTTTTTTTTTTAATAACAGTCAGCTCTAAAAAGCTATCATCACAGTTTGAATTTCAGTATTTTGTTGATCAAAAACAGTTTTATCCACTTTTGATTTGGCACTTGGTCACCTGGTTATTTGAGAAACTTCTGCGTGAGAAACAAACAGATCCACTCAGCTGGCAGTCACATTTGTTTTTGTCCAACCTGTTTGGTTTGATATTCATTTCCATCTCACACTTCTTAACACAAGTCTTAAAACAGTTTCTCGTTTTCCTGTCTTATTAATGGGAACTTCTAGAAAAGTTAGCACCTCAGAGGAAGAAGGCAGAACTTTGAGGTAAAAAGCACATTTCATTTTAATGACATTCTGCTGACGTAGAAAAATAGTTTGTATTCAAAACAGTCTTAAGACACCAACTGTTTATAAATGCTTCAATAAAATACGACCAAATTAAACTTGTTTTTTTATGATGACATAGTGATTTGTTTTCCGCTTAAACAATAACATCTAGACGACAAATAAACTGAGGTTAAAAGTGGTTATCTGTAATAATGGTAATTTTACAACTAAACAGTTCCCAGAGACATCATTCTAACATGGAAAACAAAAAATAAAAAGCATCAGAAAATAATCCAACAAGAATCCATACTCTGAATTGTCGACCAATCAAATATTATCTTTTATGTGTTTGGTCAAAGGTATCCAATAGAAAAGATGCATGGCAGCCATTGAGGATGAATAGAAAAAAAAAAAAAAAGTTTGAAATGTCTGTTGCATGATCTGCTCTTTTTGAAATAATTTTGGAGTTTAAAACCAAAAAATATATTAATAACAAAAAATAATATATATCTACAATACAGATTTATATTTGCATGCAAACATGATCCATGTTGCACAGGCTGATTCTGGATATGCAAAGATTCGAACTCTAACTGCCAAACGTACGTGATCACCCCTGCAGTTGACAATCTCCTCACACACTTCAGACCTGAAAGAAAACAACATTACTTTCTAATTCATCTTTGAAACCATATACTAACAATGCTTAATTATCAGTATTTGTCTTTAAAAGGATACACTAACATTTCACATTTATTATTTATTTTATCTTCAAAAGGATACACTATCATTTCATATTTATTATTTATCTTCAAAAGATACATTAATATATCACATTAATATTATTATTTATTCTATCTTTAAAAGAATACGTTAACACGGTGAATTTATTATTATTTATTTTATCTTTCAACGAATAAACTAACATTTCATATTTTTTATTATTTATTTTCATTTTTGAAAGTATACATTAACATGGCATATTTATTATTATTTATTTTATCTTTAAAAAGTATATACAAAGATTATTTTTTTAATTTTTATTTTAATGGTTTATGCAGAATATATTCTCTGGTTCCTTAAATGTAAAAGATAATGTTATGAATTAGTATACGTTGTTTTTGACATGTCTAAATGTAACTTATGGAGGTTTGTATCTGTAAATTATGTTCAGAAATACTGTTTTGCATAAAATTGATTTTACAATAATTTATGCCTGATTATTTTTATTTTTTTGTGTAAATTTTGGGTGTTATTCTATTGTTTTATGGGACATGGAAAAGAATGTTAAATTTTAATAATCTTTCTTTGAAATTTAAATGAATTTCAAATGCAAATAATATTCAAATACTGAAAACTGCTTATAGTATTGCAAAAATTTTGCTATAATGTCAGAGGTTTTCTTTAGTAATAATCAATGTGGGGGGGGTTTAATGTTTGTTTTGCTTTTTATATAATACTGAAGTTAATATTTAATTTTCAAATTTATGACAAAACTACAATGATATTCTGCCCCTTCAATGAAATAATTAATCTTCTCTGAAACTATTTCATGATTAGCACCAAACTGACAGAAGAAAATAAAAGGAAAAATGTGAATGATCAGAGAATAAAACTTTACCTTAAACAAGTAGCAAAGGCTTTCCTGGCATTACGGTGTGTGAACTGAATGGGGTAACCTTTAAAGGTGTGTCCATCGGGCACAGCCTGCCTCACTGCATCCTGAAATTCTTCATTACCAGCTGTTAGTCCTGGAAAGAGTAAGAAAAAATATAATAATAATAATACCAATAATAATAATAGTAATAGTAATAGTAATAATAGTAGTAGTAGTAGTAGTAGTAATAGTAATAGTAAAATAATAAAATAATAATAATAATAATAATAAAATAACAGTAAATTCATTATTACATAACAAAATTATTTTTACTATTACATCATTATGTGCTGGGGTTTTAATTCTGAAAATGAAAAGATTTAATATTAATAATAATTAATAACAATTAATAATATTAATAATAACAATTAATAATAATAATAATAATAATAATAATAATAATATACAGCAATTTATAAGGCAAGTGCAAAAAAATGTTTTTAACCTTTTTAAAAATAAAACTATTAAAAATACCTGTTACACGCTCCAGTTCATAAGCTGCTAAACCTGGTGTGAGGAGATAACTCAGCTGATCATCCCAAGTGGTTGTCAGCCCTTGATCCTACAAAACAAAGACAGATGAATGATAATGTGGTTTAAACAATGAATTCAAATATATTTATTCATTAACAGTGAATTTTGTTTTTATTTCAATAGTGCATCATTTTTTTAAAAATCATTTAAAATAACAGAACAATTTTTCTACTTAAAATGTTTATGTTTGCATGTATGTACATCATGTTTGTATATATGTATGTATATGTGCTATGTATGTATATGTGCTATGTATGCCTGTACATGTGTATGTGTGTGCATGTTTGTATATATGTCTGTGTGTATGTATGTGTATATGTCTGTGTGTATGTATGTGTATATGTCTGTATGTGTACATGTATGTGTGTATATAATAATTTACTTACTCTTCTGTGTTCGGTGACAATTACTCGAAGCTGTTGCTCCATATCGTTGCTGACAAGTGCGGAATCTAGAATGGAAGGACTTACAGGGGGTGGGGTAGGCCACTGTGGACTTGACCCTGGCCCACACACAGAAACAATTGCATCTTCAGGCATGGCTTTCCAGTGAGATTCATTGTGCAGGTCAAACTTACACACTTCAACAGCATCAGAAGCCTAATAAGTCAAATTCAATAAGTTCACTCAGAAAACACACGACATTTAAAAAAATTATAAAATTCTGTACAATTTATATTTCGTTTATTTTGAGGTAACTTTTTTAAAAGGTTAAAAAAACAAAAAAATTATAAAAAAAATGATGTCTGGTTTGATCAAGCTTTAAACTATTTTGTTTGTTTGTTTGTTTTTTGCTTCTTTAATAATGTATTTTATTTTGGGGTTTTTTTTAAATATTAAAAAGATTTCAAGACTTCTGGATAGAAAAGTGAAAAAAAAACAGGTTGGTACCTGGCTGTTTGCATAGAAAGATCGATGGTTGAAGACACAGCCTACTGTCTTGTATGGATACTTGGGCCTTGGGGGCCTGGACATGGGTGGATCTCTAGGATCTAATGGATCATGAATGTATCTGGAAAAAACAAAAAAAATCATTTGTTTGCTATATAAAATTATTATTATTATTATTATTAAATTTTTACATTTTCAGAATTAAAAACTTCATAATGCAATAATGTAACAATAATAATTTAAGTACTTACCAAGAACAAGATAGAAGCAAAATTTATAATAAGTTTATAAAATTATTTGTCTGCTATATAAAATTGTTATTATTATTATTATTAAATTTTTACATTTTCAGAATTAAAAACTTCAAAATGCAATAATGTAACAATAATAATTTAAGTACTTACCAAGAACAAGATAGAAGCAAAATTTATAATAAGTTTTACATTCCATAAAAATCACACATCTTGTGTTAAATGAAAAAATCTTGCAGAAGTAACTCAAACATCTTGAGACAACAATCAAAATTTTTTTTCTAAAATTTATTTTTTAAACCAAGACCTTGTATTAACGAAATCGATAGCTAAGAAATAAATTCACATTTTAAGAATATTTCAAGAACGTGATTTTCAAAACACTTGACATACCTGTGTCCATTCACACTTTCCCAGAAAGTGACCAGTCCATCTGTAGTGATTGTGGCAACCCAGGCATGTACAGCTCCTTTAGCTTTAGTGCCAACACACACATACGCGTCCAGTCCAAAACCCTGAAGCAGACTGCACAGTAACACTGCATGATCTTCACAGTCCTGTAACAATGATCTTCATCAGTTAGTTTAGACATTATCCTAGTATACCATATTCTACATACAGCTGATTTGATTAGATATAGGGACAATCCTAGTATATCATATTCCACATACATCAAACTCAGTTAGGCATAAAGACAACTATTTACATGTTGTTAAATGTTCACTGTCACAATTATTTCATTTAAAATTACAATAGTAATGTTTCTTTGGTTATACACAGATAACAATATATGATTGTCTTCAAAAAACCATAGAGTCACAATAAAATATCTATCAACCTATTTATTTTTATGCAGAAAAAACATAGGTTTATTTTCAAGATATTATTCACAAAACAAACTACCAACCAATTTATAGTAGACCATGTATCATGTTTTTACTGTTTGTTGTTTTTTCATCTTATGAACTCAAAAAAGTTTGATCAAGCCATTTATTCCCTAAATGAAAATGTATTTATCTTCTAGTTACTACACAAAACAGGCTACCTAACCCGTTATTTGTACTCAGAAAACAGTATATATTTGTTTGATCTTCAACCCACTGTATAAAAGTGAATCTACCTACCCCTTTATTTTTACACAGAAAGCCATGCATGTTTGTCCACTGCTCCACCTTGTCTCCTCCCCCAAGGGTGGCCAACTTTTCGTTGTGTATCAGGCTAACAAAGCGGGACGCCTGCCTCGGCGTGTCCAGCAGACGTCCAGCCCTCAGAGGCCGGACATAAGAGCACACTGGCCGATTGGTGGCATTTTCATCCTGGACAAAGCAAAGAAAAACATCCAAACTGAAACATTACAATATTAATTTAGATTTACTGATAAAAAATTTTAATAATAACAATGAAATAAGTATTCAAACAGAACATAATTCTTGGTCATATCTGAAATAATGCTATTTATTAAGACTTCATCATCTTTGGGGTTCTGTTAACTCAGTTTTATCTGCTATTAGTTATAGTCGGATGGACATTATAACTTAAAATATTTAAAAATAAACTTGGATACTGCTTGGCCCTGCAAGCCAACATCATAAAGGTCCTAACTGTTAAGGCAGCTCATTACTGATAGTAAATTGAAATAGTTGCTTTCGAATGTTGAAAGTCTAATTATGAAAACTTTCTGAAATGAAGTTCAACTCTCCCTGAATGAGGTCTACCTCCAGCTAAAAGCTTTTTGGCAGATTCTTGTCAAGTTTAATTTAATTCAAAATACCTGAGCAAATATTTTCACGAGCCTGTCTTTGTGTGACTCTCTGATCTCGAGGTATGCCTTCCACCACTGTTTGGCAAAGACGAGGAAAAGTCGCTCTCTCTCAGACTGGCGAGTCCTTTCTAGGTTGAGCTGTGTGCGCAGGACATTATCTTCAACTGTCTGTGTCAGCTTTGGGAACAGTTCCAATTGTACATCTAATATACCAACAGTAACCTTGCTTTCTGCGCCTGTTAAATAAACACGTATAATAATGTTACGTTCATAAAATTTAATGGGGAATTTATGTGCTTGATTTCAACCTGTTAAATAACACAATATAATATTATGGTTATAAAGTGCTTGCTTTTTGAACCTAAAGAATTTAGCCTGCATAATCTTAACTGAAGTTAATTATAGGGTCGATTGCATAATAATAGTAATTTATACAACAAAAAAACCCACATGCTAATAAATTCATTACAATAAAAAATAATAACTTTGAATACAGCTATCCAAAAAACAGAAAAATAAGAAAATTGAAGGTAGATAAATATGACATGACACACATATATAAACATGCTTATTATTAATTTAAGCTGTTGTTAGCATATCAGACTAACAAATGTTGAACTAACCTGTCCCTTTTAACTCGACAGAAAGCTTCAGTGGACCACTGTGTGCAGTTAGTGCAGAACGCCACTCGAAGAAGTGCGAAGATACCAGAGTTGTGTCCCCTGTAGAATCTGTCTTGATAAGAACTAGGTGGACGAGATCAGACATGACAACAATGAAGCTGCGTCTGCCATACGTCCTGCATCACCTGTGATAATTATTAATATTCTGATAATTACCACAGGTTATAAAAAAGCTGAATTATACACTCTCTATATAACAACAAAGCTGAAGTGACTGCTGATAACAAATGGTGTTGATTATTATAATGTGTCTGATCCTAAAAAAAAAAAAACTTTAAAAAAATATTTAAAATGCAAAAATGTAAAACATTATATCTATAAGAAACAACAGATGAAATGTTCAATTTAAGATGCACACCACACACTTTTAAACTATTTTTGGTTATATGGCATTAGATATGCAGCAAAGGATAACCTGCCAGAGACAAAATCTGCTGCCAATATTCTAACATCTACCTTCTTTCACTTTAAGCAACGCAAACAGAAACCTCTGCAGTTATTTTTGTATTTATTTTTGTGCACTGCATTGACACTTACTAATGTAAATTTTTAGATAAAATCTATGAGAACTGTAATTAACAGTTCTCTTTGAGTGTAAAATGTAGTATTCTAACCCGCAGATTCTTTGTGCAGTTCTAGTAAAAATCCCTCGTCAAATTCGGGCTCGCAAGGCACAGGCTACAGGCCGGGATCGGAACCTCTGTCCGCGGAAATAAACATGCAGTGTGAAATAGGTGCTGACCTTTTGACCTGGAATAGGATCTGGGTCCTGAAGATGTTCAAGAAAAGCTTTGCCGGCCTGAACATACAGATAGAGGTATCGTCTCGTTGGATCGATGTTAGCTGAAACCAATAATATTAACGATACTAGTAACAACAATAATAATGATGATGTTGATGATAGTGGTGGTGGTTATGATGATGTTGATGATAATACTACACAACAGATATGTTTCACAAAATAGGTTGAAATATTTGTTATTAAGCAGAAATATTTATAAATATTTATCTTCAGGGATGAAATCTAAAATGATCACCTTTTTTTGTTGCCAGGTGTTTTAAATGATCTTCTCGGTCAAGGAAATGAGTTGCTGGAGGAATAATGTGTGTTTCTCCATCAAACTGTAATCTCTGCAATATGTCATCTACAACTCCCCTCTGTCGAAGCCTCTGCATTATCTGCTGTTCACTGATATTTCCTTGGTTAGCAGAAAATTCTTCATTTATGGTGTCTGACAAAATATCACGTATTTTTGTCTGGATGTTCATCTATAAATAAAAAGCATATTAATGAGTTTGACAGAAAAATTATATTAATTTTTTTAATTTATTTATTTATTTTATTTTTATTTTTTAAAATCTATTTGAAATATTTCCTAGTCACTGAATCATTACAGTTATGACATTCATACCATAAAGTTGTCAACTTCAAAGACAGTCAGTGTTTAAAATAAATTATTATTATTATTATTATTATTATTATTATTATTATTATTATGTGCTAAGCCTAATCATATTAATATCATCAGTTAAACTCCATATCAGTTATTCAGTATATCATTAGATTATGATTATATCATATGAAACATGTTCATGCCTCTTATAATGTTGTTACATCCCATCATGATTCTGTCATAATTAGATAAATTCTAAAATGTCGATCTTTTATTCACACTTTGTAATTGATGTTTGATTCAATATAACAGAATTAACCATTTTAGTAATTATAAGTTCTTGAAACAATTAAAACTCATAAAAACTGACAACGTGCTCTATCACGTTGAAACTCAGGCGGCAAAAAATCGTTATTAATTTTTATACCTGTGTCAGTTGTGAATGGATTATATGTTTAAGCTCAGATATTTTCTCTGGTGGCAATGACATGATGATTATATATTATTTCGCAACACGGTGTTATTGTTTATAACTGTCAGAATATGAAATATCACTCAGCGTTTCGAAAATGGCCGCTCGTACCATGCGCAACTCCGGAAATTAATTACTTAAAGGTGAAGGTTGATTAACTGGATTCACATCTGTCAAATGAGGTTTAGACGCATTATCAAATCATTATGGGGACAGCAGAAAGCAAGAACGATAGTCAGCTGTCAGAATTGAATTTTACAGAAGAAGAGAAGAAATACATTTCGAGCTTATTTGCAAAGCTATCTCATGGTAAAAAGCATCTAACAAAAGAACAGCTAGAAGTACGTTTATGCCATGAATTCTTTGCATTTGTTTCAGTGAATCAGACTAATTACTGATTATTCAGTATAAATATATCCCCAATAAAAAATAAAATAAAATAAAATAAAAAAATTTAAAAAAAATAACAATAGATACCTAAAATACTTAAAATATAATAGTTACGTCATTGTATACACGTGTGTGTGTGTGTGTGTGTGTGTGTGTGTGCGCGTGTGCGCGCGCAAACGTTATTAATAAATGATTAAATTCGGTTCATATCTTCCCCAGCTGCTCACAGAACACTCGCACGAGAACATTATTTACATCATAAATGCACAAAATGTTTATAGTAATGAAATTAAGTGTTTTATTTTATCCAGTATCTTTTAGTTACAAAAATCAACATATAATTTCATTTCTTTTTTTTTTAATAGTCTCATATAGGTGTTATTTTGGGACCCAAGTTGACAGAAAATCTTTTTGGATGGATGTTGGCAACAGACCACAAACACAAAGATGTCGTGGAGTTGACAGGTCCAACATTTATGTTATGTATTTCCAAACTTCTGCGAGGAAGTGTGACTGATCGATCACATATAATTCTCAGTTTAGCTGCACATGGAAGTGCTACAGTTGGTGGTAGAGAACTGCTAAAAGTAATTATATATGAATACATATTTTTCCTTTTTTAGTTATTTAGAGAACAGCAGAAATGACCTCCACACAATTTTAGAACCATTTAAAAAGGCTTATAAGTATACCCTTCTATTCTGTTTTATTCTATTTTCATTTTTTTTTTTTTTTTTTTTTTCATAGTGTTTTTGTTATTTATTTATTTTTTTTTCATTATTTTTTATTATTTATTTTATTATTAGTATTATATATATATATATATATATATATATATATATATATAGTTGTTTTTTTTGTGTAGTTAAACACAAATATGTATATAAAATATTAATATCATTTTTTTAATGTAGAATATCTGTTCCAATACCTTTAGTTTAAGACATGAATGTAAAGTAATGAGCCATATTATTACAATTATATGTATCCATATTAAAATTGTAGTAGATTATTTGTTTTCTAAGTATAATTTGAAAATAACCTACAATGCACTGACTGACTTGGGATGACTCAGACAATATTTAATTATTTTTTCAAATGATTTTCCTGCTTTTTAATTATTCTTTAAAAGAACTTACTGGTCTGATTTTGTACTGACACAACATTTTTATAATATGACATAGCTGAAGTCAGACATTGGTATATATATTAAGTAAGGATACTTTTTTCCTTAATAATACACAAAAATTTAAATATATATAAGTACAAATTTTACAAAATTGTAAAAATGGGAGAATGGATTTTTCTGATCTTAAAGCTAGAAAAGTGTCATTATGGATTTTTTTTCAGTGTGTGGAAATGTTGCTTTACTCCTTTGCGAGAGTTGTGGAAAAGACGCCATCATTCAAGTCGTGGATTCTGCATCGATCAGAGGAATCATTCACAAGACTGGCTCTGTCACTGCTTGAAGATCTTTTCCACACAGGTTATTCCTTTTTGAACAGCACAAATCTTTTCTTCTTCCTTTTTTCTAGTTATTTAATATATATATATATATATTATTAATTTAAATGTTTTTTACTTGAAGGTGATCCTAAGAATAAAGGTCTGGGTTTGCCTGTTGTTCCTGAAGAATCTCATTTTACTGCTGATGAAATTGAAAACTGGCTGACAAGATCTTCTTTGTTTCTACAGATTTTTGAAAATGTATTCAACAAATGCTTTCGTACTTATAAAGTAAGGCAGTTTCAGTGTAATTTTTCCATTAAAAAAACTACTAATAGTTATATTAATTTTGTTGCAGGTGTTACTTTATTAAGAGTTTATGTAAATGGGAGATGTTAAAAGCCGTAGTTAAATTATATTATACAAATGATTATTTCTTGATAATGTTGTAAAAACAAATTATTTACATAGGCTGTATTATTTCTTTCTTTTTTTCTTCTTATTTTTGGGACACAGTAATTAAAAATCTTTCATATTTTCACCTTTGATCTGTTTCTTGTTCACTTTTAATTTATCAAAGGTGTCAATCTATGCTATGAATAAAATTATAAAGCATTTTTCTTTTTGAAAAAATCCCTTTTTGCCAACAAAGAGGTTGTCCCATTCATCTTCTTTTTATTTATCAACATTAAATAAGATACCATGTTTGTCATATAACAAATAATAATACTAAAATGATTGTGTTGGTTTAACATTGGATTATTATTGTATTTTTAGGTTGTTCAAGACAAAAGGCAACTCAGTGTGCCCAGAATACCTGTTGCCAAAAATGTAGACTGGTCTCACGTAAAGACAATATTGGATTTTCCAAGTCTTGTGTTTCTCAACTCCTGTTTACCCCCTGACTTGCAACACGAATGGAGGTTTCTGTTTAGCAATCAGACATTTGGGGACAGTTTCTCACAAATGGTTCAACACATTGCAGGTCCCAACAAGGGACCCAGTGTTCTTGTTGTTAAAGACAAAGATGGACATGTGTTTGGTGGATTTGCCAGTGTCTCTTGGCAAGTAAATGCAAAGTTTACAGGTAAAAATGAAATTTTTATAACTAACATGCATAAATATTTTATGCTGTTTTCAGTGCTGAGTTTTGGATTTCTGATAATAAAAATAAAAATAATGATAAATTAAGGATTTGGAAAAAGTTAGTAATTTTAATTCCAAACAAAATCTTAAAATATGAAGAATTAATCTATAAAATTATATATTTTTGAAAGAATTGCAATAAAATTTTAGATTTTGCTAAAGAATCTTATGAACTAAAAAAAAAAAAATAATAGAAAAATAATATACTGGATATATCAAATGAATTTTAGTATAATTCTTAATATTTATTTAAGAATTTCAGTAAAATGCAGACTTTAATAAAAGTATTCATTCTAAATTTATTATTATTTTCTCAGGTGATACTCAGTGTTTTTTATTCAGTCTTTCTCCACATTTTGGTGCCTATTCAGCAACAGGCTACAATGATCATTACATGTATCTCAATTATAACGTACAGACAATGCCAAATGGTTTGGTGAGTATAAGTCTTGATTTACAGTAAAGTTTGGAAAACAAGAAATTTGTTATCTTCGTGTCATTTGAAAGTTTTTCATATATAGTTCATAATTCAGTCTTTTAACAATTCCATAATATTTGGTTTCTTTAAATCTGAAATAATCAAGTCAGTTATAGGATATTTATTATTTTTAAGTAATTTGAGGCACCTTTTGTTATTTTGTTATTTTTTGTTATTTTATTTTATTTTATTATATTACTTTTTGGTTTCATTTCAATTTATTAATTGCAGGGAATGGGAGGACAGTTTGAATACTTTGGATTGTGGATAGATCATTCTTTTACTGCTGGCCACAGTAAAGCAGGTCCAAAATGTACAACTTACGGTAGTCCACAGTTGTCACAGAAACCTGATTTTGAAGTTGACATAGTTGAGGTTTGGGCTGTTGGACCAGAGAAAAAAGTTGAAGGAGAAGACGACTCAGATGAGGTTTGTACTATAATCCTAGCATACTTTATTAGCAAACAGTAAATAAAATTCATAATTGTTAAGTATTAATAATATATTTTTTAACATTTTCTTCTTCTTGATTTTTTTTTCATAAACTTAAATAATGCCAATCAAAAAAAATATATTATTGGTTGTCTGAGAGAAAAGTAGATTTAAAAAAAAAAAAAAATGCCAAGATGTAAGGATTAAAATATATTTAAAAAAAAAAAAAAAGTTGTTAAATTTCATTTAGTTTAAAACAGATAATGTTGTTAAATAATAACAGATTCAAAAAAATATATATTTTCAGGATGCTGATGCAGAGAAGAAGAAGAGTGTTTTAGACAAAGACCCCCAGGCTCTGGCCATGCTGTCTCTCATTGGAAAGGGACCAGTCAGTGAGGGACTGCGGGAGGGAGATGAAACAGCAGACAATCCAGAACACAATAAAGTTATTTCTTTGTTCTGATCTGAATAAATTTTAAATTTCATGTGTAATAATTTCGCAAAAAAACAAAGACATGGGAATTTATGAAAGTGGACTTCATGAATACTCAGAAATACGCTTTAAGGAATTTATGAAAGTGAACATGCTGACATTTATGAATATTTCACAAAAATTACATGGATAAAAAGAAAAACCCAGTGAAATTTCTGTTTGCAAATTTAGCACTAACATTTTCAAGATAGTTTGATGGTGCATTACTTTTTCCTAATGAGAACTTACACAAAGAGATATTTTGTACTACTGAAAAAGAAAAACCCAAAACACCTGTGACATATTTTCCTTGAGTTACAAAATTGGGATGGCCTCCCTTGAGGCTAATTACAATAGATGTGAATTTTATCCTATTTAATAGGATACTTTATTAAAAGGGATGTCAATACTTGTTTATACATTCCATTGGTGGTTTTTTTTATGATATATTATGAGATTAATACTGTAACTTACTTACAAAAAACTTACTCAATAATCAGTTTTTACAGTTTGAAATAACAGTTTATTAAAATTTATCATTTTATAATAATAAATTATATCTGATGCTGGAAACTAATAATCCTGTTTGTTTTGGTTTGTTTGTTTGTTTGTTTTCATTTGTGTTATTTATTTTTTTCTTCAGAATGAAAATAGAAAACTATTAACAGTTGAGAAAATAAAATGGCAGTGTAATACAACAGTTACTTTACAGATCCATAACTATTATAGTCTACTTTGAAGCAATATTTTAAGGTTTGCAGTAATTTTTTCTCAGTTATATTCATGATATTATATATTTTTTTTTTTTTTTATTTTTTTTTTTTTTTGTTACTGTATTATTACTAATAAAATAAATATATTTTATTACAATTTATTTTAAATATTATCATTATTTAGGTTTTTAAACATTTTTATGAACACGAACACAACTAAAACTGCAAAATGTACCATATGAATGCATATTTTAAATAGTACTCAGTTAAATATTATTTATATAAAGTTTATGTTAAATTCATTCAGTAAATAATTATTTTCTTTCTTTTGAAATGCTTCCTCTCCCTCCAAAAAGGTAAGGAACAATTTAAAAATTGTGATTATATATTATATTTGACCAGTCTTCAACTGTCATTTATTCTTTATAAATGATATTAGAGTGATCTCCCTTCACGGAAGCGACAAATGGTACAGCATGGCGAAAGAAAGAAGTATGAGAAACGACAGGACTTCAAATATGCCGAAAACGTCGTTTATGAATTATGCACGAAATTACCGAAGTGAGTCAAGAGGTGCTGGCAAGAAACCTTTGCCAGAACCAATTCATGTTGGACATTTTATTATGATGGTTGTTATCAAACTCTGTCGTTCGGTTCTTTTGGTTGATACTTCTGTAAAAATCGGATTGTATTTGATGGGTGTTTTGGTCGGTTCTGTCATATGTGATCTTTTCGCTTTCCCAAGATCTTATTTCTCCAACAAGAACAATATCCTGAATCAAATGTTTGTAAAATTAGGATGGGGGTGGACATTTACTCTGATGTTAACGTTCATTTTTCTTACTAGCTACGTTTATTGCTGCGGAAATTGGAGCTACATTAGAAGACATCTACTCAGGCTAGCAGTGGGAACGTTTTGGTGGTATGTATGTACAAATATGTTTGTACACGTAGAAAAAAACATCGGTGTATGCACCTCAAAAGCCTTTAAAGACAAAGTTGCTTGTGAGAAAGCAGGGAAAAGTTGGCTAGGATTTGACATCTCTGGACATTGTTTCTTACTCATACACTGCCTTTTGATAATTAATGAAGAAATGAAGCCTTTCAAAGATTGGAGCAAGTTAGGAGAATTACTTCAGGATGAGGAACTGAAAGACAAAAGAAAAGTGACTGAAAAAGAAATATACCAGGCTCAAGTTTCATTCAAATCGCTGACACCATTGATTAAAGTAAATGTGATAGCAATCACTTTGCTTGCCCTTCTCTGGGAGTTAATGTTGTTTATAACTGTTATATACAGGTTTCACACTCTTCCGCAGAAAGTAACTGCAACATTTCTAGCAATAGCTTGTTGGTTTGTTAGTTACAGAATATTATTCCGAACCAAAGGAAATTGGTTACCATTGCAGCCTGGAGAAACACCTCTTTCATACATGAAGTTGTCATAGTAATAGACACCTGCAAAACTTAATTAACTTGTTTGTTTTATTTATCCAGTGTAAAGTTAGACTTGGTTTAAATTCAAAGAAAATATATTTGTATGAAAATATTTTAAAAGTAATTTGAAAAAGAAACATTTGTTATAATTATTTTCTTGGAATTTTTTTTTAATATTCAGTTCATTTTTTTAAATTTTGATGAATATTAATTTTAAATCTATACATTTTATAAATTTATAACATGGCATTTGTCAATATTTTTTATTTTATGACATCTGCTTATTAACAAAATGCATTTTGCATCAGAATTTGTCAGTATATTTATTATGCCTTCTATTTATTCTTTTGAAATTTTTTGTTTTAGTGCAGTGCACCGAAAAAAAAGAGCTATTTAATCTAATTGGTTTATACATTTTTAAAAACAGATTTATTTTAATATAATTGTGCATTGTTAATAATTTGTTACATTAATGGTGCTTTAAAAGAAATTATTAAATAGATGTTATCACATTACATAGATGTTTTTTCCTTTAAAAGTTAATGTGTAAAAATGGATTGTTTATATTATTCTCAGTTGTGTCTGGCGCAAATATGTTCAATTATGTTTAATGCTATTATTATTTATATTTATATATACATTTATTTATTTATTTACTGTGTAACGTTTTGAAATTCCACTGATTAGAATCCGTACTTATATCAAGAATAAACTCCCACAGTATTTGTTACCCATGTTGGTATGTTTACATTGGCCAGTGTGTAATTGCATAAATTAATCATATTTGTATTTTGAACAATCCTTGATGGAATGTTTCTGTATGTGTTATATTGCATAATTAAATTACCACCTCTTTAATTATTGTTTGTTTTCACTAATGTTAATCCCCATCTGCATATTTCTGTCTTTTCGTGATTGTTACCACTAACATCACCAAAAGAAATCATTATTGACATCAAACAGATTAACATTTAAGAAATGTTAAAATGTAATTAAAGAAAAGTGTTGGTGTTTTATAATTATTTATGAAATACAATCAACAATTTATATATATAATCAGTATCTGTAGAATTAATTTGTAATGTAACAAAAAGTGCATATGCTTGATAAATTTTGAATCCATTACACATATATTTTGTTAAATGTATTCTGTGAAGTGTATAATTTTCATCAAAAGACACAGAACAATATTATTGCCACCACTGTTTGAAGTACAGAAAACTAATTTTAAATCAAATTTCCTTTAAACTCTACCCGAATAATGTATGTTTAAAGATATTTTGATTATTTTATTTTAGTGCTGAGTTTGAAGATATTTGAAGTAAATTATAGTCATACAAAACAACTCGAACATTCCAATACAAAGAAATATTTAATTGTTTACAAAAACTAATTTCTAAAACAGAAAATCACTGGTATGTATATGTATATATGTATATAAAATTACAATAAAAAATCCAACAAAAATGGCTGTATATATGTACACACATAAATAAAAATAAAAAGTAATTATTAAATGCCAGAATTTAATAAACCACCATTTCTAGTAACATTTTTGAATAATCATGTTAAATTTCTAATTTTACACCTAGTATTGCACATTTAGACTAGAAAATAAAAAAGAAAAAGACATATAAACCAAAACATTTGTATTTGCACCTGTTACTTCTTACATTGACTGCAGTAAAGCATTAAGACTTTCTTTTAAACTTTACAAGTTAGGGTAACTTAAATTTAAAGTACAAAATTATTGATAGTGTGAGAAATTTCTTATTAATCACCTGTTACCATTCATTCTTAATTCAAGACTCATTTTTAAGTGAAGAAGGTTTATCAGCTCAACCTTAAGAGTTTTTCTAAATATATTATTAGGAGATTAAATATATTATTAACACTGGAAATAACTATATAAAAAATAATAATAATTAAAAATGATATAGTTGCAAAATTTAAAGTTTCTATTGCCAAATTTTGGCAATATTTCTGAAATCTCTGTATATATATAACTATTTTTCAGGATACAAGACAACTGTTTTTGTTGTAACAAGGAATGTATATTTTTATTGTAATATTTTGTCCAGTTATAAACATTAAGTTAATTTTATCACAGTGTAAAATAAACTGGTAAAAATAATTTACAAGTCCAAGGTATTTTCCTGTTTGCATTGCCAAAAATGTTCCCACATTGACAAAACAAATGTTTAACATTTTTTTTCTTTTTTTTTATCCTTTAAGCAGAAATATTTGGTCCCCGACACATAAGATAAGAAGACTGATATCACAATTTGGTAAAAGATAAATATAAAATGAAAAAAAAAAAGAACACAAGCAAAACAACCTGAAACATGCTGTCTTGAGAAAGAAAGACAGGGGGAAAATAAAAATGTAAAAAAAAAAAAAAGGTGTAAATTAATTACAAATGCTCAAAAATGTATGTATAAAACAAGAATTGTTACTTCAAAAACAGTGACAAATGATATGAATTGTTTAAAAGTTTTTATATATATATAGATATCAACAAATTACATAAAAACTTGATCAAGGAAAGAGGGAAAAACATCACTAGAACTGTTCAGAATTTATATTTGTGAATTAAAAAAAAAGCCAGGCCGATGGCCAAGCCAGCTGTTGCAATTCCACCAACAGCTGGAAGAGCTGCTTTAGCCTTTTTCTTGAGGAAGTGTTTCATCATGAAGCTCCTGGCAGACTTTATTACTTCAGTGCAGGTTTGTCGTTTCTGTACTCGCTTCCAATACGCTTGAATATTTGGACGTTTCTCGTGGGGGAAGAACATTTTCTCCAGACCGAGGAAACTGACTCGTGCCAGGAGACAGACGAGAGTGATGTCAGCAGCGGAGAATTCCGCACCACACAACCAACAGTCGTCACATTTTTCTGAAATCATTAAGATGAGAAATTTTAAAAATAGTGGCGTTACAAGTAAGTATTTTAACAAGTACAATAGTGCCTCAGCATTTGTTACTTTTGAAACTCTAAAATTCTGTTTTTCTGAAGAGAAGATTATGCTTCTCTTCTTAAATTAGTCTTAATGGCGATATCCACCTTGGTAACAAAGAGGATAAATGAAATAATTTAACAACACCATTTACAGTTGTTGAATGTCAATCTCTTCTTTATTTTGTTCTTTTTATTTCCACTGGTGACATCATATTTTATTAAATTAAAATTTTTAAATTATCTTTTAGAATATTTAGCTAAGTTCATGATTCAGGACAATTTAATTTTCAGACAATATTCATCTAAAAAAAAACACCAGTGCTTTAAATAGGACTAAAGTAGATGCAAACTACATTAAAATTATATTCAAATTTGTTAGCTAGAATCTAGAATATAAAAACACACAACAAAAAAAGATTAAAATATTCTGGAATCTGAATTTAAAAAAATACTTAAAACATAATTAAATATATCAAAAACCAACCTATTTTCATACATCTAAGCTGTTCTTCCAGTTTATCAAACACTGCATCAACTGAATTCAAAACTTCTTGAATTTTGTTTTTGTCTTGCATAATATCTATTTTTTTTGAGATCTCTTGTGCCTTGGCTGTGTAAGCTTCACGGAGATCAGGATGCTCTTCAGACAGAGCAGCCAGCACTTTCAAAGTTCGTGCTGCCCGCTCCTTGAACTCTAAATTAATTTTTAAAAAAGATTTTGTAATATAAAACTATATTGCTGAAAAGGCCTTAGAAAAAAAGAAAAAGAAAAAATAAAGAAAAGAAATTTACTTAGCAATTAATATTTTTGTTAATTTTGAAGGTGTTGAAATTCAAAAATAAAAAGTAATTTTGAAAAAATATTGATCTGTTATCAATAATTTTTTTTTTTTCTTTCATAAGGTTTATAAAAATCATCAGTGATCACTGAAAACAGATTGTATACAAAAAAAAAAAAATTATTTAAAATTTTTAAGATATTTTTAAAAATGCATTATTATTATCATTATTATTAATTTTGTTTTTTTTTCGTTTTTTGTTTTTATTAATGGAATTACACTGAATTTGTTGTGAATTTACAGATTACATCATTTTTCTGTTTCACAAGTGGCTTTGATACCTTTTGATTCTGTCCTCAAAGGCCTACACGACAGCAATTCATTAGGCAACAGTTCAGGATGAAAGATTGTTCCAAACGTTAGCATTTCAACTTTTACATCATAAAGTAATTTGCGAAATTTGGCAACTTGCTTCCCGAATTCAGACTCAGTTCCAGGTACTAGTCGTACATCTGAGGAAAATTTTTTAAAATTTAAATAAATGAAATATAAATAAATAAAAAGGTAAATTAAATTTATATTGTCATTGTTTTTCTTTTTGCAAACAGATTCTTTTTAATTTCTATGTAAAAATTATTTTATTTATATAAATATTTTTAACATTTCTGTTTTCTTTTTTTAGTAAATCTTACCAAATATTAATGTATTAGCTGCAGGATAAAGATAATGTTTTGTGAACAATACTTAATACTAATGGGGAGCAAATTCCAAACTAAAGACATGTTAATCAGAATAAAATATTATATAACATTTTGATTGTTTTCACAGTTTTATCTGTATCAGATTGATTAATCAGATTGTTTATCAGAAGGATTAAGGATAAGTAATCCAGAACTATGACAGTCAACACATTTTGTAAGCTGGTGTAATTCTAACATACATAAAAGTTGGGAAAGATATCTGGCATGAATCCCTTGATATAATTTTTCTAAACATTTTTCTTCATATTGAAATTTATTACTTCTACAAAGTTATATTAAACATAAGCCTGTTGAGTTTTGTCCTTACAGTTTATTATTTACACATACACATAGGTAAAATAACTGAACAAATAAGATACACCAAACAAAATAATTTGATATAATAAACCATTTACACACATACACACATGCAAACAGATTATAACTTCTTTACTTCAAAATTTAAGAAAATCTAAAAATCTAAAACTTTGTTATTGTTATCAGTGTTTTGACTAGTTTATTGAATATCTGTTACTAACTGAATTAGAAGATTTACTGACCTGAATTAATTTCTTTGTCTATGTAGTCTATAATATCTTCTGAGTCCCTAACTAGTTTTTCTCCATCTCTAAGCACAGGCACTTCTCCCAGACTATTAATTCTCATATACCATGCCTCTGTGTGTTCTAGTTCAAACAGATTGACAAGTTTTAACTGAAAAACTGCATTTTTCTCTTTCAGTGCTATTAAAACCTGTTTAAGTATAAAAAAAAATATATATAATAATAATAAAATAAAAAAATTAATAATTTGAATGATTTGGAATGTAAACATTACCAGTCTTATATACATACATATATATATAAGTTTTTGGTATTATACATTTATTATATATAAAAAACAATAATAACATTAACTTTTTTTATTTCTAAATTATTATTATTATTAGTAGTAGTAGTAGTAGTAGTTTTAGTAGCAGCAGCAGCAGTAGTAGTAGTAATAGTAGTAGTAGTAGTATTTAATCAATCCAGTGTGGCATATTCTTCTAACTGATCAGTTGTCTCGCTTGACCCGTTTCATCGTGCACGGTGTCTAGGGTTTAATGGAATAGCATTAATATTTAATGCCGCAGATGTCAATTCTCTTAGAGTCATTATTTTTAAAAGTATATTTCTTTCGAATTCAATAAGAAAAGTGACATAATACAGTTATGTATCAAAATATAGTTTAATATATTCGTCCACTGCCCGTTACTTTCAGAATGAACTTGATGAAGGTAAATCTGATGCTGCGTAATTCAGAATTTGTAAATTATTAAAACCATCTAATTTTAAAATATAATAATAAAAACAAAGTTTTAATAGTTCTCTGATAAGCATGCGTTCTAATATTATTATCTTGCGTAAACGTACCTTTTGCGAACAGTATGACGTTGGAAAATAATAAAGTGTAAATCTGTTGTCCATCGTGTTTTTGGAAGTTAATTCGAATTATCTGCCCTTACGTCTGAAGAAGCTTGTCAGAAAAGTGCGGAATTAAAAACGCAATACAGGGGCGACAACTCTGAATTATTTTACTAGTAAATTTTTAAATTGACTTCTACATAAATACTAGTAATACCAATTAAAGAAAACTAATTTATTTCTTTGACAAATTATCCTTGTCAATATATATAAAAAAAATTGTTGTTCAGAAGTATCAGTTTTATTTATCAGTTATGATTAATATATATATTTCATGTCCATAAAACTAAATGTTGTAGCTTTTCGATTTTTTTTTTTTTTTTTTTTATCAAATCACTTGGAGAGCAAATTGCAAAAAGAAATTGATTGTCCTGCTAAAGCTTGATATCTGGCTTCCCAGCTGGGTACCATTTAGTGTATCCAAGAAAAATAATCGGATAAAAAAAAAAAAAAAAAAAATACCCGCCCCCCCCAAAAAAAAACCCCATAAAAATAATGTTAAAATATTTATTCCTTATTAATTATTTTATTCAATACAAAAATAAGTTAACAGTTATACACCACAATGTTAGGTAGGTCACACA
This sequence comes from Chrysomallon squamiferum, assembly GCA_012295275.1. Classification (NCBI taxonomy): domain Eukaryota; kingdom Metazoa; phylum Mollusca; class Gastropoda; order Neomphalida; family Peltospiridae; genus Chrysomallon; species Chrysomallon squamiferum. The sequence continues at coordinate 384,510 of CM022667.1, forward strand.
CTTCACAGGATGAATTAATTAAGTTACATTATTAGTATAGAGTAACATCACTGTGAATGGGTTAGCTGTTTAGAATGAAGGGATTAAAGGGCAAGTTATGAATTAAAAATATTATCTTTCAGATTGTGAAAAATCCCTTTTAAGGTTGATAAGCATTATTTTAATTCTCACAAATTCTCATAGTATTTTAGGTTTACTCATATGGCAAAGATATATACATATTTCTTCAGTCTTCTTTCTAATTTTTCAAACTCTTCTTGTTTCATATTAAGGTTTTATCATTATTATTATATAATTATTTTTTTTATGTTTCTTATTTCAGCTTCGTACACAAAGCCTTTCTTTTTTATACACTGTTGTAAGCTTTGTAAGTTTTGTTAATTCTTTTTACAAAATAATTTCATTGTCTTTAATATTTGAAAAGTCTAACAGTTTTCCCTGAATCTGACTTTAATTCACAATGAGACCAATCAGCAAAGCATGTGGCATTTTAGCTGATCAACAGTTGTTTTTGTTTTTGTATCATAATGATAAAATGGTGATATCCACCTTTGTAACAAAGAGGATAAATAAAATAATTTAACAACATCGGTTTCAATTGCTGAATGTCTGTTTCTTCTTTATCTTGTTCTTTGTTTTTCCATTGGTGACATCATCTTTCAAATCCAAAGAAGTTTAAACAGTCTGGGCTCAAATTCATGTTTTAACCTTATGACAGTTTTCTTCAATATTTATTAACAAATCCTTTTCTAGTCCCTCTTCTAAGATACAATGCTATGCAAAATAAAAGAATAAATAAATAATAATAGTAAATTTATATTGAATGCTAGGTGTTTTTTTTTGTTGTTTTTTTAAAGTGGTAATGGCAATTGACCACCAACTAAAACGTTCTACCAAAAGCTGTTATATACCAACAGTATATACTACCATGTCGTCACAATGCAGAACAGTGGCATAATAACGAAAACCCAGCCAGCATATTTATGTAACCCAAAGGTCACTGACATTTGACACAGATGATGCCAGTTCTGGGACAGACCAGGGCTGCCTTTAGACCAGATACATGCGCTGCTAGCTGCGAAATAATATTTGATTTTAAAGAATTTAAAATAAATTCCATGTGATCATACACTGGAGGTGATGGTTGTTTATACAATGTTGTTTTTGTTTACCTGCCAACTGCGATCTGTATTTTTGACACTATATGTTGCTTTAATACATAAATGTTGTCTTCCTCATGAGCATAATTATTTGAATTGTGAGTAGTACAGGTATTGTCTGTACATAGCATTTAAATGAATAAAGCTGTGTATTTATTACTATCTTGTAAATCAAAATGTATAATTATTGAAATATAAATTAGCACAGAATGGCATGTATATAGATTTAATAAGCAAACATTGTGTTAAATATTTCCCTTTTTAATAATAATAATAAATGGTATGAATATTCTGTCATTTTTATTTTTTTTTTTTTTATTACTTAACAAGCCCACTTAAACAGACACATAAACACAACTACTAATTCACTGAAGGAAAAAAGGCACACACGGACACACACACACACACACACACACACACACACACACAAAACAATTAAGAAAACAAAGCCATTAAAAAATGTTTAATTATATATTTATTAATACCAAGGATGCCACACAACCAATGAATCAAGCATGGCACATTTCAGAATGTTGCAAGTCGAAAATATCAGATAAATATCATATTTATACAAAATAAAATGAATGGTAGAAGTCGAGAAAAGAAAATTGGATCACTTCCATAATATACAGATATACATTTGGCTAACACTATTCCTCACTACTATAAAAAATTTTTTTTTTTAAATTTGTCAACAAATATTCATGCTATGTACAGTTGGGGCTGTGTTTTGCAGTAATGTAACATTTAAAAATGTTTGAAGATTACAAACTCCGTGTCTTTTAAAAATAATAGATAAAAATAAATCATTAAAACAAATAGTAATAAGAAGAATTTAAAAATGAAGAAATCATTTAACACATTGTATCAAGCATGTTACTGGGTTTTTAAATCATACATTTCACCCAAAAGCAAAGGTTAAAAATTATTTTTATTATTTAAAGGACATTTCTTAGTAATTTTAATAAAATCAAACTGAAGTCATAGTGATTATATTAGACAGCAACAACTAGAAGTGTAACACATTTTACATTATTAACATCAGTCATATAATAATGCCTACTATCAGTATGTTAAGGTAATCATATTTATGTGTATCATTCAATTAAATAATTCATGTTTACATTATTTTCGAATGATTGTAGTAAGTTTACCTACTACTTTAACCATATTTATGCATTTTATATAAAATTATTTATACATGGATCAATATATTAAAATACTTATTGAAGTGTATTACAAAGTTAAATCATGATAATGTTAATGCTTCCTCCAGAGCTTGTCAATTTATTTTAATACTTTGTTATTAACAAAGATTGGTTAGGGAGAAAAACAGTAACAAAAATTTGGAAGCATGTAAAGTATTTTAGGTTGTTTGTTATTATTAAAAAGAAACACTGTAATACAGAGAAAATGATAAAAAAAAAGCTTATTACTATGTATATTAATATTACCTTTTTAATATTGTTGGCTTATGTCAGTATTACACATTAGTACTATGTAACAATGTGTAATAAAGACTATAAAGAATATTAGTAAAGTCATCAATGAAGGGAGTTAATCTTCTTGTTTTCATCTTTTACAAAGTTTTATAAATTTAACCCATTGAAGATTTGAAAAAATTTCCTAACATACAAATGTCTCGCAAGCCTGGAATCACAGACACAAATAATTCAAGATTTTAAAAACAATATTTTATTTATTTATTTCTGAAATCATTAGCAAATGTGTTATTATTTATTTAATCATTATTTATTTTTATGACTAGATAAACTCATCATGTAATTGATGGTGGACTTTGATAAGCACATTCTGAGAATAAAGAATTTATATTGCTTTTTTTTTCTTTCTCTCTTTCTCTCTCTGACATCATTCACCATCTATTGCTTGATTATTCATATATTTATCTTATTCAAATTTATGCATCTGAAATAATTAGCTGGTTATGTAAATATCTCTAAGCATTGCTTTTAATGCCTGTGATTCAAGATCTTTGGGACAAAAAATTTTCAGTTTTCATAAAATTTAATATATCTTATTACCATATTTAATAATATCTATATTTATTGAATAAAATGTAGCTATTTCATCAAATTCAATATTGCTTTCTAATCAAATTTAATGTATCTCTTTGTTAAATTAAATTTACATATATTATCATGATCTAATGTACCTGTATTATCAAATTTAATGTTGCATAATTACCAAATACCTGAATTGTAAAATTTAATGCACCTGTTTTATCAACATGCAATTACTAATGTTACTGATATGTAATGCGTATGTACATGTGTATGATGGTTCAAGTATGTCTATCATGGATAAACGTGTGACTAAATCATTTATGGTGTTTGATTCGGTGAAGTGAAATGTTTGTGGTTGGGACTAGATGGGTGCAAGAAGCATTCTTCATTTTGTTCTCAATATTAAACTAATCATTTATTTAATAACACACACACACCTATACATATTTAGTTGTTAACATTTTGAATTTTCAAAAGACTACGTGTTAAAAATAATAAAATGAATGAGAAAATAATGTTACAAGCATAATATAATGAAAAAAAAAAAAAAAAAAATTGTACATGCATGTATTTTGTATTTATGTTGGCATGTCATAAGGCAAGCAAAGTAAATAACAGAATGCTATGTCTGAAATTGTTTTAAACATAAAAAAAAAAAAAAATAAACTCTATTTTATTATCATATTTGCCATTTTTGTCAACATCAAAAGATCATTCAATGGTCCAGGAAATACTTCGCAAGTGAGACAGTGTTTTACTTTGTTCTAGGATTCGGTTAACATAAAGTGAACAAAAATTAAGGTATAACAAATTTATTTATCATGTGCTACGATGTAATACAACAGAAAATTATAACATAAAGTGAATGGTTAAGTTGGAAGTAAAATAAATTAAAAACAGATTTTAAAAGTCAGCTTTAAAAACAAAGTACTAAAATGCTTTTGATCCTTTAAAATTAAGTTTCAGATAAAACATTCATTATCATAAAATATCAGAATTTTGAATTTCCTTTTATTTTTTTTTATTAAAGTTGTAATTTCATGTTTTTATTTATTTATTATAAAGTTCACATGATATTCTTCATTTCATAAAATCTATATCAAATCATTACTGATTTTTTTTTTTTTATCTTATTTTTTTATTATTTTTTTTATATATATATATATAGATTATTGATTTGTTTTGTTTTTCTTCTCAAAACTTTCTATAGACAGAAAATCTTTTAACTATGTTTATCTCATTCTCTAATTTTATTTTGCCAATATCAACATAATCCTTAATCAGAGATTTAAAATCAAGTAATGATAAAAAAAAAAAAAACAAAAACAACTAAAAATGAAAATTGTGAAAATTCAAAAATAAAATTATTTACAAATGTTGTTCACAAGCATTAAAAACTTAGAATAAGCATAATGAGCAAATGTTTCTTTGTTGAATACACTGAGAAATTAATTAATCTTTAATGACAAAATAACAACCAAAAATTTAAAAAGAAAAATAAAACAACCAAAAATGATAAAAAGGAGACAACTTTGTATAGCTGTTTTCATCTACATTTGGACACAGACTCATAAAAAGGTTATTTTACAGCAATGGAAATATATTTATTATTTATGTAAATACATCAACAGAATGTAATATTATATATATATATATATATGTAATTTTTGATGTCATAATGGATGACAGTTACAAACATGATGGTCAAATTCGTTCTAACAAAATAATTACACCAGACTTTTATGTTAAAGTTATTTTCAAAAAGAATAAAAGAAAATAAATAAAAATGGGGGAAAAAGATCTTAGTAACAAAAGAAAAAGAATTAAATCAGTTTCAAATGTTGAAAATTAGATGAAAATAATATTAACTGATTTAGTGAAATGAAATGTATATATAGATATAAAATGTAAAATGTTGAAATTTGTTTAAGTACCAATATATAAGTATTATGCATATGTATGGATCAGTGTGTGTGTGTGTGTGTGTGTGTGTGTGTGTGCGTGTGCGCGCGCATGAGTTTTATGTTTTAACTTTCAGTTCTGAATATTTTATAAATTAAAGTTCTATACAGTTTTCAAATGAACAAATATATATGTTGATTTGGTTGTTTTTATTTAATTTTTAAACAATTTGTCATACATTTGTAATTTTTATTTATTTATTTATTTATTATTATTATTATTATTATTTTAAACAATTTTCAACCTTTTTAAATCTAAGCTATTATATTTCTTTTTTTCTTTCCCTTACCTTTTTGAGGTTTAGCATACCTTTTACTTATTTTTTAAAATTATTTTCTTATATCTTTAACTAATTTTGAATTTAAATATTTGTGAGGTGTAAACATAATTCAGGTGTTTCATAGTAAAATAGGTTAGGTGAATATCAAAATACACTATGGGAGTTTTAATGTAAACTTTTATATGGAGGTGTGAAATGATTGTACTTCACCAAATTACTTACATTCCAGACAGACTAAAGTATTAGCACCTTTACTGACATAAAAACCTTTGTGTTTATTAAATGCATAATATATTTAGATTTTCTATCTTTTTTCTTTTATGACAATATAGAAGAAGGCCAAACTGATTAAAATGGTGCTTTTTTCTCTGTGTGTATGAATGTTTACATGGATTAAATGTTCGTGTGTGTGTGTACTTACGTATAAATGTAGGAAAATACGTAAGTATATGCCACTATTATTATACACAGAACAATATAAATAGTAAATTATTGTTACTTTCAGTAAATTATTGTTACTTATAAATGTTGATATAATTGTCAATGGTAATGTATTTGAGGAATGTATAATTTATTATAGACAAAAAAAAATAAAAATAAATAATGAAATAATGAAATAAAAAATAAAACAATTTAATAATCTGGCCATTTTATGATTCACTATTTGTTTAACAGACTGAACAACTAATATCAGATGAGGTGAATATTATAACATTAATAAAAATAATAAAATAATAGTAATAAAATGTATTAAAACGTAATACAATGATTCATTATTTGTTTAACAGACAGAAAAATTTTATATTAGATGAGGTGAATATTATAACATTAATAAAAAATAATAAATAATAGTAATAAAATGTATTAAAATGTAATACAATGTAAGCCTGATTATTCATAAAATATTACAGAAAACCTTTCAACAATGATGATTTTAAAATAGTATTGGACCACTTCTTGAACATAAAATGTTAAAATTTGTAATAATATGTAATGAAAACTGACATACCAGATGTATTATAAATTTGTAAAAATAAATGTATTTTAACTACACACACTCAAACAATCCAAGATATAGATGCATCCCAAATTCTTCAAATATATTGCATTTTATGAACATATTTTTTCACATAGTTTTGCAAAAAGAAATATAAATATGCATGGCAAAAAAAAAAAAAATAACCAATTCTGTGAAAACAAAAATGAACGCTGTCGACATTATAAAACACATTTTTTATATATATATATATATATATATACAGAGATAAAATAGGAACAATAAAGAATTTTATGAAAATATTACTGTAAATATATGTATTTTGTTAAGCTGTATTTCTTTATTTGTGCAAGAAATACAGATAATAATAGGCAGCATGATTTACAAAACGTTGCATAATTTATTTGAATAGAAAGCAAAGGACAGATCAGTGCAAGAGTTTTGTATTTGTGTTAAAGTATACACACGTTTTCACTGAACCGCAGAATAAAGGCACCACCGTCAAAAACAAAACATTAAATATATACTTGTCTTTTTCATTATTTGTTTGAAAAGAAATGTATTTAAAAAAAAATAAAAAAAAAAATAAATAAAAAATAAAAAATAAAAATAAAAATAAAAATAAAAAAAAATAAAAAACAAATAAATAATAAAATAATAATAATAATAATAATAATAATAATAATAATAATAATAATAATAATAATAATAATAATAATAATAATAATAATAATAATAATAACCATAATAATAATAATAATAATAATAAATAAATAAATGAATCCTGAGCCTGACAAAACTGAGTAAAATATAATTACTTTGTGATAAAATTAAAAAACATTTTCTTAAAAACATCTGTTTTAAAAAGAATTATAATTTAAAACATACTTTTCACAACCAGTAAACGTTTTGTTACATCAATATTATATTATCTACAACAACATTATATTATTATTTCTTTATTTTTATTACCCTTAATATAAATCAAATATAATTAAAACACAACAAATAATTATTACTGATTATCATATATTTAAATTTTTTTACACCTTTGTTTTGATTTACCTTTTGTTTATAATATCATTAAGTGCAACACAACCATTTGATTATAATTTTATTTACATTTTACAGAATATTTTAATTTTTTATTTACTCATTTAATAAATATTTATAAAGGATAAATTAGACTGAAACAAATTATTCAATATTAAATTAACTTCTTTAAAAAAAATAATATTTAAAAAAGTAAATAAAAGGAATAGGCATAAAATACTAGCTAAAAATGAAACTGAGAGAATTTGAATCTTCACTTGATTATTTATTTCAAAGTCTGTTGTTGTTTAATAAAATAAAATAAAAATAAAAACCAGGAACAGGTACATAAATAAAATACACAAAATTGCCTTATAATAATTTTCACATCTGCTATACTGATTTTTATATCATTATTTAAAAGTGGAATAAAATTGTCATTAGAAAAATCATAGAAATATTGTCTTTAAAAAGGTGCAATTTTTAAGAGAATTAAATATTTCCAAATGTATATGAATAATTATTTCTTATAAAAGAATCATAATAATTGTTTTATATAGATAATAATAATAATAATAATAAATAATTTAAAAAACAAAAAAATAAAAATAATAGAGAAAGCAAATACACTAAAAAATATTTTAATACATTTATTAAAAGAAATAAAATAAAATTTAAAAAATAAAAATAAATCCTTTGTTCTCAAACATAATAGGTATACATTAGTTTTAAAAATGCCATGCACATATAAAATTTCAAATGATGAATATTTTGAAATAAAACTGAAAAATCCTGTTCATCCATCCATAAACTAAACTTAAAAAAAATAGTTTAAAATCCTTGTCGTCACTATTTAAACATCTGCAACATTCACATCATCACAATTAACACAACAAATACGTTGATCTTCCAACATAAAATAAACAAAAATAACCCCATGAATAATGAACCTAATCCAAATATACAAATGATGAAAATGTTCATGTAAACTATAAAACTTTGGTTTAAAAATAAAAAATAAAAAATAAAAAAAATTAATAATAATAATAATAATGTGAAATAAAAAATAAAAACACAGTTTAAGATTTGTATTTGGTTATAATGTCACAACGGCACTGTCTTTGTCAGTTTTTTCACCCTTCCCAGACTCGCTCTTAGCGAGGTGGTCCTGAATCTCGTCCTCGTCATCATGCTCGGCGACGGTGTCACTGTCAAACGACTTGGACGACCGATACGAAACGTTGGACGCAGACGACATCTGTGATTGTCTGCCGACGGAATCCCGTTCCGGTTTCAGAGTCAGTTTTTGATTCACTGGCTTCACAGTGATGATGAGGTTCGCGCTGTTAGCGACCATCATGTCAGTCACCTGGTCGAGGGTCTTCCCAGCAACCTCGATTCCGTTAACCTCAAGAACCTCGTCATTCACGGCAAGAAGTCCCGTGCTCTCTGCCAAACCTCCGGGAACCAACCTCGAGATGAAGATCCCTGGAATCTTTTCCAGCCCGTGCGGGGTGGGGCACACGCTGGTCCCGTCCCGAATGTAGAACCCCAGGGGTTTGTCCGATCCGTTTTTCATCAGCTTCACTCGCCTCTGCGTCTCCGGCACAACGTCGACGTCGATGATCGCAGACACGCGTCTGAAGTCCTCGGGCATGCTGATGTGAATGCGAGGCTTCACTGGGGGCTCACTGCCTATCAGTTTGCTGATCGGGTTGCGCTTCTTGTATGGCAAAGTTCCGTAACCCATGACTTCGCCATAACTCTCTCCTGATTGAAAAAAAACAACAGGAATAATGTTAGATTATGTATGCTAAAGATGAATGCTAAAGATATATGTTTCAATAGAATCAAATATATATGTGTGTGTGGGATATCAAGAGAATTGCTAAAAAATATATCAGTAAAATTAAATATATGTGTGGGATATCACGTATATTTGTATTAGGTTGTAGAATATAAAGTTTATATACAACAGGGAGTATGATATTAAATGTGTAGCTGCATATCTAATATAAACTTTATGGTAAAAATCAATTATAAAACCGTCCAAAAATAGCACACATTAATTATAAAATTACATAATATCAAGACGGTGGAATGAATTATTATTTTTGTTGTCATTAATATAAGCCTCCCAATATGCAGGAAGTAATGCATTTCTTTATATTTTTTAATATTATTTTATTTTATTTGTATTTATTTATTTATTTATTTATTTATTTATTTATTTATCATTATTTTTCAGTGTATTTTTGTATCCAAAAGCCTACTGACATACTATTACTACTAATTATATTACTAATACTGTAAGGATATTTTAATTAGTACAAATCTAATTCTACATCAAGATCTCTTCCTTCTTGCTGCATGCTTGAAACTCAAATCTTTTCAAATTAAAAACCCATGTTATTGCGACTATCAAAACATTTTGCTTGTGACCACCACACATTGTTTGAAGTAACACATGGAGAGAGATGGAGGTTATTTAACACAAATATTAACCTCATAACAAGAAACTGAGAGAGAAATAACTGAGGTGTGTCAGGGGCAATCACTTTTTATCACACCAAACAGACCAGATGCAGGGTTCAGAGTTTATCAAAACACTCCAGTTCCAGACTATTCCTGTTTCCACTGATATCAGGGAGAAGATGTCGAGTGTTTTGGGAGGGGGAAATGTCACAAAAGGGTGAAAATTCTGTTGTTAAAATAGGGTTAAGTTACTAGGATTCATTCAATACATTCGCTGGTTAAGAGTAATCTGTGTTTTCTTGCACTGTTCAGGCATTTGTTAACAGAGTTAATGAACTGGCATGCTATTATAATTAGTTCAGAATGAAGGAATAAAATTAATTTAAATTTTGTTAAACATTGATAACCTAATTACATTCACTTTTTTCCCCACTTCTTAGACATAACTGTATATACATATATATATATTCATTTCACAGATAATTTTTATTTTAATACAAATTACAAATATTTTTTCTTTCTTAAAGAAATGAAAATGAAAATTTCTATAATTTTTAAAATTTAATATTTCTCAGCTAGTAATTAAAAGAAACCTATGCAATCAAACACGTTACACTCTATGAAATGATGTCATGACCAAAATTTCCCAAGGAATAAATGACAACAGATATATCATAAAGTCCTACGTTATCCTCATACTTTATTATTAGCAAAGACTGGTTTCCTTAAAATACATATTAACTTGGAAGTATAAAAAAATATATTTAAGTCATTCTTATCATAACATACTTTAACAGACAGGCTATGGATGATTCATTATACAGATAATACAAGTTCATTTTAATCATAGACTTTTTTCCTTTCCCTTTCCTTTAAATATTTCTAAAAAAAGAATATTGTTTTTGTTTTTTTAATTTAACAATAACAGCTTGTCCACATATTTGCTGTTATTTCATGAGTCACTCAGTTGTAGATTTATTTTATGTTTACACATTATCTCTTGTATCAGGAAGCAGAAACACATTCAAGATTATTTAAATGACATGTTTATGTCAAACTTCCTCATTTCAAATATACACACAATAAAATGTAACGTATTATAAATCATGCAATATGATCAGAACATAAACCCACCTGTTTAAATATTATGCAAATTTTTTATGTTACAAATATGCAAATTACACACTGGTCTTTCACTAGTCAAAAACCACTTACAAATAAATAAATTTGGCTATATTTAATCATGTTGCTAGACCTGTGAAATATTACAACTTTTTACATAATAAGTAAATACCTGTATATGTACTGTAATTAATTACACCTGCCAAATGATCAAAGAATAAAATTCTAAATTTTAATGTATTTATTAAACCGACACATTTCAAAATTATTTAAGAAGAAGATTAAACCACTAAAAATCCAAACTAGTCAAGACGATCTTAAATATTTTATACTTTAAATTAAAAAAACTTATTTATATGTCTCTCTGTATAACACTCATACACACACACAGACACACACAGACAGACACACACACACACACAGACTAAAGAAAACTATTAATACCAAACACAGCTATTGACAAAAATTTGTTCAGACTGAATAAATTGGATCACTGTGGTCTCCACTTTGACTGGATTTGTATGTTGCCATGACAACAGAAAGAGAATATCACAACTAAACCACTCCAGACATTTTTCCATTACCTCTAATGAGCATGTGTTAAAGAAAGAAAAAAATTAAAAATTAAATAATAATAATAATTACTTTTGAGTGGAGAGAAAAAAATATATATAACAACTTTATGCAGATATACATGTTTCTGTATAATATGTCTGTATTTGTATATATATATATATATATAATATGCAAACACATATACACATATTCTTTAATTACCAACAGAGACAGAAGCTGTACATCCATGCATAACACATTGAATTCACACATCAGTTATGCACAAATACATTAATTAGTCAAAACTCAAATACAATCAAGTTGAAAGCTTCTGAGCCTGGTGCAAAAAAAGGCAAAATAAAAAATAAAAAATAAAAATAATCTTTAAAGTAAATACACAAATATTCCACTCATACGGTAATCAGTAGCAGTGACAATGATGATGATGATGATGATGATGATGATGATAAGAAATTTATGCTGTTATTGTTTTTAAATGTAAATAAAAAGGGAAAACAACTGTAAGGAGGATGATTAACCACAGAACAAATGTTTTCAATTCCTGAACAACTCCTGAGATACAAGTCTTGATTCTCTTTTATAAAAGAAAATTGAGAAATTCAAAAGCCATCAGACAGACAGATCCATGGGTTGATGGAATAAATAAATAAAAAAGAAATCTATGGTAATAAATACTGAGGTGTGAGATATGTGACAAGAGACAGAAAATGTCTGATAAATCTATAGAAGTGTAGAATAAAGAATAAACTTATTTTAAATTAATGTGCAACTTGTTTTCATATTCTACAATAGCTGAGCTACTCATTTCTTAATATCTGTGTCTCATGCAGTCTTTTCATAATTTGTGTCACCTCAGCCAACATAATTTCCTATTCTAACCAGAATGATTATCAAACCATCATTTAATGATTAATATTTAAAAAATTTACCCAAGATTTCCAACTTATTTTATTAATCAAAAAACAAAGCAGGCATTTTTTTTTTTTTTTTTCAATGAAGAATAATGGTTATTATCATCAAATATAAACATAAAAGTTCAGAAGCTAATAATGAAAAAAAAATAATAATAATAATCAATGTGCTGCACAAGTCAGGTTGATCAAATAAAATAACCTCTAATGATTTACTGTAATGTCTGCTGAACGATTATTATGGGCAATCATAGTGTGTATTTTCCTTTCCATAAAAAAGATCTTTAATTTATTTTAATAATGGAAAAATATGACGTGTTTTCTCTGAAAAATACCAGTCACAAATTCTGAACATTTGACATCAAAAAGCTAATGATAAAAAAAAAAAAAACCCTGTTTTAATCAGTTTGTTGTTCATAGCATGGTGATTAAATACAATAATCTCTAATGATTTTTGCCATGACAGATAAAAAATAATACTAATAAAAAATTAAAACATTAAAAAATTAAAAAATTAACTAGTGTTGTAGACATAGCAGGGCGATTAAATAAAATTATAATCTAATGATTTGCTGTAAATGATAAAATCTTGGGACAGAAAACCAGCAGTGTCTGTATAGACTAATGTTATTGATTATTTGATGTATTGTATGTATTTGAAATTACCAAGGCCAGTCCAGACATATAGGAAAAACTAAGACAAAATGCAGACTTCTTTATAAATTAATAAAAATAATTTTGTATACAGTACATAGAGACTTTGGGGACTGTCTAAAGCAGAAAATGGTGAGATATCTATGCAAGTTAATACTTGGAAATATGACTGGAAATAACAGAGACAGAGCAAGTTTTGGAATTGGAAATGGCCCAAACGAAAATTTGGTTATCATCTGTACAAAGAATTGTAACAACCCAACTGGGATTTTGATTAAGAATATTCATCCATCTGTTTGTGCCTCTGTTACATTGTTAGTCAAAGAACAAATATGAAAGAATCAGTTGAAGAAATACTTCAAACATTAGTTTTTAATAGTTATCAGATAATAAAAGATATGATTTTGTGTTTTCAGTATGAAAGTGGAAATCAATATATTTCACATATTAATGGAAACTCTTCATTATTTTGTTATTTGTATGCAAATACCTTCACCAAACACACCTTTTATATTTCTATAAAAACTAGATATTATGATTCAAATCTTTTTTCTAACCCTTGAACTCAATACCTGTTTATTAATCCAGTGAATTAAACTAAACATAATGATAATTATAATTAAACCAGACGCTAAATCTATTCAACATAAAGAGAAAAAAATAAAATAAAATAAAGAAAAAAAAAATTAGTAGAAAAAAGAAAGAAAAGGAAAAACAATTAGCCATTATTTTTCATAACATCTGAAAAAATTCTGATTAACCCTTTGAACCAGAACAGTTAAGAATTTAACATAAAGAAATAACATCTATGCCCAAATGGTTAATATTTTTAACCTTCATGTATTGTTAACATGCTCCATGCTCATCAGATATTCAGTTAATTAGCTTGTACAGACAGTTACTGGAAATTTTGGCCATTTTGCCCTGGGAGCTCAAGGCAAGGGATACATATTAATGTGCAAGTTCAAAGTTCAAAGAGTTAAAAACATTAAAGTCAAATAGTATTAAAAATAGCTGAACAAAGAAGGTACTGTTTTGGTTAATTAAAAATGTATATGAAGATAACAAATAAAAAAAAAAAAAAGCAAAGCAAAATTAACATGTAACTTAAACATTTTGTATAACAAAAAAAAAAGAAATAATAATAAAATAAAATCTAATCATTAACATTTTTAATATGATTAACAAAAAAATAGTACTTTATTTTTGAAATAAACTAAAAAAAATATATATACATATACATATATATTTATTTTTATTATTTATTGAAAAAAGAAGGACTTGCAAATAAATATTTAAATTTGAATGAGTAATAAATAATATGTAAATTATATGCTTTGATTTCTTGTACTAGGTGTATGGAAAAAACAAATTATAACCAATTAAAAATTAGCAGTGATAAAAAAATTATTAATGTTAAAACCTTCTAAGGGGTTTTATAACCTTGTTAATAATTAGCAATGAAAAAGAACATGCTTACTTACACACACATACACAAACACACACAGTTTCAAAATCTTTTCAGGTTTTGGCGAACTTAATTAACACCAACAATGAACAATCAAAATGCTATATTATTTTAATTAAAATATAGATGATTTTTTTTTTTTTTAAATGTCTCCTCAAAACAGTTGCAAACATAAATAATTAGTTGCATGGACAAATTACATGCTGTTTTAAACATAATGTTTTAATAGCTTCTAAACTGAAGAAAACAATGTAACTGAAAATGCATGCTTAAACGAACATATGGCAGATTTCATTATTATTATTTTTTAATAAAAAACACTGATTATTAGAAGATGCATGATGATCACCTGAGAGAAGCATCTGCCAAACACTTTTAGCTGTAAAAATAAACAATTTAGATTATCAAATCAGGTTTGTCTTAAAACTAACACAGTGTATTTTAATTATTATTACAGAATGTAACAGCGATTAAAACACTGTTTTACATTTAAAAACAGTTTTAGATCATAAGTAATGTTTGTTTCTTCTATTTCTTTTTTTTTTTCTTTCTTCTATGTGTTACAATGTATTTCAATTAGCTAAATTACAGAAAGTAACAAAGTACTGGTTAAATTGTATAGAATATAAATGTATTACTTTAAAATCCTTTGTTTTACAATTAAAGAGATTTTTGAAACATAACTTATATGGATGTTTTCTTTTTTTTTTTTTTTTTTTTTTTTTTTTTTAGGTGTGTGTTTGTGTGTGTGTGTGTGTGTGTGTGTGTTTGGTTTGTCTTTTTCATTCTTTTAAAAATAATAAATAACATATGTTTTAGTTTTTTGTAGCAGAGTATTATTTTAAAAACCCTCTAGTTATTGTTAAAAAATATTTTAGTATCTAAGTTGTTGTCTTAAAAATAATCCAATATATTTGATTAATTGTAATGAGTGAAAAATTGTACAGGTATAATTCTAATGGTAAACATTTATTATTATTCAGGAACATTAATTTTTTTATTTTTTTTTCTCCAGTAGTTGGGGGTGTCTTTCAAATATTCTGAATAACCAGACACAAATTTTTCATGGAATACCATTAGACACTTTGATAACAGCATACATCATATTAACATATTTATTTCCATGGTCACAAGCCTGCTTGTTCACAGGTGCCCAGGTATCTAAAGCGATTAACAGGAGTCTAAAAATAGCCACTGCTTAATCATGTGTCTGTTTATTAAGGATGGGAAGATGTAAACAAGAATATTGACTTTAAAATCCCAGTCTGATATAAACCAGCTAAGAAAACAGGAGATGCTGGCATCACCTAACTCTATTGTTTACCCCACACAGAGATAAAAGAAAGGGTCATAAACACACATAACAGACTGACCACTTGGGACATAATGGCCCCATTGACTGACCTTTGGTCAAGTCTGGGTTGTTTTTAATTCTGGCTATCTTGAAGCTTGCTTAAGAATAAATGTTAGGAAATAGTCCAAAAAAAAAAAAAGAGAGAATTTTTTTTTAAATGTATAACCATTGTTGACAGGAAATGAATAAAGATCCAAATTTGAAAAAAAAAAAGAAAAAAGAAAAGAAATGTAACCTTGCTGTGAACCATATTGTGTAACCCGAGAAGGTGAATTTTATGCGTTGTGTATGTTTATGTGTGTTTTATTTATTTTTCTGAGATATTTAGGTTTAAATACAGTTTTACTTCTTTCATATAAAAACATTTTAAAATTTAAGGAATAATATTAATAATTAAATGCACGTTAAATAAATAAATTTTAAAATTTAAGGGATAATAATAATAATAATTCAATGCAAATTAAATAAATAAATAAATGTAACAAAACAATAAAGAAGAAGAAAGAAACACACACACACACACACACACACACACACAATAATAATGTATTCATATAAAATATAATGAAATATAAATACTTAATAATTAAATAAATAACATAAAAAAAAAAATTATTTAATAAAAAATAAAATAAAAATAACATGAAATATATACAAAATAAACAAAACCCCCTAATAACAAGGAGGAAAAACAAACGGCACAATATCATATAGCCCCAACCAGTTATGCTAATGTTTATTCAGCAGGTACAATATTTGTAGGTGGGATTATAATTGATGTAATACCTGCCGAATAGTGTGATGTTGTTAATCATCTGTTACATAAACTTGACTAACATTATAATGCAGTCAGCAACATGACATCCATAACGTTTTGAATAAATCTATATTAATATTAAAGCTCTTGGTTGTAATTTGTATAACTATGTACTGTATTTATGTAATATTAACCTGTTAATGTTATAATTTGTGATGTGTTTACTGTCATTATATAACATTAACCGTATAGTTATTATATGTGTAACACTGTACTGTCTTTTATGTAATTTTAAGCTCAAAATAATATGTGAGATACTGTTTTATGTAATGTTAAATATAATGATATTGTGTGTAACAGTGTAGTGTTATACTGGAAGAAATTAAGGATTTTGTCTTTTCTTTAATAATAACAATAATAAAATAATAATAATAATAATAATAATAACAATAACAATAACAATAACAATAATAACAATAACAATAACAATAATAATAATAGTAACAATAATAATTTATGCTGTCAGGCAACTGTTTCAGGTTCTGTATAAAGCTACTGCTATTAAGCCATTCAGAATTAAAATTTGTATGACATGTTAATACTTTGTTTTTGTGTGTGAAATAATGTAAACTCTTGTATTAAACTGTATCTTTAATATTAATATTTTTCCCAGTAATGAAAAAGCATCTTTTAGGTTCTGAATAAAGCTGTTTTAATTATCATTACTGTAATAATATGCATGAAACTTTAATATATTTTTGGTAAATGAATAAATGTAACTCTTAAATGTGTAACTAGTTATGTAGAAACATTTTGTTTTACCCATAAAGAATTTACTACAGCCTGCAATTAGTTATGAGCTGAAATATGATTTTAATGTTACATTTATAAATTTATATTATTAAAATAAGGCAACTGTACCTTATTCAAAATCCTTCGAACAGACTCCAAGTCTACAGAGTTTATTTGTAAGATAAACATTCAATAAAATGTGTAAAATTTAAATTTAAAATTAATATTAAATATACGTACACAGTTATACAGGTAAAGCTTTCTCTTTTTTTTTTTTTTATAAAATATAGGTATATATAATTACATGAATACTTGAGGTCAAAATAATAATAAGAAAAATATAATTCAGCTGGTATTGAAAATTTTATACATTTTAGATAATCAGTTATCAAAATCTACTGTTAATTATAAATTTATTAACTTACATCGTTACTATTACTAATTATCAAATCTTCATTATTTTAACTAACTTATAATAATTAATTTCACTTAATAAACTGTATTTGTTTTCTAACAAAATGAAACCACGTACCTTTCCGTTGTAGCTGTACCCTCAACAGCGGCTTCGCAGTAGTCAGTGCCTTGTGGTAGTTGTCATCATTGTTGATGGGAAGGAGGTCCCCGTGGATGGGGTCTGTATAGTTGATAACAAATGGAATGTCATGAAGTCTGTGCAAGTTCTCCAAGAGCTCCTGGAATTCTGAGAACTTGGTGTGTGTGTCATTTTTCACAGAAAAACGTCTAAACTCAGCATCAAACTGAAAACAAACAAACAGTAACAGTTAATAAAGTCACAGATTCATTTACTACAGTTGTAATTACTATAATTACTACATAATGCTTTTGTTATTATTAATACTACTGATAACAACTGCTGTCAATATTACAATCTCTTTTATTACGGCATCTACTAATATTACATAATATTTACAGCAATATATAAGAGTGTGTATGTGTGTTACAACTTCTGCTACAACTACTAATATTCTAATGATAAATATTACTACAACAAACAAAATTGTTATGAATATATCTACTATTAAATCTACTACTATAAATACTACTACTAATGCAGTCATTCTAATTCTACTACTAGAACCACTACTATTAGTGATTTCAGTTATGATTAGTTTTGCTCTTATGAATTCTTCTGCAATACTAATTCTAAAGTGATCATGAATGTAACTTCTAATTCTACTACTATTACTAATACTATTAATATAGTCCTGAATGTAATTTCTTCTAATTCTACTGCTAGAAACATTACTAACAGAGCTAGTTCTGCTATTTTATCACTTCTACAATTACTACTGTATCTGCTGTTATTACATTGTTACTACTCCTTCTCTTTTAATGCTGAAGTTAATATAGTGATTTATACTATTACAACAACTACTACAACAACAACTAGTATTACTTCTAAACTACTTATGTTATTTCAATCATTATTACTTATCTGCTACAGTATGACTCCTACTACAACAACTATTACTTATTCTGTTATTACAATTATTACTATTACTTCTATTACTATTATTAGCAGTCATTTCTACTTTTATAATTGCACTTATTATTAATAATATAATACCTTTTATTACAATTAGGGCTACTTCTGCTTGTATTGATATTATAATTTTTCTATTAACAATAATAATTCTAAATGTATATTCCATGTTTTGCTATTGTTTTTTTTTTTTTAAATTATGGTTAAACTTCATTATTATTAAAGCTTAGTTTAAAGTAATTCAAAATTATATAACAATCACTTCAAAATAGGCCTATATGAAATTTGTGTAAGCTTTTGCTTAAAACATCACAGGTACACAGAAATAAGAAATAAGCATTTAAAAATTTCCAAACAAAATTTAAGCTGACTGTGCAAACAGCTGTTGGTACCCTGCATCAGTCAGTAGTCACTGTAAATTATGTAATATTATCCATAAGAATACATGTGGATATGTGTCATACATTTGTTACAAGTAATAGGATAATTAATGAACCCTATTAGTGATAGTTACATTAACGAACCCATGCAATATACTTGTGTATGAAATGATGTGTCAACAAAATGTTACAAATAAAGATGTAGGAAAACTGGAAACAATAACAGTAATAACAATAATAACAATAACAATAATAACAATAATTATAATAATAATAATAATAATAATAATAATAATAGCAATAGCAAAAGCATAAATAATAATAATAATAATAATAATAATAATAATAATAATAATAATGATGATAATAATAACAGCAATAATGATAACAACAACAGTAATAATAATAGATATTAATAATTATAGTATTAATGATGACAACAGTAGCAGCAGCATAAGAGCAAAAATAGTAGTAACATTAGTATTAGTAGTAACAGTACTAACATTAACAATTGTATTAAGATAAGAGCAAAATTCATACAAAGGAAAGTTGGATCGATTCGTACTAAAAAAGAAAAAAAAAAAGAAAAAGAAAAAAATTTCCTTTGAAGATTAATAACTGTAAAAGAAGAAAAAAGAACACAAATCAGAAAAAAAAAAAAGACAGGTGAATCAGTGAAACTGAGACTTGCTACAATGATTATGTATGTAATTATTGAAATATTAATAATTTATATACACAAAACTACATTTATTTTATTATTATTATTTTTTATTATTTAAATCTAACTCAAATATGGGAGTGGCTATTAGAACAGTAAAATTTTTTTTTTTTTTTTTTTTTTTTTTTAATATATTTTTTTTTTAATCCTTCTATTTTCATATAACATGTTGTTGTTACCTGTGAACAGGTTAAGTAGATGTTGCTCTTAGATCGTATCTTAACGATATTATTTTCCAGGAAACACATTCTGTTTTACTGGGTCAGCATGTTTAAAATGATTCCTTTCATCTACCCTGCTTGCTGATGCAATAGATAGGTAGGCTAAGAGCTTTCAATTACTCAAGCTGAGTAAAAGTAGGTGGTTATGGTTCATTAATTATGTACACCTATTCTGGAATTGTTAAAATTCCACACAGATATATACAGACTGGGCTGAATTTTACGTAACAGCAACAACAATAACAATAATAATAATAATAAAAATCATATAGTGGTATCAGTAGTAATTGTAATAGAAGAAGTAGTTGCAGCAGTAGTATTTGAAGTAGTAGTTGTAGTGTTTAAACTAGTGGTAGTAGCAGTAGTAGTAATAATAACAGCAGCAACAGTAGTAATAATAATAGTAGTGGCAGTGGTTATAATAATTACAACTGAATTTATTATTCATTTATATTAATAATCAGGTAACCAACATTAAAAAATTTTAAAATTCAAAAAAAATTTAAAACGAATAAAAAAATAAAAAATTATAATTATTTTAATTATATTTGTAGCATTACTTAAATTACATTTGTGTTGAACATCATTTTTATTTCCCATGATAAGCATTAATTAGTTATTTTAAATGCAAGGCCTACGACATTAAAAATTAATTAACTCATTTATATGCAGGGCTTATAAAATTACGAATTAACTAACTTCTGAATGGGCACTTTGTTATTATATTTTTATTGTTCTTAAACAGTAATCACTAAATGATAAAATTTATTGTGTTGTAGGTTTTAAAATTCTGGATTTTTTTTTTTTTTTTTTTTCAGTATTAATCATTAATTAAACTTATTGAATACTGACTATATTACATATAACATTTTTTTTTTTTTTTTTTATATGTATATATGCATGTGTACATGAGTTTGCATGTGTATGTATTTATTTATTTATTTATATACATGCATATAGTAACTGAGTAAAGACAAATTTCATTTTTGAACATGATGAAGCATCAATTAACATGTTTTAACCTCTGAAACACTTGTTGATCCTTACAAAGAAATGACCACTGACCAAAGGATGGGTCAACCAGTTTGGTCTCTTGAGCTAATCATTAAACCTGCTTGTTATATGATCTACACACTTCAACCCCAAGTATCATTAAAGTGCCTGAACCTCCTGACCCCTCCCCCTGCCTGGTTTCCATGACACTGGCCCGGTATCCATGTCAACAACAATGGAGATAACCTAAGAGAAATTAACATAGCAACTCTGGTTTACTAGCTCATAAGTTACTGGGATGAAACGGGATACCTAATCACTGTTATTTTTGTCTTGGCTGAGAAAAAAAGAAAGAAAAAGAAAAACGAAGCAAGCTTGTTGTGAACAGGGTTTGTGTGACAACAGACAGCTCACACTAAAAATAAAAGCTAACAAACTGTTAGATCCTTTGTACAAATACATGTACTATTAATAGGAAGAACAATAATAATGTAGTACGCTTATTTTGTTCCTTTGTTAGCTTATGCATCATGTGTATTTTTATATGTTTTACATATGTAGTATTGTATTACATTAGATTATAATGCATAACATTAGATTATAATGCATAATATAACATTACATATCTTTACCTATATATTCACAGATACAAGTGTGTGTGTGTGTGAATGTATGTGCATGCATGTGTGTGAAAAAAGTGAGAATTTTTTTTTTACAGAATGACTGAAATACTGAATAAAGGAAAAAGAATAACAGAGAATAAAGTTGAATAGAAGGAGATGTTTTAAATTCTGTCTTAAGTTTCATTCAACATGAATAAATTAACATTTATCAAAGACACTTCATGGCCATAACCAAACTCTTTTTGAAATGAGGCAAAAACTGCTGTCTTTGAAGTCTTTCTTCACAATGATGTCGGTAGACTTCAAACGTTAACTGTAGACATAAACTAATTCATTCAGTGGATATCATTTCTATCAGAACAGAGATTTAGATTTTATATTTTTAAAATAAAATCTTTGTATAATATAAAAAAATTAAAATAATGTTTTCTAAATAAAAAAAAGGTCAATTTTGGTACGTGGCATTTGCCATATAATTAATAATTAATTTTACTGAACAAAAATATGTAGTGAAATAATTTCAGTTTAACAACTGATATGTACAACAGAAGGAAATTACCCTTAAACCAAAAAAATCTCTCCAACAAACACACTAACATATCAACTCAGTGAACTCTAAAACAGGCCATACTAACAATAATTAATCTTAAAACAATTAACAACTGTTGAGTATAATAATTACTGAGATTACTACTATATCACAGTATATACAATATATGTATTTTTATAACAACAACAGAAGGAAAAGACCCTTAAACCAAAAACATCTTTTGAACTAACAGCGAACCCTAAAACAGGCCATTCTAAAGATAATTAACCCTTAAACAAGCCAAGGCAGACACAACCTATATTAATTATCTTTGAACAAGACTGGCTTATTTTTGCAACAGCTTGCTCTATCTCTCATCCAGCAGCCAGTTAAATCCTTATATTTCAATATCCCAATCAAGACACATATTGAATGGCTAATTCCTTGGTTAAGTTGGTGCAGGCCTGTTCATGAATAATAGAAAAGTACATTGGCATGACACCTGTTACCAGACAAAATGGAAACAAGATGGTAGATAGCAGAATATTTAAAAAAAAATTATTTTTGTTTCTTATTCAGTGCCTTGTTGAATAAAATGTTTAAATAAGCACCTTTGACCGTTATTTGTTGGATTATGTTTATTATTATTATTATTATTATTATTATTACAGTAGAGTAGTAGCAGGACAGGATCAGTAGTAGTATCATCATTATCATCATTATCAATATTAAACAATCGATCTTGTTGTCATTGTTGTTGTTGTTATTATTATTATTATTATTATTATTATTATTATTAACCAGTAAGGATATAAAATTTAATATAAAATTAAAATAATTATTTAGCTTGGTGGTTTATGTGTCCCTCAAACCACGGTGGGTTCAGGATCAAATCTACCGTGTTACACATATCGGGCTATTTCACATTCCAGAGATTATTACTATATCACAGTATAAGTGCTCTCCACGCCTTCAAAAAAAACCAAACACTTGCTATTATCTGATAAATATAAACAGCTCTTGATGTAACAACAAATTGTTCCTTCGCTCATATTATTAATAAACAGTCGTAACCCTGAATATCTGACACCAAATAACCATTACAAATTGTGTGTGTATATGTTGTTACCTTGGTGTTTATTAATTCATCTTTAACTATATTATTTTTTGATAAATGTTTATATTTAATAAAACAGCAGTGAATATGAAAGAATGATAGATTGTTTGCCTCAGGCACTTTGTTTAATTGCAGCTTTTCAATCCACTCAGAAAACATGTCAACCACCACTACTAACTGTTTATCAACCTCCATATCAAGTGTGTTAAATAATCAAACACTGTGGTATGTGCTGTCATGATGTTAATAAGCATGTTAATAGCAATACAACATTTGATGATACTTTATGAAATAAACAGTTATGACACAGAAATAATTAATTAAATATATAATTTAAAGAAAGAAATATAATAAAGTACCTTATTAAATGAAATTATAGTTGAAAAATAATTAAATATATAATTATGAAAACTTGATTAAATATGCCACTCACATAAATATATAATTACAAAAATGACACTAATTAAAAAAAAAAACCAAAACTATGAGAAACAAAATATCTTATTAATTACAAAATTAAGAAAGAGATATCTTATTAAATATACAGTATAAAAATACCTGTTAATAAATATAGTTAGAATAGCTTTTAATGCAGATACAAAAGTATAGTAAAAATTTTTTTTAAAAACAAAAACACCACAGAACTATTACAAACACAATATCTTATTAAATACACTGTTATGAGCTATAGACATATGAATACAAATATATGACAAATATCTGATGATATGTAACCTCTCTGTAATAAGTAGGAAGTAAATTGATAATTCTAACAAAAATGCACATAAATACATCAGTCATTTATTTATTTATTTTCTTGCATTTTTCTTACTTTCTTTATTTTTCTTCCCCCCCTGAAATTATTGCATTTTCCCACCCTTCTATTGATATTTACCTGAGCAACAATGCATATCTCATAAAACCCACCCCGCAGTCTTATCAGAAAAAGATCAAAGACGCAAACTCGGTCTCTCTTTAAACTTTTTGTAGAAGTGTACTTAAATACACTTATACAGGTATGCATGCATTTTCACCACTGGAAACACCTCTCTTCGCTTGGTCCCTCTTTCGTGTTATAAACAGAATTTTCAAAGCATGAACCTTGGTCATTTATATACATACTAGTTATAATATACAACTGTGTATTCGGAATTTGTTGACAAAATTCTGATTTCGACCACGAAGACGGACAGTCCCAAGTTTTGTCACCTTGTTGCACACCTGGCTGCTAATTAACTTTGTACGTACCTTACTCTTCACTTCTACAACACATATGTCACTTTTTGGCCCCGATCTACTGCTTTTGGACATAATTAACACGGAAGCCCTACATCAGGGCGGCCAATTGTTAAAACAATGCGTAAAACTGTCGGTAAAGTCCTTTGCTTTTGACCCACTTGCGATCTGTGACTAACATGACTGACGTCATGATGGGAAGAACCGTCGTTAGGGAGTAATATTTACTATAAAACCGTCATTCTTTAACAGAAAAGTTCATATTTATTTATTTATTTATTTATTTATTTATTTATTTATTTATTTATTTAATTATTTTGTCATAACTTTCATAATTTATACGTTACAATAAATGAAACACGGCTAAATATTATATGTTTGTATTTATTATAAAATAAAATTGTGTATGCATGTGCATATATGTACACACACACCTAACACACACACTTACAAATACACACATACATATTCAAACTTTAAAACAAAATATCATTTTTATTTTAAATCAAAAGACTTTTAACGTTAAGTAAATACATTCATACGACAACGATTTCTCTTTCTCTTTCGTGAATAATTTTAAAAAGAAACAAAATACCTGAGTTCACACGTGAAGGACGAAGAAAATATATAGAGTACTAGGAAGATTATCTATTTCCTTACTGAATCAAATTTATAAATGGAATATCGTTTAACTGAATCTTTGCCAAAAAAAAAAAAAAAAAAAAAAAAAAAAAAAAAAAGAAGAAGAAGAAGACAAGAAAAGAAAAAAGAAAAGAAAAAGCAAAAAAAGAAAGAACGAAAGCTAATGAAATACACTTTATCCGAAAAGTAATGGTTTATTCAAATCGCTGGACAGTCATCAAGTACTGATCTACGATGCTGAAGTACTAGCTTTAGGTTTTATATATTTAATATATGTTAATTCAAACAAAATATTCCACAAGGCAAAAGGAGGAAATATCTTATTTAATGATACGCTCATCGTGTATAAGTCTTTATATTGTCTCACATATTGTTAAGGCCATAAATAATGGGGAGTAATTATTAAAAAAAAAAATGTTTTATGACGTTTCAATATTAAATTGTAAGTTGGTGTTTAGCTAATACTTGAACGTTAGTGTTGTTTTACGAAAGGATACGAATTGTTCCGATAAATGCCGATTTAAATCTAATACATCTCCGAACCTATCGACGTGTTCCGAATGGATTTGACAGGTTGTTGCCGTTTGCTTTTTATATGATGAAGCGGATTGTTACATAAAAGATCAGTCGTGTAAGTTTTATTTAACGGCGGGCATTTTCTAAATTGTATGATGTATAGGGGCAGGAAGAAAACACCACTGTGTAAAGAATGGATAATAAAATTTATTTTGGGCAGTGGCATTGATAATAAAATCCCACAAATAGCGAAAGTGCTAAAGGTAAATAACTAAATTCATATGTAAAAGCATATTTACCAAACTTAAAGTGATAACGCCAATGGCGTTAATCAAAATTCAGATACCAGTACACAAGCACTCTGCACTGTATTTGCAAAATTAAATACTATATATATATATATATATATCATAAATAATTTAATACGTAATTCAATTTTAGTCAGGTTATACATTACTGTTATGAATACAGCACTTGCTAAAGCGATCAGTGACAGTGTTTAGAAGAAAAACCCTGAAAAAAGGTTATAACTTGTTTAAGTTGTTATAGCACTATTTTGTTTATAACCAAAAGTTGTTAGAGGTTTATCTTAAATCATAATAAATGAGACTCAATCAAATGACTTTTGTTGAATGAAGAATGAAAAACTTTTGACCTAACAACACTTCGTTTGAAAATGACGTGTCTTCTTTTCTTAAGATCAAACTCTATACAGCAATGCTGATGATTATTTAATAGTTTGTTTACCAAACGAACTATTCTTCAGCTAATAACAAATAAGTAACTTTTCAAGCTAAAATTAATAACCAGGTGGAGGATTCTGAAATCCAAAAAGCTCTGAAACCTTAAACTTTTTCAGTAGAAATAGTAATATTTTACAGTTTTCAGTTTGTATGAATGCACAAACTTTATTTTATACATCAGATTATTTAAAACATTTAAAATGATCATGCATGCTATTCATATTTAGATCCAATTTTTCCAGTCTCTCTCCTTTTATTCCAAAATCTGAAACACTTCCAGTCCCAATCATTTTGGATAAACATTTTTTGAACCAAACAGGAAATACAAAAAAAAAAAAAAAAAAAAAAAAAAAAAAAAGTTATAATGGACAACTGGCTACAAAATGCATTTCTGGAGTAAATAAATTAAAAAAAAAAAAAAAATTCTTTTCTCTTCTGCATAGATCAGAATTTATAAAAATTTAAAATTGCACAAAAACTTAATTATGGCCCTGTATGAGGATATATCAACATTGTATTAATTTTATGCAACTTTTATTACATTTCACAGTGGACACAAAGTACCTCCTATTTGTCTCTGACCAACATTGAATAAGACCCTTTCATGTAATTTACTAGTATACCATTTGTAATCTGGACTTGGATTTGTTTTGGGTTTTTTTCAGAAGTTATATATTGTGAATATCTTTTATTACAGCATCTTCGAGGTCCAAATGAAGATGGAAGTTTGGAACGGCAAATATCAGACGGAAATGTATTCATCAAAGCTATCTTCACTGCAGATGCCATTAGAAAATTTTATATGAAGTAACTGTTGTGCTTAACATTTTTTAAAATTGTTTATTGTTTTTATGTTTTTGAAACAACTTTTTAATTTTTTTTTTTGTAGTGTAAAAATTCTATAATGTAAAAAATAGGTAGTGATAAAAGCTGTAACCATGAACATTTTAAAAAGTCATAATTTAATATAAATGAAGTCATGTGTAGCTATTTATACACTAAATGCTCAATCAGTGGGCATGAGCAGACTAACTGGAGGTGTGTTTCACTAGCTTTTTTTTTTTTTTTTTTTTTTTGTCTTATTATTCTTTTTTTAAAATTTAATATAATAATATTTTTTGTTTTTGTTTTTGTTTTTGTTTTGTCTTGTTATTATTATTTGTTTAAAATGGTAATCAGTTTCTGTTTTCTTATTCAAAGTCAGGATGAATTAAGTGTTCCAGAATGGGATAGAGCTCTGCTTTTACTAAGGCAGTATCAGCTCAATTTTGAGCCACATCCAGAAAAGGTAAATTTTTCTTGTGTTACTTTACAGTTGTCTTCATGTTAAATTATTCTTTAAATAATAAATTAGAATTTTGTAAACATTTTATAAAGCTGTTGTTTTGTTTTTTTAATTTTTGTAATCTTACAATATTAAGTCTTCTTACTGTTGTTTCAACTTATGGATGCCTATTTCATGTGTGTACGCGTGTGAGAAAGTGGGTATGCATGCATGCATGCATGCTTGCACACCCTTCATAGAAAATTAAAAATGAACATTATAACTTTTTGTTTTGTTTAGTTTCTGATACTTACAATATAGAAGGCTGTAACTGATAGCATATATATACATGTATTTGACTGTGTCTAATCCATATGCTACCCAGATATTCTATTTTAATTCATTTTGTTTGACGTGGTTGTTTTCTTTTTCACTCCAGGACCTTTGTGAGTTTTCTGTGCTTGTTGATGAATTTGTTCTTTGGTCAGCAAATCACATGTTTGACAGCAAAAATGAACTAAAAGATTGGTAATTAGTATTTAAATTATTACACCAGTTGTTTAATCTGAAATATCAGTTAAAAAAGAATTTAAAAATCTACCTGCATTATTTAACTTTATTTTTATTACTCTTGTTTATTTATTTACTATTTTGGCTTAATTATTATTATTATTATTATTATTATTATTATTATTATTATTATTATTATTATCTTTCTTTTTCCTTTTTTTTTTTTCAAACAGTAACTGACCAGGCTAAATTTTATAAGATTTGATTTCTTTTTATTAAGACTGAAACTGCCTTAAGGTAAAGTTTGTTATTTTATGTGTGTTTGTGTGTTAATTGTGTGTTAGTTGTGCAAATAAATTATTTGATTATTTGAATTAATAATAAATTTATTAAAATTTAATTTCTTCTTTATTTTATATTTCAATCTTTCCATCAAGAGATGGATTTTTTTTTTTTTTTTTTTATATCATAAATTTAATCTTTTAGAAGTATATTTGATAACAAATAATAAATTTTACTGTTATAATGATATGAAAGCAAACTGCTTGCAGCCACTGGAAATATATTTATTAGAAAGAGGTCTGTTAAAATTCTTCCATAGGCAGAGAGACACTTACCATCATTTTTGATAATCAGTTTGTTCCTCATTATTAAGAATAATTTTGGTATGCTTTATGAGAATAAAATGAAGTTTATATATTAGCTATCTTACTGTGTTTATTTATATTTTTTCTTTGTTTTTTATATTTCAGCATGGGTATTCCTAATGTTCAGACATGTGTTGCTGTTGCATGGAATGCTTGGAGGTAATTATAGAATACATGGGTTGGATTGGGAAATTAATTTTTCATGTAAAAGAAGCTGTTGTAGAGTTCTGAAGTCTAATCATTTAAAAACTCCCACACTGTATGTGTAATGTTAAAATAAAGTCAGTGGTTTACAATATTTATGCAGTATTGAATTAATACTTAATTGTACAGGTATTGTTCTACATTTGTTTTTCGGACAATAAGCAATCCACATCAGATATGTCATGCAAATATTGAACCATCATGATTTTAAGAATTTACATGTGTAATTTTGCAGTTTTCTGTCAAACTGATTGATTGATCAACAAAATTAAATTATGTAATTACTAAATTACATAAACATTGAATTTTCATTGCTGATTTTTTATGGACCAAAAATACAGCAATATTTTAATAAAAAATCTATATCATGATACTTTTTGTATTGAGAAAAGACTCATAGTATAACCATATTTTAATATAGATCTCTATCATGACATGTATTGCACTGAATAGGACTGATAATGCAGCTGTTTTTTTAATATAGACCTGTATCATGAAGCTTATTGCATTGAGAAGTGAGTCAACAATACAACTATATTCTGGTACATGTCTGTCTCATGATAATAACTGAATTGAGAAGCAGAATCATAGTCATGTTATATTGTCAGCCTGTTGTAATGTTACAGTGAATTTTTCTTTTGATGAAACTGACAGAGAAAAAGAAACTTCTCCTGACATGTCTATGAACAGTGTTCCATTGTCTCAGCTTCTTCATGAGATGGGAGCCCTTGAGGAGTCTTCACCACAACAAGATGGTAGGTTTTGTGTTGATACACTGACACAAGTATATCATTTCATAATATATAATAATATCAGTTATGTTAGGATGTACATTATTCTGTGCTCTCTTGTCATTGGGGGATATTTTTAAAAGACATTTTTTTTTTAGTTTCAGTTGTATTGATAAACAAAGATAGATTGATGATCTCTGATGACTTGGAAAATGTTTTGTTCTTAGTTTTGTCTAGTCACTGATGACTGATTTTTTTTTTTTTTTTTTTTTTTTTTTTTTTTAAAAATATTTAGTGTCTGTTCAACTTTTACCCTTATCCTGAATATAAAATTCCATAATTATAAAGTGTTAAATAATATTTCTTTAAATGTTTTTTATTCTCTCCTTAGAAAAAAAATCAGCATAAAAAATCTCCCAAAACCATTAAAAATCACCACTACCAACCCAAAACCCTTATTTTTCCTGAGGCAC
This sequence comes from Chrysomallon squamiferum, assembly GCA_012295275.1. Lineage (NCBI taxonomy): Eukaryota > Metazoa > Mollusca > Gastropoda > Neomphalida > Peltospiridae > Chrysomallon > Chrysomallon squamiferum. The sequence continues at coordinate 415,128 of CM022667.1, forward strand.
TACTCTTTCATATTATTATTATTATTTTTTAACTATGAATTAATAGCTATTGTGTGTGTGTGTGTGTGTGTGTGTGTGTGTGTGTGCATGCATGTGTGTGTATATTTCTATATATTTTGCCTTACCATCTTATAATTATCTTACATTATTACCTTGCAAGGAGAAAAAAAAATAAGGTATCCTGTTCTCAATTTTTATTTCAGACAATGTACAGTCCACATCAGAACAGCCAGAAAATGAAATAACAGATTTAACAAGGAATGGTTTATCTGTTTTTGATTTTCTGATACTGGATGAGGAAATGGACATACTTAATTCTATTGAAGGTAGCTTTTTATTTTTTTTTCAGATGATTTTTTTTTTTTTTTTTTTTTTTTTTTTTTTTAAATGAAGAAGCATTAGATTATATTGATAATGTTTTTTTTTTTTCTTTCAGATTATTTTATAAAATAAAAATGTTATGTATATTTTTTTTATCATCAGGGACGTTTTGATCAGTAACACTTCAGCTCTGTTTAGCCAGCCAATGACAAACTACTATATTGTTGATATTTTTCTTTTCTCCCATTTTAAGAATGGAAAGATGACTACCAACCTCCACCATCAGCAGCATCAACCATCAGCACACCACCATCAACCATCAACACATTACAGGCTGCTTCTGAACTCTTCCAGGGACCTACACTGATGGATGATGCAAAAGGTGTGAAAGGTTCATCTGTTACAGGAGGGCCACAGAAATTTGTTGTTGTTGCAGATGTTCATCAGAATGCTGAATTCACTGATTCTGAAAGTGGTGATAAAATGCATCAGGTGAGGTCTTTGGTTTAAATTTAGACAATAATGTGCTGGCAGTCACTGTTGACAAAAAACAACAGATAAAATCTATGTGTTTTGTTGTGTAAGTTTCATTGTAGCTCAGACTTTTACCTTGGGGTTAAAATTATTTTTGTAAAAATAAAAAAAGATATTCTGATCTCTGACAGTTCTTGTAACACAAATGACAGAAAATAATGACATCGGTAAGGGAAACATTTTCTCATTTTATGTTCTTAACAATGCCATAAAATGATTGCTTTCATTATTTTCACAGTCACATAGCAGCAAAAAGAGTGATGAAGAGGAATCAATTAATTTTACTTGTTTCCTACCATCAGAACCATTTCCTGCAGTTAGTGTTGATCATAAAAATGATTCAGTTAATGTTTGCAATACAGATATTACTTCAAACAGACTCGGTGAGAAGGTGGAAGGTTCTAATGTTCAAGTCTGCAAGGTTTCATCTAAAAGTAAGACAGAATCAGAAAGAAGCCCCAGAAGAAAAGACATGTTTAATGTAATCTCTTCAGAGGGCTCAAGGCAAGAAATTGTTGACTTGACAGGTGACTCTCAACCAGCATCACAACCTATTGATTTAACAGTTGACACACCATCACCACAGCAGCAGACTCAGAATAATGATTCAGCATCCATTTCTTGTAATTTAACTGTGGATCCTCCATCTTTAAAAATCATTTCCACATCATCTGAAGTTAAGAACAGATTAGATGTGACAGAAAAGTTGAAATTAATTTCACAGAAAACTGTTTCAACTGAACCACTTGTGTCTTGTAGTACAGACGTGAAGGAAAAGTCAAGATGTGATTCAGATAAAAACATAGACTTGGAAAACACTCTTCAGTCTCGTGTTGAAGAACCTGTTGTTCCTCATTACCAAGTGTCAGAGTTACAAGGAGATACTCAGTCCTTTGAGCCTCAGTTACATAATTCTGAAGATGCTGATGTAGTTGTTATTCAGGAGAGTCACAGTGGCTCAACTCAGCCATTTTCACCACACTTGGTCAAAATGGTACCTGATTCATCTCAAAGCACTCAGGAACACGACAGTTCTGAAGTTAATTCATCACCTGAGTTGTACAGTCAGTCAGTCCTCTCACAGAACGATACATCCATCTGCGAATCCACTCAGATAAGGGTGGGCAGTCACTTGAGACCTGAGTTGCATTTATCTCCCATTAAATTATGTCATGGTGGAAGCAGTTATTTGAAAGTAAAGGCAAAATCCCAGCATGTTGGTGTTGGTGTTCCAAATCTGGCTTCAGATGGTGTTTGTGTGGTGAATGAAAATGTTTCTGAAACTGATGCACAAAAAATCAACATTTAGCTCGTTTGGCTGTTCCTGCTGGTGTTGTATTTTCTGGGTCTCACTCCATAGTTGCTGAATCTGACAGTACGACAGAAAATACAGGACACAAAAGGCAAGGGGCATGCAAGAGTGGTGGAACTGCATTGCAAAAGAACAGCTCTTCTCATGTGTTAAAAAGAAAACATCAGGATTTGGATGATGACAGTTCAGCTCCAGAAAACATTACTGATAGAAAGGGAAAGGATATCTGTATCCACAACTTAATCAAATTATTTCTGGATAAAAACTTATGTGATGCTGATTATCAGAAAAACATGGACATTGCTGCAAAGAATTTTTCTGATTTTCGCTTGAGTGAAAATGTTATTGGTAAAATAGCTAAAGTATTCAGCAAAAACAAAATACAAGACTCTCCTTCCTCATGTGAACTGAGCAGTTCAAACAAACTTGCTGAATCTGAGAAAACACCACACACTAACAAATGTAGAGATTCAGTTCTGCCGAAACAGCAGAAATCTAAAAAGATGAAAGAGGGTTGTGATACACCTCTGGCTAGTACAAGCAGTTTGTCAAAAGAGACAAGCATCAGACCAAGTGTGTCGCAGTTTGAACCGACACTTTCAGTAAAACCGATAAAGAGCCATGGCAAGAATGTGAAAATAAGTGCTAAACAAAGAAAGAAAAATCCAGACAAGGAAAGAAGATGTTTTGGTAATATATTCACTTCAGACTCTCCTTCAGGTCTGATGTAGGTTTAAAAATTGAAACATTCAAATACATAACGTGTGCGTGTGTGTTGTGCATTTGTATATATTATATACCTAAGTGATAGCATTATCCACCTCAGCTGGTTTTAATTGTTATCACTTTAATTTTATTCACATTATGTATATTCCCAGTTCGGTGTTTGACAGTCTCTGAATCATATTCCCAGTTTGGTGTTTGACAGTCTCTGCATCACACTATTATTTATATGTTTATTAATTATGATCAGATAATTGTTTACAGAGTGTTGTATACAATTCATTGGCTAAAGTTGCAGTGATGGTTTCCAAACAATGCAGACTGTTTCTTATTGACAGCAAAATGATAATGAATTGATAAATTACCTAAATCATTTTCTACATGTATTAAAAGGTGCAACAAATGTATAGTCTTATTTTGGTGATACACTTCATTGATGTGACCTTTAGTATTGTGTCTCTCCACTTAATTTACTTCTTGATATGATTTTGGTGATGCACTTCATTGATGGGATCTTTAGTATTGTCTCACCGCTTATATATTTCTTCATATGATTTTGGTCAAAAAATTATATGGAACTTTCAAACTTTTTTTTTTTTTTCTTTATATCCTTAAAAAAAGAGAGAAGATATGACTGGTGTCTCTTTTACTATTTGATCTGACTTGGGTTGAAACTTTAGAAATCTTTTTTTTATTATAGCATTTATTTGTTACAATTTGTATACAATTTTAAACAGCTTCATTACTTCTTTTTTCCTTTAGTTTATTTCCCAGAAGCAAGAAACCATCGGTTTTGTTCTTTAGATAGCTAATGTTTGGTCTTGTTATAATAGAAAGGGCAAAAATCATTAATATGATAGTCCTGTATTTGGCTGGAAATCTGATTATTATGTACATGGATACATTTTATTAGTGCTGACATTCTCAAATTAATTTACCTATCAAATTATGTTGCAAGCATACAATATTGCCAAAAGTTAAATCTTGATGAAGTATTTAGCAAAGAACAATTATTAATATTAAAATGAAAAGGAAAGAAAAAATATGTTGAGTCAAAGTTCAGGAGAGTGTTTCACTTTACTTCAAATTTTTTTCTTTACTTTTTTATTTTTATTTATTTCTTTTTTCCCCTGCATAACTTGTCTTTTCATTGCAATGAAAGTATATATCTTTAACAAGTTTTATGAAACTGATTTTTTATATCTTCCACAGATATTAATAGAGTTGGGAACTGATTTCAACATAAAAGGAACGGATACATTTTTTTACAAATGCCTCTGATCGGTAAAAGGTTTATTGTAAAAAAAAATTCATGTTCCAGAATTTTTTGTGTCACTGTTTTCATAGTTAAAGTTTGTGAATTAATTTTATTTCCCAGTTCCTCTCTTCAACAGTTTTCTAATTTATTGTAAACTGATTGAAGTATTTGGTTCAAAACAGATCAAAGAAACGTCAAATCATTTAATTTCATTTTCTTCTTCTGACTTTTACAGATTAATATGCCACTGATGTTACAATTAAATTCCATTGTCACTGTGGCTCTTCTATAATAGATATATTGCAAAATAAAGTGTGTGGTTCTTTTCCTTATGTTAATGTGAGTAAAACTGGAAGGTCTTGCATATATTGTTTGACTCTCTAGTTGAAACAATGGCGTCTATCTGTAATCATTTTATGTAATATATATATATATATATATATAATTTTTAATTTTTAATATATCTGTTTTTTTAAACAGATTTGCACATAATCTCTTTTCATATGATAAGCTTTAAATCTTACTGATTTCGACTATTGAACAATAACCTTGCAATATATTTATTTCCAGTGACTTTTTATATAAATTCAGATAGGATTGCTTGAACTAAGTTTTGAATGATTATTCATTGATTCACCATTGGAATAAAAACATGTATATTTTATCAAATTTCAAATATAAGTAAAACATTGGTTGTTCAAAAATCATAAACATTAAGTATATTTCTATTCAGTCACTGTTGTTTCTTTTAAAGCATATATAGACATCTAAATGACCTTAAACAAATACCAGCACGGGAATTCTTCATTATAATAAAAATATACATCTTTTATCAAGTTTTAAATGTAAGTAAAATGTGAATTATTAGAAAATCATAAACATAAAATTGTTTTTCTTTTTCATTTATACTTATTCCTTATCTAAGGGCAAACTTGATCATCTAATGAATTTTCCATTAGAAAGAATCAACAGTCTGTGCATCTTGATTGTAATACAAATACAAATCTTTTATCAAGCTTTAAATCTGAGTGAGATGATAGGATAAATCAAAACTACTGACTCATTTTACTGCTTCTTATCTCATCTTTACATGTGCAGATCTACATTTCTCTTTATTTAATGATATAAAGTGAAATAATTTGTTGGAATTTTTATTTATTAATTTTTGTATCACATCCCAAGTTTTATCTCAGTGTAAAACATGAATCATTGAAAAATCATAAACCATCAATGTGTATTTTTTCAGTTCTGGTTTTTGAAACCAAATGTAGTAATCTAGATGATTTCCCTCCATTCAACAGAATCCTAACAGCAGTAGTAGGCCTTTTCATTGCAATAAAAAGTATGTATGCTTTTGTTATTCAGTTAAATGCTTTCTGTTTGTAACAGAAATTCACATCTACTGCGGTGTGTGTGCATATTAGTAGTTTATTTAATTAGTAATTCTGAGATAACCGTTTTAAAGCTTTATCAGTAATATTTTGTCTCCATATTCTTTTTCATGAAATTTCAGAAAACCAAGCACTCACTAAGTCAAACAATTGATATGCTCCGAAGGATTTTCATTTTAGAGAAGTTTCTTCATATTTTCTAGCAGTTTTATCAAGGTGAATGTCATCTGTAAATGTCATATTTTTCATATGTAGATAGTCAAATATACTATTATTTTTTGTATTAGTATTTATTTTATTTTTTCCCCTTTTTCTCAGAGAATTATGAAACAATTGATTTTGTTCTGCAGATAGCTGATGTTTGGTCTTGTTATAAAAGAAAGGATAAAAATAATTTAATATGATTTTCCTGTATATACATTCTTCTGGTCCATTTTTCTAAATAGATAAATTGTGTTAATTCTGCTCTTCTGTAATAGATTTTTTGGTAAAATTATTGAAATATGTGGTCCTAAATTCTTCATCAAACCTGTGACATTATTTCAAATCAAACATAGTGATCTAAATTACTTTTCTATTCAGAACAGAAAAGTATTAACCCTTTCAGATCGCTTCTTATTGCAAGTATTTATCAGGTTTTAAAACTAAATAGTTTATAAATATCATTTTATTTCTTAGTTCTTTTTCCTGTAATAGATTTACAATTTATTGCAAAATGGTTGTAGCATGGTGTCCTAAAAAGTTCCACAAAACATGCAAAATGATTTCATTTGATTTTCCTCTGTTGATTTTTGTAGATTATTGTGTCACTAATTTTGATATTTATGAAGATGAATGTGATGGCACTGATTTTGATATAGACATGCTGTATATTGTCTGTAATAGATTTATTGTAAAATGATTGAAGTTTGTGGTTCTTTGATTTAAACTAATGTGAATAAAACTGGTAGGTTTCAGCTGCTTCAATTACATCCTCTGATATTCTTGCCCATGCTATTGCTCCAGTCTGTAATCTTCATTACTGTTGTTGTTTTGTTTTATTACTGTTTTTAATTATTTTTTTTTATTATTGTTTTTTTGTTTATTAATTTTATAAAATATATATCTTCCAACAAAACATACAGTATTATTTATTTTAATATTCTTTCATTAATATTTATAGATGGTTGTTGCACTGGTTTCAACATTAGAGGACATTGATCATTTTTTGTTTTTACCGAGTTGCTCTTCTGTTATAGATTTATTGTGAAATAAAGTTGATTGTCCTAACACTGTCTCAGATCATGTAATTTGATATTCCTCTATTTATTCAAAATCCGATTTCTGTGTCACTTTTTGTAGCATGTTGTCCTAAAAGTTCAACAAAACAGTTTATGAATATCATTTTATTTCTTAGTTCTTTTTTCTGTAATAGATTTATAATTTATTGCAAAATGTTTGTAACAGAAATTCAGATGTACTGGGGTGGTGAATGTTAGTAGTTTATTTAATTAGTAATTCTGAGATAACCGTTTTAAAGCTTTATCAGTAACATTTTGTCTCCATATTCTTTTTCATGAAACTTCAGAAAACCAAGCACTGACTAACTCAAACAATTGATATGCTCCGAAGGATTTTCATTTTAGAGAAGTTTCTCTATATTTTCTAGCAGTTTTATCAAGGTGAATGTCATCTGTAAATGTCATATATTTCATATGTAGAAACTCAAATATACTATTATTTTTTGTATTACTATTTATTTTATTTTTTCCCCTTTATATCCGAGAATTATGAAACAATGATGTTGTTCTACAGATAGCTGAAGTTTGGTCTTGTTATAAAAGAAAGGACAAAAACAATTTAATATTATGTTCCTGAATATATGATCTTCAGATCCACATTTATAAATTGTGTTAGTTCTGCTCTTCTGTAAGAGATTTTTTGGTAAAATTATTGAAATATGTGGTCCTAAATTCTTTGTCAAACCTGTGATATTATTTCAGTGTTTGATATTCAAATCAAACATAGTGATCTAGATTACTTTTCCATTTAGAACAGAAAAGTATTAACCCTTTCAGATGGCTTCTTATTGCAAGTATTTATCAGGTTTTAAAACTAAATTGTTTATAAATATCTTTTTATTTCTTAGGTCTTTTTTCTGTAATAGATTTATAATTTATTGGAAACTGATTGTTGCATTTTGTCCTAATATGTTCAACAAAACATGCAAAATGATTTCATTTGATTTTCCTCTGTTGAATTTTGTAGATTATTGTGGAACTAATTTTGATATTTATGAAGATGAATGTGATGGCACTGATTTTGATATTATAGACATGGCTTAAATATTGTCAAATCTGGTTGTCTGTTAAAGATTTATTGTAAAATGATTCAAGTATGTAGTTCTTTTACTGATATTACAAATATTTATCAGGTTTTAAAACTAAATAGTTTATAAATTCATTTTATTTCATAACCCTCTTTTCTGTAATAGATTTATAATTTATTGGAAACTGATTGTTGCATTTTGTCCTAAAATGTTCAACAAAAGATGCAAAATGATGGTACTGATTTTGATATCATAGACATGGCTGTATATTGTCTGTAATAGATTTATTCTAAAATCATTGAAGTGCATGGTTCTTTCACTTAAACTGATGTGAGTAAAACTGGTAGGTTTCAGCTGCTCCTATTACATCCTCTGATATTCTAGCCCAAGCAATGGTTCCTGTCTGTAATCTTCATTACTGTTCTTGGTTTTTTTTTTTTTTTTTTTTTTTCAATTTAATAAAATATATATCTTCCAATTAACATACAATATTCTTTCATTAATATTTATAGATGGTTGTTGCACTGGTTTCAACATTACAGGACATGGATCATTTTTTGTTTTTACCGAGTTGCTCTTCTGTTATAGATTTATTGTGAAATAAAGTTGATTGTCCTAACACTGTCTCAGATCATGTAATTTGATATTCCTCTATTGATTCAAAAACCGATTTCTGTGTCACTTTTTGTAGCATGTTGTCCTAAAAGTTCAAGAAAACAGTTTATGAATATCATTTTATTTCCTTGTTCTTTTTTCTGTAATAGATTTATAATTTATTGCAAAATGTTTGTAGCAGAAATTCACATGAACTGGGGTGGTGAATGTTAGTAGTTTATTTAATTAGTAATTCTGAGATAACCGTTTTAAAGCTTTATCAGTAACATTTTGTCTCCATATTCTTTTTCATGAAACTTCAGAAAACCAAGCACTCACTAACTCAAACAATTGATATGCTCCCAAGAATTTTCATTTTAGAGAAGTTTCTCCATATTTTCTAGCAGTTTTATCAAGGTGAATGTCATCTGTAAATGTCATATTTTTCATATGTAGATAGTCAAATATACTATTATTTTTTGTATTACTATTTATTTTATTTTTTCCCCTTTTTCTCAGAGAATTATGAAACAATTGATTTTGTTCTGCAGATAGCTGATGTTTGGTCTTGTTATAAAAGAAAGGATAAAAATAATTTAATATGATTTTCCTGTATATACATTCTTCTGGTCCATTTTTCTAAATAGATAAATTGTGTTAATTCTGCTCTTCTGTAATAGATTTTTTGGTAAAATTATTGAAATATGTGGTCCTAAATTCTTCATCAAACCTGTGACATTATTTCAAATCAAACAGTGATCTAAATTACTTTTCTATTCAGAACAGAAAAGTATTAACCCTTTCAGATCGCTTCTTATTGCAAGTATTTATCAGGTTTTAAAACTAAATAGTTTATAAATTCATTTTATTCATAACCCTCTTTTCTGTAATAGATTTATAATTTATTGGAAAATGATTGTTGCATTTGGTCCTGAAAAGTTCGACCAAACATGCAAAATTATTTCATTTGATTTTCCTCTTTTGATTTTTGTAGATTATTGTGTCACTAATTTTGATATTTATGAAGATGAATGTGATGGCACTGATTTTGATATAGACATGGTTGTATATTGTCTGTAATAGATTTATTGTAAAATGATTGAAGTTCGTGGTTCTTTGATTTAAACTAATGTGAATAAAACTGGTAGGTTTCAGCTGCTTCAATTACATCCTCTGATATTCTTGCCCATGCAATTGCTCCAGTCTGTAATCTTCATTACTGTTGTTGTTTTGTTTTATTACTGTTTTTAATTGTTTTTTTTTATTATTGTTTTTTTGTTTATTAATTTTATAAGATATATATCTTTCAACAAAACATACAGTATTATTTATTTTAATATTCTTTCATTAATATTTATAGATGGTTGTTGCACTGGTTGCAACATTAGAGGACACTGATCATTTTTTGTTTTTACCGAGTTGCTCTTCTGTTATAGATTTATTGTGAAATAAAGTTGATTGTCCTAACACTGTCTCAGATCATGTAATTTGATATTCCTCTATTTATTGAAAATCCGATTTCTGTGTCACTTTTTGTAGCATGTTGTCCTAAAAGTTCAACAAAACAGTTTATGAATATCATTTTATTTCTTAGTTCTTTTTTCTGTAATAGATTTATAATTTATTGCAAAATGTTTATAACAGAAATTCAGATGTACTGGGGTGGTGAATGTTAGTAGTTTATTTAATTAGTAATTCTGAGATAACCGTTTTAAAGCTTTATCAGTAACATTTTGTCTCCATATTCTTTTTCATGAAACTTCAGAAAACCAAGCACTGACTAACTCAAACAATTGATATGCTCCGAAGGATTTTCATTTTAGAGAAGTTTCTCTATATTTTCTAGCAGTTTTATCAAGGTGAATGTCATCTGTAAATGTCATATATTTCATATGTAGAAACTCAAATATAGTATTATTTTTTTGTATTACTATTTATTTTATTTTTTCCCCTTTATATCCGAGAATTATGAAACAATGATGTTGTTCTACAGATAGCTGAAGTTTGGTCTTGTTATAAAAGAAAGGACAAAAACAGTTTAATATTATGTTCCTGAATATATGATCTTCAGATCCACATTTATGCATGGATAAATTGTGTTAGTTCTGCTCTTCTGTAAGAGATTTTTTGGTAAAATTATTGAAATATGTGGTCCTAAATTCTTTGTCAAACCTGTGATATTATTTCAGTGTTTGATATTCAAATCAAACATAGTGATCTAGATTACTTTTCCATTTAGAACAGAAAGGTATTAACCCTTTCATAATCCTCTTTTCTGTAATAGATTTATAATTTACTTATCGCAGTCTTATATCAGATCTGGTTGTAAAATGATTAAAGTATGTAGTTGTTTTCCTTATATTAATGTGAGTAAAACTGGTAGTTCGTAGCTTCGTCTTCACACATTCCAGTTTATAGCTTCTCCAATATCGCTTTCCAACAGCTGTAATATTTACCTTTTTTTTATTTTTTTTTATTTCAATCACATACATATTCAAATCAAATAGTGATCTAAATTACTTTTCTATTCAGAACAGAAAAGTATTAACCTTTTCGGATGGCTTCTTATTGCAAGTATTTATCAGGTTTTAAAACTAAATAGTTTGTAAATTCATTTTATTTCATAATCCTCTTTTCTGTAATAGATTTATAATTTACTTATCGCAGTCTTATATCAGATCTGTAAAATGATTGTAGTATGTAGTTGTTTTCCTTATATTAATGTGAGTAAAACTGGTAGTTCGTAGCTTTGTCTTCACACATTCCAGTTTATAGTTTCTCCAATGTCGCTTTCCAACAGCTGTAATATTTACTGTTTTTTACTTTTTTTTTATTTCAATCAGATACATATTCAAATCAAATAGTGATCTAAATTACTTTTCTATTCAGTACAAGAAAGTAATAACTACTTCAGATGGCTACTTATTGCAAGTATTTATCAGGTTTTAAAACTAATTGTTTATAAATATCTTTTTATTTCTTAGGTCTTTTTTCTGTAATAGAATTACAATTTATTGCAAAATGGTTGCAGCATGTGGTCCTAAAAAGTTCCAGAAAACATGCAAAATGATTTAATTTGATTTTCCTCTGTTGAATTTTGTAGATTATTATGGCACTGATTTTGATATTTATGAAGATGAATGTGATGGCACTGATTTTGATATTATAGACATGGCTTAAATATTGTCAAATCTGGTTGTCTGTTAAAGATTTATTGTAAAATGATTCAAGTATGTAGTTCTTTTACTGATATTACAAGTATTTATCAGGTTTTAAAACTAAGTAGTTTATAAATTCATTTTATTTCATAACCCTCTTTTCTGTAATAGATTTATAATTGATTGGAAACTGATTGTTGCATTTTGTCCTAAAATGTTCAACAAAAGATGCAAAATGATGGTACTGATTTTGATATCATAGACATGGCTGTATATTGTCTGTAATAGATTTATTCTAAAATCATTGAAGTGCATGGTTCTTTCACTTAAACTGATGTGAGTAAAACTGGTAGGTTTCAGCTGCTCCTATTACATCCTCTGATATTCTAGCCCAAGCAATGGTTCCTGTCTGTAATCTTCATTACTGTTCTTGGTTTTTTTTTTTTTTTTTTCAATTTAATAAAATATATATCTTCCAATTAACATACAATATTCTTTCATTAATATTTATAGATGGTTGTTGCACTGGTTTCAACATTACAGGACATTGATCATTTTTTGTTTTTACCGAGTTGCTCTTCTGTTATAGATTTATTGTGAAATAAAGTTGATTGTCCTAACACTGTCTCAGATCATGTAATTTGATATTCCTCTATTGATTTAGAAACCGATTTCTGTGTCACTTTTTGTAGCATGTTGTCCTAAAAGTTCAACAAAACAGTTTATGAATATCATTTTATTTCCTTGTTCTTTTTTCTGTAATAGATTTATAATTTATTGCAAAATGTTTGTAGCAGAAATTCACATGAACTGGGGTGGTGAATGTTAGTAGTTTATTTAATTAGTAATTCTGAGATAACCGTTTTAAAGCTTTATCAGTAACATTTTGTCTCCATATTCTTTTTCGTGAAACTTCAGAAAACCAAGCACTCACTAAGTCAAACAATTGATATGCTCCCAAGGATTTTCATTTTAGAGAAGTTTCTCTGTATTTTCTAGCAGTTTTATCAAGGTGAATGTCATCTGTAAATGTCATATTATTCATATGTAGATACTCAAATATACTATTATTTTTTGTATTAGTATTTATTTTATTTTTTCCCCTTTATATCCGAGAATTACTAAACAATTGATTTTGTTCTGCTGATAGCTGATGTTTGGTCTTGTTATAAAAGAAAGGATAAAAATAATTTAATATGATTTTCCTGTATATACGTTCTTCTGATCCATTTTTCTAAATGGATAAATTGTGTTAGTTCTGCTCTTCTGTAATAGATTTTTTGGTAAAATTATTGAAATATGTGGTCCTAAATTCTTCGTCAGACCTGTGACATTATTTCATATCAAACATAGTGATCTAAATTACTTTTCTATTCAGAACAGAAAAGTATTAACCCTTTCAGATGGCTAATTGCAAGTATTTATCAGGTTTTAAAACTAAATCGTTCATAAATTCATTTGATTTCATAACCCTCTTTTCTGTAATGGATTTATAATTTAATGGAAAATGATTGTTGCATTTGGTCCTAAAAAGTTCAACAAAACATGCAAAATTATTTCATTTGATTTTCCTCTTGATTTTTGTAGATAATTGTGTCACTAATTTTGATATTTATGAAGATGAATGTGATGGCACTGATTTTGATATCATAGACATGGTTGTATATTGTCTGTAATAGATTTATTGTAAAATGATTGAAGTACGTGGTTCTTTGATTTAAACTAATGTGAATAAAACTGGTAGGTTTCAGCTGCTTCTATTACATCCTCTGATATTCTAGCCCACGCAATTGCTCCAGTCTGTAATCTTCATTACTGTTGTTGTTTTGTTTTATTATTGTTTTTAATTTTTTTTTTATTATTGTTTTTTTGTTTTTTTTATTTTATAAAATATATATCTTCCAACAAAACATACAGTATTATTTATTTTAATATTCTTTCATTAATATTTATAGATGGTTGTTGCACTGGTTTCAACATTAGAGGACACTGATCATTTTTTGTTTTTACCGAGTTGCTCTTCTGTTGTAGATTTATTGTGAAATAAAGTTGATTGTCCTAACACTGTCTCAGATCATGTAATTTGCTATTCCTCTGTTTATTCAGATGCCAATTTCTGTGTCACTGTTTGTAGCATTTTGTCCTAAAAAGTTCAACAAAACAGTTTATGAATATCATTTTATTTCTTAGTTCTTTTTTCTGTAATAGATTTATAATTTATTGCAAAATGGTTGTAGCATGGTGTCCTAAAAAGTTCAACAAAACATGCAAAATGATTTAATTTGATTTTCCTCTATTCGTTTTTGTAGATTATTATGACACTGATTTTGATATAGTCATGGCTGTATATTGTCAAAACGAGTTCTCTGTTAAATATGTATTGTGAAATGATTGAAGTATGTAGTTCTTTTACTTTTATTAATGTGGGTAAAACTGGTAGTTCATAGCTACATCTTTACATATTACTGTTTGTATCTGCTCCAAGAGCACTTTCCAATTCAGTGGCTGTAATCTTTACTTCGTTGTTGTTTTTTTTTTTTTCAATCAGATACATATGTAATCTATTATCTCACTAGTTTCTCAATTTTTAGTCCCATTTATTATTATTTTCATTGTAATGAAAACACATTTCTTCTATCAAGTTTTAAATCTAAGTCAAATTATGTATAATATATTTATTTTTCATTGATATAAATGTCTAGTTGATATTTTTTACTTGTTTTTTTATTCATTTATTTAATATATATGAATATAATTTTTAATTTTTAATTAATTTATTTTTTAAACTGTTTTGCACATAATCTCTTTTCATATCATAAGCTTTAAATCTTACTGATTTCGATTATTGAACAATAATGTTACAATATATTTATTTCAAGTTATTTTTTATTTGAATTCAGATAGGATTGCTTGAATTAAGTTTCAGATGATTATTCATTGATTCATCATTGGAATAAAAATATATATTTTTTATCAAATTTCAGATATAAGTAAAACATTGGTTGTTCAAAACTCAAACGTTAAGTATATTTCTATTCAGTCACTGTTGTTTCTTTTAAAGCAGATATAGACATCTAAATGACCTTAAACAAATACCAGCACGGGAATTCTTCATTATAATAAAAATATACATCTTTTATCAAGTTTTAAATGTAAGTAAAATGTGAATTATTAGAAAATCATAAACATAAAATTGTTTTTCTTTTTCATTTATACTTATTCCTTATCTAAGGACAAACATGATCATCTAATGAATTTTCCATTAGAAAGAATCAACAGTCTGTGCATCTTGATTGTAATACAAATACAAATCTTTTATCAAGCTTTAAATCTGAGTGAGATGATAGGATAAATCAAAACTACTGACTCATTTTACTGCTTCTTATCTCATCTTTACATGTGCAGATCTACATTTCTCTTTATTTAATGATATAAAGTGAAATAATTTGTTGGAATTTTTATTTATTTATTAATTTTTGTATCACATCCCAAGTTTTATGTCAGTGTAAAACATGAATCATTGAAAAATCATAAACCATCAATGTGTATTTTTTCAGTTCTGGTTTTTGAAACCAAATGTAGTAATCTAGATGATTTCCCTCCATTCAACAGAAGCCTAACAGCAGTAGTAGGCCTTTTCATTGCAATAAAAAGTATGTATGCTTTTGTTATTCAGTTAAGTGCTTTCTGTTTGTGACAGAAATTCACATGTACTGGGGTGTGTGTGCATATTAGTAGTTTATTTAATTAGTAATTCTGAGATAACCGTTTTAAAGCTTTATCAGTAATATTTTGTCTCCATATTCTTTTTAATGAAACTTCAGAAAACCAAGTACACTAACTCAAACAATTGATATGCTCCCAAGAATTTTCATTTTAGAGAAGTTTCTCCATATTTTCTAGCAGTTTTATCAAGGTGAATGTCATCTGTAAATGTCATATATTTCATATGTAGATAGTCAAATATACTATTATTTTTTGTATTACTATTTATTTTATTTTTTCCCCTTTATATCCGAGAATTACGAAACAATTGATTTTGTTCTGCAGATAGCTGATGTTTCGACTTGTTATAAAAGAAAGGATAAAAATAATTTAATATGATTTTCCTGTATATACGTTCTTCTGATCCATTTTTCTAAATGGATAAATTGTGTTAGTTCTGCTCTTCTGTAATAGATTTTTTGGTAAAATTATTGAAATAAGTGGTCCTAAATTCTTCATCAAACCTGTGACATTATTTCAGTGTTTGATATTCAAATCAAACATAGTGATCTAAATTACTTTTCTATTCAGAACAGAAAAGTATTAACCCTTTCAGATGGCTTCTTATTGCAAGTATTTATCAGGTTTTAAAACTAAATAGCTTATAAATTCATTTTATTTCATAACCCTCTTTTCTGTAATAGATTTATAATTTATTGGAAAATGATTGTTGCATTTGGTCCTGAAAAGTTCAACAAAACATGCAAAATTATTTCATTTGATTTTCCTCTGTTGATTTTTGTAGATTATTGTGTCACTAATTTTGATATTTATGAAGATGAATGTGATGGCACTGATTTTGATATAGACATGCTGTATATTGTCTGTAATAGATTTATTGTAAAATGATTGAAGTTCATGGTTCTTTGATTTAAACTAATGTGAATAAAACTGGTAGGTTTCAGCTGCTTCAATTACATCCTCTGATATTCTTGCCCATGCTATTGCTCCAGTCTGTAATCTTCATTACTGTTGTTGTTTTGTTTTATTATTGTTTTTTGTTTTTTAATTTTATAAAATATATATCTTCCAACAAAACATACAGTATTATTTATTTTAATATTCTTTCATTAATATTTATAGATGGTTGTTGCACTGGTTTCAACAGTAGAGGACACTGATCATTTTTTGTTTTTACCGAGTTGCTCTTCTGTTATAGATTTATTGTGAAATAAAGTTGATTGTCCTAACACTGTCTCAGATCATGTAATTTGATATTCCTCTATTGATTCAAAAACCTATTTCTGTGTCACTTTTTGTAGCATGTTGTCCTAAAAGTTCAACAAAACAGTTTATGAATATCATTTTATTTCCTTGTTCTTTTTTCTGTAATAGATTTATAATTTATTGCAAAATGTTTGTAGCAGAAATTCAGATGTACTGGGGTGGTGAATGTTAGTAGTTTATTTAATTAGTAATTCTGAGATAACCGTTTTAAAGCTTTATCAGTAACATTTTGTCTCCATATTCTTTTTCATGAAACTTCAGAAAACCAAGGACTCACTAACTCAAGCAATTGATATGCTCCGAAGGATTTTCATTTTAGAGAAGTTTCTCTATATTTTCTAGCAGTTTTATCAAGGTGAATGTCATCTGTAAATGTCATATATTTCATATGTAGATACTCAAATATACTATTATTTTTTGTATTAGTATTTATTTTATTTTTTCCCCTTTATATCCGAGAATTATGAAACGATGTTGTTCTACAGATAGCTGAAGTTTGGTCTTGTTATAAAAGAAAGGACAAAAACAATTTAATATTATGTTCCTGAATATATGATCTTCAGATCCACATTTATGCATGGATAAATTGTGTTAGTTCTGCTCTTCTGTAAGAGATTTTTGGGTAAAATGTGTGGAAATATGTGGTCCTAAATTCTTTGTCAAACCTGTGATATTATTTCAGTGTTTGATATTCAAATCAAACATAGTGATCTAGATTACTTTTCCATTTAGAACAGAAAAGTATTAACCCTTTCAGATGGATTCTTATTGCAAGTATTTATCAGGTTTTAAAACTAAATAAGTTTATAAATTCATTTTATTTCATAATCCTCTTTTCTTTAATAGATTTATAATTTACTTATCGCAGTCTTATATCAGATCTGGTTGTAAAATGATTGAAGTATGTAGTTGTTTTCCTTATATTAATGTGAGTAAAACTGGTAGTTCGTAGCTTCGTCTTCACACATTCCAGTTTATAGCTTCTCCAATATTGCTTTCCAACAGCGGTAATATTTACTTATTTTTTATTTTTTTTATTTTAATCACATACATATTCAAATCAAATAGTGATCTAAATTACTTTTCTATTCAGTACAAGAAAGTAATATCTACTTCAGATGGCTACTTATTGCAATTATTTATCAGGTTTTAAAACTAAATAGTTTATAAATATCTTTTTATTTCTTAGGTCTTTTTTCTGTAATAGAATTACAATTTATTGCAAAATGGTTGCAACATGTGGTCCTAAAAAGTTCCACAAAACATGCAAAATGATTTCATTTGATTTTGCTCTGTTGAATTTTGTAGATTATTATGGCACTGATTTTGATGTTATAGACATGGCTTAAATATTGTCAAATCTGGTTCTCTATTAAAGATTTATTGTAAAATGATTCAAGTATGTAGTTCTTTTACTGATATTACAAGTATTTATCAGGTTTTAAAACTAAGTAGTTTATAAATTCATTTTATTTCATAACCCTCTTTTCTGTAATAGATTTATAATTTATTGGAAACTGATTGTTGCATTTTGTCCTAAAATGTTCAACAAAACATGCAAAATGATTTTTATGAAGATGAATGTGATGGTACTGATTTTGATATCATAGACATGGCTGTATATTGTCTGTAATAGATTTATTCTAAAATCATTGAAGTGCATGGTTCTTTCACTTAAACTGATGTGAGTAAAACCGGTAGGTTTCAGCTTATCCTATTACATCCTCTGATACTCTGGCCCAAGCAATGGTTCCTGTCTGTAATCTTCATTACTGTTCTTGGTTGTTTTTTTTGTTTTTTTTCAGTTATAAAAATATATATCTTCCAATTAACATACAATATTATTTATTTTAATATTCTTTTATTAATATTTATAGATGGTTGTTGCACTGGTTTCAACATTAGAGGACATTGATCATTTTTTGTTTTTACCGAGTTGCTCTTCTGTTATAGATTTATTGTGAAATAAAGTTGATTGTCCTAACACTGTCTCAGATCATGTAATTTGATATTCCTCAATTTATTTAGAACCCTATTTCTATGTCACTTTTTGTAGCATGTTGTCCTAAAAGTTCAACAAAACAGTTTATGAATATCATTTTATTTTTTAGTTCTTTTTTCTGTAATAGCTTTATAATTTATTGCAAAATGTTTGTAACAGAAATTCAGATGTACTGGGGTGGTGAATGTTAGTAGTTTATTTAATTAGTAATTCTGAGATAACCGTTTTAAAGCTTTATCAGTAACATTTTGTCTCCATATTCTTTTTCATGAAACTTCAGAAAACCAAGCACTCACTAAGTCAAACAATTGATATGCTCCGAAGGATTTTCATTTTAGAGAAGTTTCTCTATATTTTCTAGCAGTTTTATCAAGGTGAACGTCATCTGTAAATGTCATATATTTCATATGTAGATACTCAAATATACTATTATTTTTTGTATTACTATTTATTTTATTTTTTCCCCTTTATATCCGAGAATTATGAAACAATGATGTTCTACAGATAGCTGAAGTTTGGTCTTGTTATAAAAGAAAGGACAAAAATAATTTAATATTATGTTCCTGAATATATGATCTTCAGATCCAAATTTTCTAAATGGATAAATTGTGTTACTTCTGCTCTTCTGTAAGAGATTTTTTGGTAAAATTATTGAAATATGTGGTCCTAAATTCTTTGTCAAACCTGTGATATTATTTCAGTGTTTGATATTCAAATCAAACATAGTGATCTAGATTACTTTTCCATTTAGAACAGAAAAGTATTAACCCTTTCAGATGGATTCTTATTGCAAGTATTTATCAGGTTTTAAAACTAAATAAGTTTATAAATTCATTTTATTTCATAATCCTCTTTTCTGTAATAGATTTATAATTTACTTATCGCAGTCTTATATCAGATCTGGTTGTAAAATGATTGAAGTATGTAGTTGTTTTCCTTATATTAATGTGAGTAAAACTGGTAGTTCCTAGCTTCGTCTTCACACATTCCAGTTTATAGCTTCTACGATATCACTTTCCGACAGCTGTAATATTTACTTTTTTTATATTTTTTTTTATTTCAATCACATACGTATTCAAATCAAATAGTGATCTAAATTACTTTTCTATTCAGACCAGAAAGTAATAACTACTTCAGATGGCTACTTATTACAAGTATTTATCAGGTTTTAAAACTAAATAGTTTATAAATATCTTTTTATTTCTTAGGTCTTTTTTCTGTAATAGATTTACAATTTATTGCAAAATGGTTGTAGCATGTGGTCCTAAAAAGTTCCACAAAACATGCAAAATGATTTAATTTGATTTTCCTCTGTTGAATTTTGTAGATTATTATGGCACTGATTTTGATATAGACGTGGCTTAAATATTGTCAAATCTGGTTCTCTGCTAAAGATTTATTGTAAAATGATTCAAGTATGTAGTTCTTTTACTGATATTACAAGTATTTATCAGGTTTTAAAACTAAGTAGTTTATAAATTCATTTTATTTCATAACCCTCTTTTCTGTAATAGATTTATAATTGATTGGAAACTGATTGTTGCATTTGGTCCTAAAATGTTCAACAAAACATGCAAAATGATTTCATTTGATTTTCCTCTGTTGAATTTTGTAGATTATTGTGGAACTAATTTTGATATTTATGAAGATGAATGTGATGGCACTGATTTTGATATCATAGACATGGCTGTATATTGTCTGTAATAGCTTTATTCTAAAATCATTGAAGTGCATGGTTCTTTCACTTAAACTGATGTGAGTAAAACTGGTAGGTTTCAGCTGCTCCTATTACATCCTCTGATACTCTGGCCCAAGCAATGGTTCCTGTCTGTAATCTTCATTACTGTTCTTGTTTTTTTTTGTTTTTTTTCAATTTAATAAAATATATATCTTCCAATTAACATACAATATTATTTATTTTAATATTCTTTTATTGATATTTATAGATGGTTGTTGCACTGGTTTCAACATTAGAGGATATGGATCATTTTTTGTTTTTACCGAGTTGCTCTTCTGTTATAGATTTATTGTGAAATAAAGTTGATTGTCCTAACACTGTCTCAGATCATGTAATTTGATATTCCTCTATTTATTCAATCAGAAATTTCTGGGTCACTGTTTTCCAAATTAAAGTTTATGAATACATTTTATTTCTCAGTTTCTCTCTTCTGTGTTAGTTTTGTAATTTATATCGAAGTGATTGAAGTATGTGGTTCCAAAGAGTTGAAAGAAACATGAAATCATTTAATTTGAAATTCGCAGATTATTGTGGCACTGATGTCAATTAAATTCGACTTCTGCTCTTCTGTAATAGATATATTGCAAAATGATTGAAGTGTGTGGTTCTTTTACTTAGTAATGTGAATAAAACTGGAAGGTCTTGCATACATTGTTTGAATCTCTAGTTGAAACAATGGCTTCTATCTGTAATCATCTTTATGGGGTTTTTGGTTTTTTGGCTCTCTGTCATTTAAAATTTCAGTTATTATTCATGTGTAATATGTCTATCAATTCGATGGCATTCCTATCTTTGGTCAATCTTATTTCCAAATTAAAGTATATGAATTCATTTTATATCTCAGTTCTGTTTTTCTGTAATATAATCTTAAGGACATGGATATTGTTATCTGTTACAGATTTATTGTAAAATGATTGAAGTGCGTAGTTCTTTTACTTATATTAATGTGAGTAAAACAGGTAATGCATAGCAACATCTTCCAACATTCCAGTTTATAGCTGCTCCAATGCACCATTCGATAGCTGTAATTTTTATATTTTTTCTTTTTTTAATTTCAATCACATGCATATTCAAATCAAACATAGTTATCTGAATTACTTTTCTGTTCAGTGCAAAAAAGTATTAACCCCTTCAGATGGCTTCTTATTGCAAGTATTTATCGTGTTTTAAAACTGAATAGTTTATAAATATCTTTTTATTTCTTAGGTCTTTTTCCTGTAATAGATTTACAATTTATTGCAAAATGGTTGTAGCATGTGGTCCTAAAAAGTTCCACAAAACATGCAAAATGATTTAATTTGATTTTCCTCTGTTGAATTTTGTAGATTATTATGGCACTGATTTTTATATTATAGTTATGGCTGTATGTTGTCAAAACGAGTTCTCTGTTAAAGATTTATTGTAAAATGATTCAAGTATGTAGTTCTTTTACTTATATTAATGTGAGTAAAACTGGTAATGCATAGCAACATCTTCAGACCTTCCAGTTTATAACTGCTCCCAGAGCATTTTCCAATGCATCATTCAATAGCTGTAATCTTTACTTCGTTTTTGTTTTGCTTTCTTTTTTTTAATTTCAATCAGATGTATATGCAATCTATATGGTCCTATTTATTATTATTATTTTCCTATAATTGTCTTTTCGTTGTAATGAAAATACATGGATTCTATCAAGTTTAAAGCAAATATAGACATCTAAAAAGCTTAAACAAATATGAGCACAGGAATTCTTCATTGTAATTAAAATATACATCTTTTATCAGGTTTTAAAGCTAAGTAAAATGTCAGTTGTTGGAAGATCATGAAGGTAAAATTTTTTTTTTTTTTCGTTTATAGTTATTCCTTATCTAAGGACAAACTTGATCACTAGTGAATTTTGCATCGGAAAGAATCCACCCTCCAAGTATTTTCACTGTAATAAAAATACAAATCTTTTATCAAGCCTTAAATCTGAGTGAAACGATGTGTGTTGAAAAATCATAAATCTACAATATATTTCTTTTCAGTTTTTGTTATTCAAGTCTGTCATAGTCATCTGAATGACATTTCTTTTGAATAGAATTTTTATAGTCAAAGAATTTATCTTTGGAAAAAGGTGATTTTTTGTTTCTTTCTTATTTTTTCTTTATTTCTTTTTTTTTTTTTTTTTTTTTTTTTTTTTTTTTTTTTTTTTAACTATAAATAAATAAATAAATAAAATTATATGCATATGTATATATATTTATTTAAAAGTAAAAAAAAATATTATTTTCTTAACACTCTTGAGTAATGTTAATATAAATGTCTTTGTTGTTTGTTTTTCTTACGGTTCAGAAAAATCTCTGTAATTTTATACTTGCAGACATAGGCAGATAGCTTGGTTTTGGGTTTTATCGTTTACTCATTTCATAGGCTGTAGTTCTTTTAGTCTTGACTTTAATGAAACTAGATCATAATATTATCAAAATATAGGGTTTACCAGATCGGTATAAATGTTGAGCTTAAATTAGACTGTATCTTGTTTAATTTACACAGCTAGCTGAGTTTTATCAAGCTTTTAATATAAAGTGTGCTAAATCTGAGACAAAAAAAAATCACCAAACGTATTTTTGTCTACTTGTAACTGGGAAATTTATGCACAATTATTTATTTGTTTGTTTATCTGGAGCAGGCAGGCATTACCAAGTTGTTTCATACCCAAATATGATCAAATAACTAGGAAAACAAATTTAAAGTGGCTACATACAAATTAAAACACTGAATACTGTCTACCAACAAGTTTTTTGTAAAATAAAAATACTACAAGATGGTAGATGTTCATTTGTTAAATGAGTACCAGGAAAGCTTCAACTATTTTTTTAAGTACATGCACCAATTTCTGAAAACACTACAATGATGTAACTATATTAGGCATTCAGATTTCCAGCTGAAGATCTCAAAAGGTTTTTAGTAATGAAGTTTTTCTTCATCTTTTTCATTCATTGTGTAGACAAATTAGACATACATTTAATTGTTACACTATTTTTGCTTTCACTGAGACACCATATTTATATATCTTCTTTTTTTTTTCCTTTTCTTCTGTTCCACTAATGTTGAGTTTATATAAATTCAGAACAAGTTGATTCTAAGCGTGAATTCAAAGCCCCCAGTCCAAGCCCCCAGTCCTGACATTATCTGGAATGATTCTGATTAGCAGTTCATTTCCATACTGATGTTTTCTTCTTCCTTTTCAGCTTCACTTTTTTATCTTTCGATTTTGAAAGAATATTTATTATTTTACTAACTTCAGTTACAAAATGTCAGTGTAAACATTATTTCTGTAATGATGATAATTATTTGTTACTTCATTATAAATGATGAAATAAACTGAAAGCTTGAATAAGTAAATGTAAATAAAAAAACATTTATAAAGAGATACTGTTTTTCTTCTTTGTTGGTGTTTCATTAGATGTATGTGTTTTCTACAGATATTCTTTATACATCAACATATGGGTTTTAAGTAATAGAGAATCAATGTTTGCTAAAAATAAAGTGAATTTATAAACAAAAATGGAGGTTACTACTCATAGTAGTATACCAGGCAAGGTAGTGTAAATATAACAGAGTGTGTGAGTGTGTGTGTGTAAGAAATTAATAATCTGATGAATTTATTTACATGTTCAATAACATTGAATATATTTCTCACATCACAAACACAGATAAATACAAATGATAAATTTATTGCCAAATAGCAATAATATATTTCTTATAATTTATTACAAATTCCATACAAATTATAAATATATATAAAAGTAAAAACAAATAACAGCAGCAGATAATGAAATATAAAGGTTTTTTTTAAATATATGTTCTATGTATAAAGATAAATTAATAATGTTTTCATTAAAATTTCATTAAAAAAATAACTTAGCAACAACATGTTAATAAATCTATACAAGAAAAATGAAAAGTTTAAAAAAAAAATAAAGTAAAAAAAAAAATGATAAAACATAAAGCAAATATATATATTCTAAATAAAAAAAATATATTTTTGTTTTCAAGATTTACAAACCATCATTAACTATGGAAATAATAAATTTAAAAATATTTTCTCATAATTAAATAAAAAAAATAAAAAACTGAAATTTATTTACAGCAATATACCTGTATATACAATATCATCTAATAAACAGAAATTCACAAATACATAAAAATATGACAATGAATTAAAATAAATATCTATAATTAAAAATAACTGTAAAGCATGTTTATCAGATTCAGTTTTTAAACTTCATTTATACAATGTCATTAAATCACATTTTCAAGACTTTCTATCAATGTAAAATAAAATTCTTTGGAAATTTTTGTCTTTGAAATCAGAAGTTATTTAAATACAAAATATCTGATTTAAGGACTTCAATTTGATTTAAATAACTGCCCAACAATCCTCATAACTGAAATTTCATTCAACTGTTGACAATAACATACTCGAAGTAAGGTCATCATTTTAATTACTTCAGAACTAAAGAACAGCCTCTTCCAATAATAGACTCAGATAAACTTTTTCTATTCATTTATTTATAATAACTGAAGATTCAGCAAAAAAGAAATTTAAAAACATTTCCTATCACAGTACTTTCTTCATAATAAAATAAGACTTCTTGATATTTTATATATATACTGTTATTACTCAGGCAGTTGAAATCACAAATAATTTTTAGAAATTTTTGTTTTTACTGTTTTGTATGTTTTTAGTTCACTATTTAGCCCACTTTCCATAACCAGGACGTATGCCTCTAGCGTTGATGACCTCGAAGATGATGTTGTGCTTGAATTCATTCCATTCTCGCTTGAGTTCCTGCTGCATATACTCATCTTGTATTTCTTCCTGCAACAGATGGTCCAGAATGAAAATAAATGTATTTTAAGTGTATGCATGTTATAAAAAAAAAAATATATATATATATATATATATATACACATATGGGATATATGGGTATATATAATACATATGTATATATATATGTAAAAAAAATATTAAAGATGATTTCTATACTGATTAAGTCTAACTTGGTAAAACCTTTTGTGTACTTTTTGCTATATATTAGCAGTCAGGGATTATTAAATGTGTGCCTTCCCACATACAGAAAAATACATCTTTGATACTGCAAATGGTGCTAATAGTTTAGGTGTTCTTGGCAATGTAAGGTCAAAATGAGTAAATCAGTTTTCTAATATTTCAGAAATATGAATAAAATATTTTAATTTCCTAATGTTTCAGAAACTTTATATTACCTTAGTTAGATTACCCCATGTTTTTGTGTTTGACTGTTTAAACAGCTGTATAGTTACATCATCAAGTTCTGTAAAAAAAAAAATATATATATATATATTAAAGTAATGGTTAATGTTTAAATAATGAAAATAAAAATTAAATGGTAATGAAACAAAACCAGTCATATCCTAACTGTTGACATCCATGATAAAGCAAACATTATTAAAGAAAAAGGCAAAAACATTTCCAATTTAAATTATTTATTTATCAGGGTTTTTTTAGGGTTTTTTTTAGGGTTTTTTTAACTTGTGTAAATAAGAATTATTATTTTTAATATTATCATCATCATCATCATCAGTAGAACCACTGATTATTATTATTATTATTACAATTGTAATTATTAATTTACCTATCATTATTATTACAATTACATAGAATAAACCTGACCTGCTACTATTGTATTAATTAAATATTTCTGTCTACATTGTTAATATTACTGTAATATAACATTAATCTGAGCCTAGCTTTAAAAAAAAAATAATAATAACAAAATTAATATCTATAAACTATCATACCTTTTATTTTTTCTGGCTTTATAACACCTAACTCTATATCGGTTGCAGTGACAATAGAACATAAAATTGGCTCATCTTGTAAAACACTAATTTCCGCAAACGAATCTGATGTTTTGAGTTTTCCCATGACAACTTGCTTTGTTTTACGCTCCTGTATCAATCATAATTAAAAAAAACATATTAGTAATAAATTCTATTCAATTTAGCTTTAAATAATAATAATAATAATAATAATAAAGACAACAACAACAATAACAATAATAATAAATAATAAATAAGACAAAAATGGCAACAGAAAAAAGGTACTGACTGAAGGAAAATAATTTTTTAACAAAGAAAGTAAAACATATTTTTTAAAATAAATTTATCTAAATATTTTAAATGTAAAAGGTTTTGGCTGAATAAAAAAAGATGTAAAGAAAAGCAAGAAATAGATTTCAGAAACAATTATTGATAATATTTGGTTATAAGAAAAATATTCATAAAGAATTTAAGATAGAAGATGTTGACTGAATGAGAAAAATTAAATAACAACACACAGATTTGTCATGAATTGTAATTTTAAAGAAGGAGATATATTTATTTTTGCTTTTATTTTTATTTGTTTAGTTTTTCATGGTTTACAATGAAGACAGTTTACAGTAGTGTATCTGTGCTATTATATACAGAAAGCTGAAATTCATTTTAAAATTATTGCTTTATCTGAAGACAGACATAAATATTTGCTACTAATAAAGTATAACAATTAAAATAAACTTTGATTTAAATGATATGTTTTTCACAGAAATATACAAAAGCTATAAAAGACTGAGGAAACATAAATCTTTTTTCAATGATTTCCTCTGTTACGGTCCTTTTTTTCTATGGAAGTTTTCTGTGTAAAATGATGTCATAAAAGACAGCAGACTTTATTCTTATTTATATTGTGATACTTTGTTTTTAGTAAAGACTGGCAGTTGATTAGAAATACAAACATTTATAAAAACACAAAACTACAAAGAGAATCATTTATAAAATTATTTTATATAATTAAAAACTATATTATTTTTACTTGCTTCTTTATTTCTTTATTTATTTCTTTATTTATTAGCTAGTTACTTTTAAAAAATTAATTATTTAAAAGGACTAGTAACAAAGTAAGCCATAAAAATAATACTTATTAATATAAATTACATACTAGCGATATCAGTGATAATAATTTAACTTCATACAGACTGAGAGATAGCCTTGTATAGATGTAGATGGATGACAGTCAAGCTAAAATTTATAAAGGACAAAGGTGTCTCTGTATTTGTACTTATAGATAACTTGTCATGCATACATAAAAGCATATGTAGCATTATGTGTAGTTATAGATAAGTACAGGTTGAGAAGCCCATATTCATGATGCTTAGGAATGGAGTTTTTTTTCAGGTTTCAGAACTGTTAAGATTTTGAAATACAAGGAGATAATCTGAGAATATGATCTAAGACTAAATTTGAATTCCATTTATGTTACTATACAAATCTTATACAAATATTGTTTTGGATTTTTTTTTTTTTTTTTTTTAATAATTTTGTTGCATAAAATAAAGATTTTTACAGGCAAAACAATATGAAAAACTGTAAGATGTCATTATCTGGAAAAAGATTTACGATTTCAGAGCTTTACAGATTTCTGAATTTTAGATAAGGGATCCTGAACATGTAATTAAGTCTAAAGGAAAATATGTGTGTTGTTTAAAATAAACACAAATTTACCTTTTTTCCACTAGGTAAGGTGTGCATGACTTCAAGTTGTCTGAGTACATGACACTCTCCAGACTTGATGAAGGCAATAAATGGAGCTTTGTAGCCTTCTGAGGCCACCACTGAAACCAGATCAGAAAGAAACAATCACTATAAGCAAGAAAGAAAATCAAAAAACCAACTGTAAATTGTTTTTATTATTATTATTGTAATTAATTAATAAAATGGTACACTTTACACCAAGTAAAGATTATGGAGTTTTGTAGATGTCACTTAAACCAGACCAGAAAGAAATTTAATTTAGAAGCAGGATGAAAAAAAAAAAGAAGAAGGTAATACTGCAATTAATCACTCAGTTAAATAGAACAGGTTTACATTCAATAAAGATTATGGAGAAGTGTAGCTTCAGATGCTACAAGTGAAACCAGAGCAAAAAGAAATTTAAATTATAAGCAAGACTTAAAATAAATATATATATATATATGTCACTGGAATTAATCACTCAGTTAAATAGTATATTTACATTCAGTAAAGAATAAGAAGTATTGTAATCTTTAAATTACCTCAACTGAAACCAATAAACTATTTCAGATAAATAATTTGATAGTCTTCAAGCAAGTAGACATATAATTAACTTCAGGTAAGCTCACCTGTGTTGGGTGGGTATTCTATCCACTCTATGAGGTTTGCCACTTGCATGACTGGTTGCCTAGGCCACATGGAATACTGTTCTCCTGACAGAACCAGGTTCAGCTTCTCTGTCTGCTCTCTTTGTTGTATTTGCTGGAAAGATAAACAATTAAAAAAAAAAAATAAAGATTTATTATAAAATTTATAATTTTAAAATCAAATACATTTTAAAAAAAAAAAATAAAAAATGGTCAAATTAACATTATTTTTTATCAACACACCAGTGTATATTTTTAAAAAAAAAACATATTAAAGATAGTTTCTATATTGATTAAGTAAAACCTTTTGTGGACATTTTTCTACATATTAGCAGTAAGGGATTATTAAATGTATGCCTTCCCATATACAGAAGAAAACACATCTTTGGTACTGCAAATGGTGATAACAGTCTAGGTATTCTTGGCAATGAAAGGTCAAAATGGAATGAATACTGAGACATATCAATAAATGCTGTACACAAAATTGTATTAGCTTATTGAATTGTAAGATTTAATATGTATAAAAATTTCACTGAAAAAGTAAATAAAATAATTTATGGAATAATTAATAATAAAATTAATAATAATAATAATGATGATGATGAAATGTAAAAATAAATAAATAAAGATCAAAAATGTATAATGAAATAAAATCCTGTTAGGACTTTTTCATCACTCTGTGTAAAATGATGAGACATAATACAATACTTGATACCTCTATAACTCTGCTGTAATCAGAGGTGGAAATCTTGAGAAATTCACAGTTTGGTTCTTGAGTCTTCACACTGAACAGTCTGAAACAAATAAATTTAAATTTTTAATATATAATTAAGTACATACAACACAAAATTAAAAAAAGCAGTTGATATCTAAACTTAGAGTTTAAACTGTTATGAATCAATATATTTTCAAATACAAACTAAAATATAATATTTTTTAATATTATACCTGCTTGTGGGTTCTTGTTTTATATATATCAAATTTTTGTGTGTGTTCACCAACATGTGTGTGTGTGTGTGTGTGAATATTTTAAAATATTTGTTCCTTGTGATTTAAATAATGGTCCAGGACTATCAATTTTCCAAAACATTCACCAACATTTTTAAATTAGTCTGGATTAGAATATTTTAAAAGTGAATTTGTTTAAATCAAGATTTAAATAAGTTTGGTCTAGAGGAATAATATTTTTAAATGGACCAGTCTCCATATTTTTTAATATTTAAATTAGATTATAATAAGTTTAAATCTAGTGAATATAAGTTTAAATCTAGTGAATATAAGTTTAAATCTAGATTATAATAAATTTAAATCTAGATTATAATAAGTTTAAAACTAGATTGTAATAACTTTAAATCTACATTATAATAAGTTTAAAACTAGATTGTAATAACTTTAAATCTACATTATAATAACTTTCATTTCTACAGTATGATAATTTTAAATCTAAATTATAATAATTTTAAATCTAAATTATAATAACTTTAAATCTAGATAACAATAATTTTAAATCCAGATAATAATAATTTTGTTAAATTGATGTCTCAACTAAAATCGACCATTTAAAACAGTTTTTTTAGAAAGATAATTGAATGTATATTACACGTACATTTCCGAATGCGCTAGTGGGTTCAGGTGTGGGTGATCTCTGATGGGTGATGGGTGACACAGCATCTATCTGTTTTAAGTTGGAGGAGTTGAGGTAAGGATGAGACAGTGGCTGCACAGAGCCTTTCAGGATCATGAACAAAGCATTGTTTCCAAACACTAAAAATATAATATATAATGATATTATACCTGCATACATACATACATATATTACATACAGATAGATAGATACATACATACATACATATAATTATAGACATCCAGAGATATATATATATACGTATACATACAGGCATACTTACATACCTACATACATATATAGATATATATGCCAACATATACACATATAAACACACATACATACATATAAACACATTTATACATATACAAATATCCACACACATATAGTTTCATTTTCATTAATACCATTAAGATAAAACTTGAAATATTCATAGGATGTTTATCAGTAATAAATATTTATAACATTTTGAAAATAATAATTACTTTTAATTCATTCTCAAAAATCAGTAAATTGTTAACAATTAATATACATCTGTTTCACTGAGGCAGGATGTTTGTCTTTCTGTCTGTCTGTGTGTGTTTTGTGTGTGGACTGTGTGTTTGTGTGTACACATACATATATACATCTATCAATTTTTATTCACACTCACAAATCTATAACATAGAAACATTATTTCAATGTTTAGACTAAATTTCATCAATAATTCGTTAAACCATTTATTTACAAACATGTATGTCTACACTGTAGCGATCTGAATAATGATGACTGTCAGTTTTAATTTACAAATTTGAACTGAGTACCTGTAAAATTGTTATCATTCCATATCTCAAGTTGAGCCACAACACACAGTTCTTTGAGTACATTTTCAGGTATGTGAGCAAAGAAAGGGAAGTTTTTCAGTATGGAGAACATTTTGTCATTTTCTGATGGGGTCCTCTCAAAAGGGCTGGAAAATAAAATTGTATTTAACTGTTCAGATTGTGGAACCATTTTATTTTAATTATAAAATTATTACTGTTATTGTCATTTTTAAATTTTAAAAAATTGTTGTTATGTTATTGTTGTTATAATTTTTTTTGTTTTTTTTTGTTATTGTTGCTGTTGTTTCTGTTGTTTTTGTTACCTATTTTTATTATTATCATAATCATTATTATCTTTATTTTTAATTACTGTTATATGAATTAATAAAGCTAAGCATAAATTTTTATTTACTAATTTATGTCAGTGATTTATTTATGGATATTATTACCATCATTTACAATCATACAAGGTATTATCATTATCATTATATTTATAATCATCTTTATCATTATCATCATCAACATCATCATATCATGTATTATTAACATAATTGTCATCATCCATAAAAATCACCATCATCATTATCATTGTCATTGTCATCATTATCATTATCATTATCATTATCATTATTATCATTATCATTATCATCATTATTGTTATCATTATCATCAATGAATGTTAAGTATAAATTCCTATTTTACTATTTTCTCAGCAGTTTTCGCAGGGTTTTGATGAAGTTCGATCGTATCAAGGCTGGGTCTTCGTTTTTCCTTGTTTTCCGATACACAGACAGATAATCACTAATATTGTGTGACTCGAGTTTGTCCAAGTCACTTTTCACAGCAGTCTTTGTGTGTCCATCAACTTTGTGTGTGGGTCCTGACAAATATAAGATGTTTAAAAAAACAAAAACATGACAGTATTGTAATAGTGTTATCAAAGAATGTGTGTGGGTGTTTATCTAGATGTTAATGTGTGTGTGTGTGTGTGTGTGTGTGTGTGTGTGTGTGTTTTTGCATGGGTGAATATATGTTTTATGTTTGTGTATATGTGTGAATTTGTTTATCTGTGTATGTTGCATGTTTATGCATTTGTGCCTTTAGTAGTGTGTGTGAATGTCTGTTTTGTGTCTGTGTGTTTGTGTTTTGTTGTCTATTGTGTGTGTGCTTTAGTGTGTGTACATTTGTATGTGTATATCTGAGTATGTGTAAATGTGAGATGTGTTTGTGTGTGTGTGTGTGTGCAGGAGTGCATTTTTATCACACATGTATTTAAAGGTATGACATATTAGAATTATGTGTTATTAAATATGTAAACTTGTCATATGTTGTTATTCTTATGTTGTATAAGTTTGTGTATATATATCACGTAATTATGAAATTAAAAAGCTGTTTATATTTAAATAAATAAATAAGCACTGCATAAAATCTGTATGGAAGCTTCATTATAAAGAAACTTAAATGATTAATAAATATTCAGTTTATTAATACTGTAGAGTTTCACTGTCATCATACCTGTTGCCTTGTGACTCACACTGTCAGTAGAATGTTTCAACTTTCTGAAAACAAAAAAACAATTAAAAATTTATACAAATATTTGTGCACTTTAATATAATTAGTGAATGATACAAGCTTATACAGAATGTATAACATAATAATGGATATAAATAAATAAATACTGTATTAATCCAACAATGTATTAGTGATACAATGTAATACTTTATACAATAAGTGTACATAATCAGTCTGTTATACAGTGTAATAGTTTGTACACTATAATGGACATAAATAAATATTGTTATAATAACATATTAGTACATTTATATAATCAATGAGTGATAGAGTGTAATTCTTTGTTCAGAATGTAGTACAATAATGGATATAAATAAACAAATACAGTTGTAATAAACTAAGGTTGTGCCTGCTAACAAAACTTACTCTCTTTTCTCTGAATGGACTGGCAAACCAATTAGTTTCGGTGGCTGCACAAATATCTTCTTATAATTCTTCATAAAAAGCTCATGAGCTTCTGGTGAAGTTTCTGGATTTTCACTGTCAAAGTAATGTTTATAACAATGTCAGACATGATTATTTAACCATTTAAGGAACAAAGAAAACTTAGGTTACAACATATTCAATTTTCTTTTAAATAAATTATTAAAAAAAAAAGATATATTTTTTAAAATTTACACTAACTGTTACAGTGAAAACAATTTTAATTTAGCTGATCATAGGATATGATTTATAAATTTAACACATAACATATGAAGGGCATGTGATAAAGAAAAAACAGATTTGTTAAAAATCGTAATAGAAAAATACTAACTGGTTTCTCAGTCCATCAATGGTACACAGCCAGGCAAGTTTCTGATAATCAATGGTCGGAACATCCTTGATTTTAGGAACTAGAAAATATAAAATCTATAATAAATTAAATATAATATTATTATTATTATTACTATTACTATTACTATTACTATTACTATTACTATTACTATTACTATTACTATTATTATTATTATTATTATTATTATTATTATTATTATTATTAATGTTTGTATGGTTTGGGAGCCTCTCTCTCAATCTTTTTTCTTCTCTCTCTCTCTCTCTTCTTGTGTTCCAATTTAAGCTTCTCTATCTAAGTATATATGTGTGGGTGTCTGCCTAAATATATATATATATATATATATATATAAATACACATATATATTAAAATGTGTGTGTCTCTCTCGATATATATGAATGTGTGTGTGTGTGTGTGTGTGTGTGTGTGTGTGTGTGTGTATATGTGTACATGTTTATGTGTGTGCATGTTTATAAACATATATTATGACAAGTTTCAGGATTGTTTTTCAGTTGTGGATGACACATAGACACTTTGTCATTACAGCTCTGACTAGTTTCCTGTAAATTTCTTCTTTTAAAGCATCTATCATTATAATCATACATATTTTGTTAAATCTCTTGAGCATCTGCTGTCTTCTCCTGCACCTATAACATCAGTTTCAGTGGTCACATTATTTCAAGTTATATCAAAATCTCCATAGTGCCATATTATATTTTTATCAGGCCAGAACAATGGCTGGGTACTGTTTACTTCTATTGTGGTCTAATTGTTGCTGTTAAATGGAAGTTAAAAACCATCTCAACAGTCAGCAAACTCAATATTAAATGTCGTCTTTATTTTATTGATATTTTTCTTATGCATTTGGTAATAGATGTAAAATTAAAATACAGGCAGGACAAAATATCAGGGTAAATTTTAAAAATAATAATACCCCCCCCCCAAAACTAAAAAAAAAACAAAAATAAAACAGAAACAAAGAATCAAAGAAAAAGAAAGGAAAACATAAAATAAAATAAAAATAAATAAATAAATAAATTAAAATAATAATAGCAATAATGATAATAACAATAATAATAATAATAATAATAATAATAATAATAAAATAAAAATATAAATTAATTCATTAATTAACAGAATTTAATTTTTTTTTATTAAACAATGAATAATAAATAAAAAAATATAAATATATGAATAAACAAATAATATTAACATAAATAAATATTTCTGAACAAAACACACTCACTTCTGAAAGCTATCATGTGGAGCTATGTATGGAGTAAAGTGTAAGAAAACAGAAGATATTTTCAACATTCATTTAGCTTCTACTATTTATTTCATCACCATTTTTCACTGAATGCGAAAAAAACAACCATTCTCCTCTCCTATTTCATTTGATTAACCCATAGTTTACTTTTATATATTTTTCTTTGATGTTCCTATCAGCTCATTAAATTCGTCACTGAAAATGAATTTTTGTAAAAACAATATTTAACTATGTAATGTTCACAACAACAATAATAATAGTAGTAGTAGTAGTAATAATAATAATATAGCAGTAATATTAATATTAAATACTATATCTTCTTCATATTAATATTAATAATAATAATAAAAACAACAATTTCAGATGCATCGATACGGCAGTAAAATTATTACTGCATTGCTGATCAATATTTAATATCTGTGCACGCATTTGTAATTGTATTTACTAAATTAGTCAGTAATGCTGAATAATACTATCGATACATACAACCATGTTACCATGCAATATTAATTTTTATTTTACGGTATTTTTATTTACGTACGCTTAAATCGAGTGCTTTTAGAACCGGTAATATCCCATGAGTATGTTTTTTCTTTTTTCACCAACGCCATGTTAAATATTTTTTTTGTGCAGCCTTAACTCCAGTTACAACTGTTTCTTATCGAGCACATACAAACTGTATCGTTCCTTTGGCGGCCATGTTGTTTATACTGGTGACCAAGCTGACGAACTCGCGCAATATCTCGCACCCGAACGGGACCTTGACATTCGCCCCCAAAACGAAAGTAATGAAGAAGAAGAAATCGATCACTACTTGTATTTAGGCGTGGATTATACAGAATAACTTTTGCTGAGTAATAATTGATTTCTCCATTATTTTCCTATTTATACGCTTGCTGATGATAAAAGAAAATAATCACAAAGGATTTTAACTGCGCGAGTAATCGATAGCAAGTGACGCTTGTTTATCGTTTGATTTTCTGATTAAATAATTGTATTTGCCAGCGCGCTTTTTCTCTTCCGTATGTATCTGTATGTGTGCGCATGTAGATGTATGATCTAGTATGTTATTATGGAATGTGTACGCATACTGTTACTATGCGTGCCGATGTAGCTGCATACTGCTATAAACAATGTGGATATAAAAACATAGCGAACACCCATACATACATATATACATAATATCAAAAAATATATATGTATGTATGTATGTATGTATATACACACACACACTCACACACACAGACATATATAATATACGGATTCAAAAATACAGACGTTCGCTTACTAGTATACAAATATACATGCACAGATACGTATATATACACTAGTACGTTTATACGCATAATACTGAAAGACAAGATTACATACACACATACAAATATTAGTTATCGTACCTTCAGAAGCTGCTCATACAGTTTATACTTCGAATCAAGCATTTTTGTCAATCATTATATTTACTCTATAGTAAGTTCTGAAATTTACGAAAAAAAAATGGAAAAGAAAAGATGACGACAGTGATGACAAATAACAGTTAATGCTGAAATACTTCATTGCTGTGGTAATTATGAAATTTACTTAACGCAGTAATGAAACTCTTTCTCTTTTCCTTTTGTCTCTTTCTCAACAACAACAATAGTAATAATATTAATAACAGTAAATGTAAAAGTAATAATAATAATAATAATAATAATAATAATAATAATAATAATAAATTAGTTAATTAATTAATTAATCATACCTTTTCTTAATCTGATATGTTTACATATCATATTTGAGATCATTGGCAGCCTTCCATTTGTCTTTAAATACTAAATCTTTTTCATAACGATCTAAACTCCGGCTGAATAATTCCATTTTAAGTGAAAATGTAATTTATTCAATGACGCAAGTTAATTATTACAGTGTAATCATGAAAACTCATTATTGGCTTAAGTATGACCTCAGTTATGCATTACGTCATAGACTTTCAAGCATGATAATGTAATCTAATTATGACATCATAGACATATGACGTAACACACCAGGTGAAATTTCTGTTAATTACGTAAGCGCAACTGTGTTCTCGAAATTGTGGGGAGGAATAATAAAAATTTATTTTTTGAAGACTGAAATAATTGTGCAGGTTTCTGTCAAGATTACTGAGAAGAAGCTATTAAAGACTGTTTAATTAATTTTTGTTTTCTTACACAAAACATTCTATATTTATTCGTTTGTTCTGTTTTTCTTCTTCTTTTTTTCTCTCTCAAATACTTCTCTTTCCTGGAAATTTTTAAATTTAATTATATTTTTATTTTTATGCGCTTGTGTATATATATATATATCATTTATTTATTTATAAATTATGTCATTCAACCTCCATTGCTATTATTATTCATTGTCGTGACGTATTGCTATAGCTAACAGCTGATTTATCTTTCACGAATCTATATTTTGGATGTAATTATTTGTCTAATTACACAAATTAACACGTGAAATATTGTCTATTCTTGACTGGTACTTTATTTTTCAGTCTTTTCAAAATTCGTAGTTGTTTTACCGAAACGGAAATGACGTTATACTAGTAAAAGTCATTGTGTAAGGGACTACAGTATGGCTAAAAACAGCAACAACAAATGAAAGCTTGGAACTACTTGAATCAGGCAGTAATGAATGATAACACTTGCTAGATGAGGGACATTTTTTAATTACATATTTATAAACTACATAATTTCTAAATATATTTGCAAGTTCGTGGTATGTGTGTCTGTGTCTGTGCTTGTGTTATATATATTTTACAATATTTTTTACTCAAGATCGTATACATATATACACATATATATATATATATATGTATATGTATATGCATGGGTATATATGTATGTATGTATGTATGTATGTGTACATTATATTGAGCAAAACATACTCTAAAATAAATCACACTAACATTTTGATAAGGTATAGAACACAATCCAAAGGTAGCTACTGATCACTGACATTGGAGAAACTTACAAAACAAAGAAGACTAACTGCCAAGATGTCAGGTGTCAAGAAAGATACATCACACAAAAGCACAAACAGACAAACAGACAATTTTTCAAAACAAATATATGTCATGTGATACCTACCCACACCTGGTTTTTTTTACACCTGTCAGTTATGAGTGAGTGATTTGTACTCAAGTTTCGTTAAACAAACTCCTAATTAACACATTTTCTGTAACGTTAATTAATGAATGGCTAAGGTATTCCTAACAATATCTTTCACCTGTTTGTGTTAAATTACGTTTAGATCAGAACATGGAATATTTGGGAAGTAAGTTAGATATTTTATTATTCTAGGTAATACATAATGTTTTGTTAAACAGAATAATTTGTATACATATTCAGACATACACACACACATCCTTCCTCTAGTTATAAAATATATACGTGTATGTATGTATGTGTAAATGTATGTATGTATGCATGTATGTATGTATATATATATATATATATATATATATATATATATATATATATATATATATATATATATATATATGTATGTGTTTATATTTTACTTTTTAAAATTATTATTGTTTTCATTGTTTTGCTAAATTTTTAAAGTTTTTAACTTATTATTATTATTATTATTAATATTTAAATAAATTTAAATAAATTTAAATAATATTCTTAATCGTGTTACTTCAGTAGTTAATAAAATATTGATTTTTTTTTTTTTATCAAGTCATTTGATTATATTTTGTTTTATTTTTGGTGTCATTAAATATTAATTCTTTCCTTTATTCATTTAATTTCTCATTATGATATTTTTAATTTCTTGCTCTCTTTGTGTGTGTGTGTGTGTGTATGTGTTTTAAAGTGCAGGTATGTTTTTATGTTTTTTGTATTTATAATTCACATAATCATAAAATTTCTGTAGTATATTTGCAATTTATCCAAAATTCTGCATTATAATTTATAGGAATTTCAACATAACAATTTACACCAATACCAACAATAGAAACAAATGTTATTTTTTTGCAAAACAACACACTGTTGTACAATGTAATGAAATATTTACATTGTATTATAATTTACATCAATATCAATGATACATAGAAAAATGTGATTTTATTACAAAGAGCCATACGTTTATACAATGTAATCAAATCTTTACACTCATAGAATTTACATCAAATTTCAACATTGTAATATACATAAACACTTCTATACAGACAAATGTAATTTTATTACAAAGAGCCACACAGTTCTGCAATGTAATAAAATTCAGTACTGTATTATAATTTACATCAATTCTACATTATAATTCACATCAAAATTCTAGACAATAATTTACATAAATCCAATTTAATGACAAATATGATTCTATTACCCAAAAAAAAAGCCCACACATACAAAACAGTTTATCATAATTATCATACAATTTCTACATTTAAATTATAATTTACATCAATTTCGATACCATTTAATTTACATGACATTCTGTATAACAATTTACAACACACAGAAAATGTGATTTTTATTACAAAGGACCACAGTCGTACAATGTAATCAAAATTTTACTTTGTATTATTATTCTAATACAGTTTTTACAGTGTATTTAGAATTTACATCAAATTCTGTACAATTCAGTTTACATAACATTCTGTATAACAATCTACACCAATAACAAAACACAGACAAACATGATTTTTATTACAAAGGACCAGACAGTTGTACAATGTAATCAAAATTTTACAAAATTATAATTTTATACAATTTCTACACTGTATTTAGAATTTACATCAAATTGTATACAATGCAATTCACATAACATTCTGTATAACAATTTACATAACATTCTTTAAAAAAATGTACAACAAACAGACAAATGTGATTTTTATTACAAAGAAACTAGTCATACAATGCATTGAACATTTTACTTCATATTATAAATTTTCATCAAATTCTATACAACTGCAATTTACGTAACATTCCTCATAACAATTTACACCAATAAGAAAACACAGACAAATGTGATTTTTATTACAAAGGACCACGCAGTCCTACAATGTAATCAAATCTATCTAAAGTGTTATTCATCACATTGAGTCTGTCAGAGCCTGCAGGAAGATTTCTTATTGAAGAGACAGCCATATTAGCTGGGATGTGATTACAGGTTTAGGAAGCCATGGACATAATCTCAGTAACAGCTGCAGGCTACGACAAGTTATAATTGGAAATGGTTTAAATGCAGAATGTCATAACAGGTCACACAAAATGACCGTTATTAAAGGGACGCTGTCGTGACTTTTGAAATTATTGTTTCTGTAATTT
>CM022667.1:460000-472500 GCA_012295275.1 Chrysomallon squamiferum
GATCTTTATAAAATATCTTATTGAAGTTATTATCATTATGAAATTTTAGTTTATTTTCTTGTTTCATTCATGTTTTGTTTATTATGGAAACTGTGTGAAAAAACAACTCTTCTGTTTTTGTGTAATTAATGTTATAGTGCCTGTGACATGAATGCTGTTCTTTTGTTGTTGTCTTTTGTTTTTGATGCTCTACCTCCCTCTGTCTCTCTCTCTTATTCTGTCTCTGTCTCTGTCTCTCTCTGTATCTGTCTCTCTCACTGTCTGTCTCTGTCTCTGTCTCTCTCTCTCTATAACACTGTGTCTCCCTCTGTCTCTTTCTCTCTCTCTCTTTCTCTCTATCTCTTTCGATCTCTCTCTTTCTGTCTCTCTCTGTTTGTCCTTCTCTGTCTCCCTCTGTTTGACACTCTATGTCTCTCTGTCTCTCTCTCTGTCTCTCTCTTTCTTTCTCTCTCTGTCTCTCTCTCTCTCTCTCTCTCTGTATGACACTCTGTGTTTCCCTCTTTCTTTCTCTGTCTAGCACTGGCTGTCTCTCTCTCTCATGTTTTCTATCTTTCACTCTTTCTCTCTTTCTCTATTACTTTCTCTCTGTCTCTCTTTCTGTTGTTTTTCTTCCTGCTTCTGTCTCTCATTCACTCTTTATCTCTTTCTCATTTCCTCTCTCTCTCTCTCTCTCTTGTTCTTTCTCCATTTCTGGGTTTCTCCTGGTGTCTCTTTCTTTGTCTCTGTCTCTCTCTGACTTTTTTTTTTTCTCTCTCTCTCTTTCAGCATTTGTACTTCATAGACTGATAATCCATATTATTGTTTTTGAAAAATATATTTTACTTTATTATTAATTTCCTAATGTTTATTCTGACCTCAGTTTGAATAACTAAACAAACTCTAATAGAAAGGAGCAAATATTTGTATAACTGTCATGTGATAAATCAGTCTATGCACTTTATTAATAGCTGTGGTAAAGGATTTTCACAAAATTAATTCCTTAGTACTGTTTCTACAGTCCATCAACATCATTACTGTTATCATTACCACAATTATACTGCTGTTTCTACTACTACTGCTGCTACTGACACTACTACTACTATTACTACTACTACTTGTTCTACTACTACTACTACTACTACTGCTACCTACTACTACTACTACTGCTACTACTACTGTTGCTACTCTTCTACTCACTTTGCTACTACTACTCACTTTACTAACTAAACTACTACTACTTACTACTACTACTACTACACTGCTACTGCTACTACTACTGCTTTTACAAAATTGCTACTGCTACTACTGCTAGTCCACTACTACTACTCATTACTACTACTACTGCTACTACTACTACTACTACTGCTACTACTACTACTACTGCTACTACTACTACTACTACTACTACTACTACTACTGCTACTA
Source organism: Chrysomallon squamiferum (assembly GCA_012295275.1). NCBI lineage: Eukaryota > Metazoa > Mollusca > Gastropoda > Neomphalida > Peltospiridae > Chrysomallon > Chrysomallon squamiferum. The sequence goes on from CM022667.1 coordinate 461,405, forward strand.
CTACTACTACTACTACTGCTACTACTACTAATACTGCTACTACTACTACTACTACTACTACTACTACTACTACTACTACTACTACTACTACACTACTACTCTTTACTACTACTACTATTACTACTACTACTATTACTACTACTACTACTACTACTATTTACTACTACTACTACTACTACTACTACTACTACTACTACTACTTCTCCTACTACTACTACTACTTTTTACTACTACTACTACTACTACTACTTTTACTACTACTACTTCTTTTACTACTACTACTACTACTAATGACACCATGACCACTACTATTATTGTTTTTATTACTGCAACTACTGCTGCTACTGTTATTACAGCTACTTGTACTACTACTGCCATTATTATTACCTGAACTATTATTATTATTATTATTATTATTATTATGAATTTTATGAATTTTATGTTTATCGCTTTTTTCTTTTACATTATTGTTTTTATTAATATTTTTCTTCTTATCATCATACTACCACTACTACTATAACTACTAATAATACTATGACTATTACTAGAACTTACTACTGCTATTACAACTGCTATAACTACTATTACCAACACAACTGCTATTACAACTATTACCTTTAATATAGCTACTACTCTGCTACTACTATTGTAATCATTTTAGTGTATTACTAATTTACTGAAACAACTTTTACATAATAATTTTTATTCCTACTACTATTACAACTACTACTGTTAATTATTATACTACTACTACTACTTATCACCATTATTATTATCATCAGAACATTCTGGATTCAGCCCTGATATTTAATTACAAATTAAATTAATGAAAAGTAATCTTAATAGATGTTGGCTTAATTAAAATTTCTCTGTCTTGCAAGTCTAAACAAGAAGATGAATTATAATGATTTATTTAATTTTTTTTTTTTTTTGTATGTGAATATATATTGTAGAAGAAGTATGTCTGGAACACCATTTTGTATTGATGAACAAATAATACAGAATTTTAGAATGTATTAGAAGTAGTAGTAGTATGTGATTATAGTAGTAAAAAGAATAATAATAATTGTAATATAAAAAATATATTGTCTTTCTGACATTAATACTTAGCATTTGATTGAATATTTATTTAAAATATCAGCAGTAGTGTGTGTGTGTGTGTGTGTGTATGTGTATGTGTGTGTGTGTGTGTGTGTGTGTGTGTGTGTAAATAAACAGTGTAAGGTTGGGTTTTTCACATCATTTTCCATCCCAGTCAATTTAAAATGGCTGTATTATTAAAACTGAAATATGTAATTCCTAACCTATGAGAAGGTCTATACAAAAGAATCCCATAATGCTATATTGATGACAGTTCATGCAATGGAATCAACTGGTTTCCTCTTTCATATCATCACTACTGAAAAAACATGAGACTGTACTTAATAAGAATTAACATCAAATGTGTTAAGATATTAATTTATGGCTATCATTATAACTGTTATTTTTCTTTAATTGTTATTATTATTACTATTATTAATAGTATTGATCCTTCTACAACTATTACCAATATTACTACTACTACTTCTACTAGTAATACTGCTATTATTATTATTACAACAACTACTTCTACAACCACAACTATTACTACTACTACTACTACAGCTACCACTATCACTACCACCACCAAACTACTACTGTAGCTACTCAATTACTACTACTACTGCTATACATATTACTACTGCTACTACTAATACTACCACTATTGCTACTGCTATTACTACAATTACTACTTCTACTACTACTACTACTTCTGCTGTTGCCACTATTATTATTACCATTGTTATGATATTATTACTGTTATATTATCACTACTACTACTACTGCTGCTGCTATGTTATTTGTTGTTGTTATATTGTTATTATTATAATTTCAGGACAGCTGTGTTTAATTAAGATTCAAAGACCTCTTCAAATCAGTGCCTTTCACTGTGTTTAAAGGTAAATCTTCATCAATGATATTCTATTACTGTTACTGTTATTACTGATGATGATGATGATGACGATGATTATGATGATGATGACAATGATGATGATAAAGGGTTCATTATTTATGTCAATGATGATGATGATATGTAACCAATCTATTATTGTTGCATTATGCATACATGCATACATACACATATACATATAAACATACATACATACATACATACAAACATACATATTCAGACATATACCCAAACACCCAGACACCCCACTCACACTCACACATACACATACACATACACAAACACATACACATACACAGACAAATATACATACATAATATATATATATATATATGTATACATACACATATATTTATTTATTTATTTACATACATGCATACATATAACATATATACACATGAACACATACACACACACATGCATACATATATATAGACACACACATACTTTCATACAGATACACATACACATGAATATGTAATATATGCTCACACAAGCAAAAACACACACACACAATTTTCAGAACCATCTTTTATCTATTTTCGACCCTGGATTTTAAAAACCTATTACTGACACTAATTAGTGAAAATAAATCAATATAACATGGACTCTACAGAAAGCAAAAAAAAAAAAAAACCCCAGATTTTACAGAAATGATTAATTAATTGACCTTAAACATCAAAGCAGTGATGAGGTGTTACTGTCAGTGAGAGATCTATGACTAGATATTATTACCTGGAATAACAGTAACAAACAAAACGATCCAGGTATAAACAAAATTTTATTTCCAAATATTTATTATACTGACACCACGGTTTGAAGTTACAGTATTAATGACAATCTTTGCTGTGTTGCATCAGCTGCTATCGCAAAATCTTTATTTTTAATTAAGGTTTTGTAATGTTCTGTCGTGTTCGTGTGTTACTGGTAATAGGAGATGAACATGCCATGATAGATGTAACACTTATATATATATATTTATTAAAGTGACAGAGAGAGAGAGAGAAATGCTAGAGTTTATATATATATATATATACATTTTTTATGGGGATATATACTTTATTTTCGTGGTTTTCAGTTACAAATGTACATATGTTAGTTTTGAATGAACGACAGACATACATACAAACATATGTATACACAGTAACACACACTCACATACACACATACATTTATTTATTTATTTTATGTATATATACATATATTTATAGACAGATAGATAGATAGATAGAAAGATATATATATAGATACAGCAATAAATACAGATAAAGACATAGAAGTAGATATATCTGTGTGTGTGTTGTGTGCATTTGTCTATGTCAATATGGACATATGCATGTATGTAAATGTGTGTATGAGTGTGCATAAGTGTATAGAAAGAGAAATAATAATAAAGAGAAATATTTAATGTTACAGACAGACAGACAGACAGACAGACAGGCAGTGACAGAGACAGATGGCAACATCTTAATCATACCCTCACTGCCACAGTACAAAAAAAGAGTTTTATGATGTCATCCTATCAATAGCCATTTTCTTTGTTTTTCCATTTTCCTTTATCAGTCATGTCTTTGTGTCAGCATATTAACATAATTAATGTACACATATCTGGAACAGCAAAACATTTACATTCAAATTAATTAAATATTTAAAAAAAAAAAAAATCTCACACAGACCTCAAATACTTATTTATTTATTTATTTATTTATTTATTCCTTCATTATCTTTTTTTTCCTTTTTTTTTTCAGATCAACCCAAATTTCTTCCAGCAGAATCTTGAACCATTCTCAGCAGAAACATTTCAAAATGAGAGTCTCCCCAGCTCGCACCCCCCCACAAACCCCCATCGTCCAGATCACCCACCACAGCATCCACTCCAACTCCAGCGACGACCTCATCACCGAGGTCTTCTCCCCTGACAACGGAGTGGAAAACCCCATGTTTACGTTCGACTCGGCCTCCATGATTTCCCGTTCCGCCGCGCCATCTCGATCCAGCGATCCTGGGGAAGAGTCGATCAGAATTGAGCTGCCAAGGAGGAGGGGAAGCTACTCTACGTTCGGTGACATGGACAGTCTTGCAGTGCCTTCAACATATGGATTTGGAGGTAAGTGTTTTTTTTTTTTTTTCTGTGAAGTGTTTTTTTTTTAGGTTGTTCTGGTATGGATGTGGTTTTGTTGTGCACCTCCTGAGTGTGGGGGTGAATGGGTGCCCTGTGTCAGAGTCTTTGTCTTTGACATCTGATGAGTTTGTGATGTCATCACTGGTCTCTGTTCCTCTTCTGCCAGTGTGTTTCTGATTATTGTCTCTGTGCAGAGTCTAATCAGATGTACATGTGACAGAGAATATTCATTCCTAAGATCATACATACTTACACACCTACGTACATACATACATACATACATACACACATACATACATACATACATACATTCATACATACATACATACATACATATATACAACATAAATACATACATACATACATACATACATACATACATACATACATACAAACATACAAACATACATACATATATACATACATACATATAGAGGCATACATACATATATTCATTGATACATTTATACATTCATACATTTGTACTTTCATAATTCATACATACATAGATACATAGATAGATAGACAGACAGACAGACAGACACGTGTACATACATAATACATATGTAATATATTATATTAATTAATTGTATCTTGATTATAACTGTATTGTGTTTTTAATTGTGATTTTAATAAGTTTATTAAACAAGATTTTAATATTTTTTTATCTATAATTATGTAAGTACATGTACAAACACAAACAAATATACACATGATGATTGTAATGATAATGATGATGATGCCAATGATTTAAATAACATTTTGTTACATTTTTAATTACATGTGATGCTGAGAATGATAGTTGTCATGATGATGACGATGATAACAATGATTTGTCAAAGATGTCATTATATATTTAGTTATATTTAATGCTGATGTTCATGACAGTAATGATAATGATTATGAAAACGATTTAATCATGATGAAAGTGGGGACATGATGAAATAAAAGAGTTTGTTATTTTGAAATTAAATATGATGATGATGATGATATTGAAAATGATTTAATGATTGTGAATATGATAATAACACAAGAAACAGGATTTTGTTATGTGATGGTGCAGCAGTGATCATAATGATAACAAAATCATCATAATGATAAAACTGTGATGGTAATTGTCATAATTAGACTAATGTTGATGATAATTAGGATGATGAAAATAACAAGGATGATGGTAAAGACGTTATAACTGCAAAAATTATAAAGATGAAATTAGCATTAAAAAAAAATTGTATTTTCCAAATGTTTTGAAATACTGAAGTAAAATAAAAAGATTATATTAAAAAACATCAGTTTGTGCCATTAATTAATCTAGAAAGAGATTCTTAGAAAGAAAGATAACTCTGTCTCCACTGAAAATAAATAAACTTACAGAAACATAGGTTGTGTCCCTTTGCTCATAAGCATGAAGTGTTTAATATTGATTCACCACAACTAACTCTGACTGTCACATGACCAAACTTTCTCTCTAAATCTAAGTCTCTCTCTCTTTCTGTCTGTCTAATTCTACATCTATTTATCTCTCTGTCTCTTTTTCTTTCTCTCTCTCTGTATGTCTCTTCATCTCTTCCTCTCTTGTTCATTCTAATTATATCTCTCTATTTCTCTCTTTATCTGTCTCTCCTTCCCTCTCTCTCTCATTAGCTCTCTATTCCTCCCTTCTTTCTCTCATTCTTTCACTGTCACTTTGGCTCACTCTTTCATTTTCTCTATATCTTAATCTTTTCTTTCCTATTAGTCAATAAAACATTTTACACCAAACTGTTGAAATATTAATACTGTCAACAACATTTTATGATTATGTACATAATATTATTTCATTTTTTCTTCTGAAAATACCACAGTTAAAATATTCACAATAAACAATACCATCTACATTTATCAGTAACACGTATTCATGAGTTCATTAACTGTAAAATAACAAAATTCAGGTTTAATTAGCTTCACTACCGACAGACTTCAGATTACAACAGTTTGTCCTCTTCATGTTCTGGCACCCAGAGCAGAAACCTGAATCCTTCACATTTTTCTGACTTAAACCTTCCTTGCAGACTGATCCCAGGTCAAATTCAACTGCTTGAATTCTGTCCAAACATAATTATCTTTCTTGTGGTCTTGGTTTCAAATATCTCTGTAACATATCAGTTTTAAGTTTCTCATTCTCATATATTTCTACATCTAGAAGTCCTGTGTTTTGATACACTATCATCCAGACCTCTTTAATAACTGTGACCTTCCTGCTAGAAGTCACCTTTCGAGAAAATCTAAGATTATAATGAATTTTACTATTACTGCTACTACTACTACTACTACTGCTATTACTGCTGCTGCTACTACTACTACTACTGCTGCTGCTGCTACTATTCCTGCTATTGTTGCTGCTATTATAAATACAACTACAGCTATTTTTATTATTACTACTATTACAATAACAACATCTATTGTTTGTGCAGCTGTAACTATACTGCTAGCACCTACAACTATAACTATTGCTATTACTAGTACTACTGATATAGAATATCACTACTGTTATATCCACACTGCACTTCTATTACCTCTTCTACTAATTCTAGTATTAGTATTACAACAAAATATTCTAAAAACTTCTAAAACTATTACTACTACCACCACCACTAAACTACAACCACTATATCCATTACTACTACAAATACAATACTATTGCTGTTACTATATTACTACTACTAGTATTCTATTATTACTACCCTACTACTACTACTGTTACACACCACTACTACTACTACTACTACTACTACTACTACTACTACTACTATTATATCACACCAACATAATTGCTACCATTACTACTATGACCACTTTATCTGCTACTACAAAGACTGCAACAACTAACAATACCACCACACAGCCGTCACCTCTACCATCATTACTACTACAACAGTCACAACATCTACTACCACTACTACATCATTAAAATGTTACAATCCGTGGATGTGTTATTACTGTCATTTTGTGATAAATGTTTTAAGATGGCTGACAGATGAGTCATTAAAAAAAAACAATCCTACACCTCACTGACTTTCTGTCAGATTAAAGCAGATTTCTGTTGTCACTGATTAAAGCGAGAAAAGTCTAATAGCTGGACAGAATGAAAAGAGAGCAGACAGATTTTTGTTTGTTTACTATTTACTGGCAAAATAATGTGTGCAACTCCATTTGGCATATTTGTCATTAAAACTAAAAAAATAAAATTAATATAATAATAATAATAATAATAATAATAGGTAAAAAATAAAAACTATGTTGTAGTAGTTCTTGTTTTAGTAGTAGTAGTTGTAAAAGAAGAAACAGTAAATAAAGGTGTTAATAGGTAACAGGGCAAAATGTCTTTATATCTGTATGTAGTTATGTATTTATGTTTATATGTACGTATGTGTCTTTAAAATGTATATATATATATATATATATATAGATAGGTGTGTGTGTGTGTGTATGTATATAAGTTTGTGTGTATGTATGTTTATATGTATATGTGTATGTATGTATATAGATGTGTGTGATTATGTATAAATGTGTGTGTGTGTATGTATATAGATGTGTGTGTATGTATGTAAAAATGTTTGTGTATATGTATATATGTATGTTTTATATGTATATGTGTTATGATTGTATGTATATATATAGTATCCATATTTTTTTATATTATTAATACACAAATACATAAAAAGTTTACAAACATACACACATTCACTAATTTCCCACTAACTAATCCACTCAACTAATCCACACTAATCCTGAAAACACAACTTCCACTACCATTGACTGACCCACCCATCTCTCGCAAACCTGTAAAAAAACAAAAAAAATTCAATTTCACCAAACTGCTGCAGGTGACTGGAAATTGAGTTTCTCTTACAATCAAAACTAAACGGATCTTCTGCCCATGTCACTCAGTTCACTGGTCATTTTTGTGATTTTCTTTGTCGCGAGAGCTCCACTGTATTACCACCACCATCATCATCGTCGTAGGAGCAGGAGGAGCAGGAGGGAATGAGCGGTCAAATTGGCTGAGTTGATTGTTTTTACGCTCGAGATCGTCCTGTTTTGCTTCTGGTAATAAAGTCCATTTTGCGAATTACTGCAATAAGACAGGGCTGAAATTACACGCTTTCACTCCTGTGGCACTTTCAGATCCATCTTCTTGTCTCTGCTGCTGTTGTTGTTGGTGTTGCTGTCAGAAACAGCAGGTGAACCAAAGACATTTTTGCTGAGATTCCTGTTGACAAATTCACTGCGGTTATGTTTGTCTTGAATAGAAAAAAACAGCCAGTAATTCATAGAAAGTCTGTTAACTTCAAGGACTGACAGATTACAGGTTCAGTCCTTCTAATATGCCAGTTCTGGCTGTTTGTATTTATCTGTCCATGTGTTGACATAAAGGTCAGGGTATAGTTTTTTTTTCTGTCTATGGGATGGTACGTATCAAAGATCACTTGCTGCTTATTGGTATCAAATGACAGTTTAACATACAAAATACATGATGCATGCAGTCTGTTTGTACCATTTATATTAATCAAAATAATATCCTTAATCATTTTTAATAATAAAATGGATATTACAGTACATATAATAATATGCTCACACATACAGACACAAGCACAGACATATTTACACATATTAATATAGAAACATGGATATAATGGCCACCCAAATAAACAAGGCAGAAATGTTTTGCATTAGACAGGTGGTTGTAATAGAAAGCATTAAAGGGAAATTTCAAGGTCTATCCATAAAGAGGTGACCTTTAACAACAGGTTTGACCACACAGATATTCACACACACACACACACACACACATATAAACACACACACACACACACATACATATAAACACACACACACACACACACACATATAAACACACACACACACACACACACATATAAACACACACACACACACACATACATATAAACACACACACACACACACACATATACATATAAACACACACACACACACATAAACACAGACACACACACACACACACACACACACACACATATAAACACACACACACACATACATATAAACACACACACACACACATACATATAAACACACACACACATAATTACAAACACAAACAAACACACACACACACACACACATATACAGATAATAAACATACACACAAACACTATTCAGCCACACGTTATTTAACAATCAATTAAACTTTTATTTTTTCTCTCAAATCATAACCAATCTTCGAGATCTGCACAAGATGTGTTTGTTTGTAGCAGCTCAGCGACACATCGCATCTGCTTTATTTAATTTATCTGCCATCACTCAATCAATACATTCCCACCATTTTTCTCTATCGATACCGGTTTCCACGAGACAGATTCACATTTCATTCAATGCAGACAGACACTATTGATGTTTAGTTGACAGGATAACAGCACAGGCAAGATATGGCCAATACATCATCAGATTATTTCCACTGTTTGGCAGTGACTCAAAGAATTTAAAATCGGGGCCAAGAGTTTTTAATTATATAAAAATGGCTGTCATTGATGTCAATAAACTGGTTTAGCTGATCAAGGTGAAAAAAAGATGACAGATGGGGAGAAATGTTTTTTTTTCTTTTTCTTTTTCTTCTTTTTTTCTTCTTCTTTTTTTTCTTTTTGTTTTTTGGTTTTTTTTTTAAATTTATTTTATTTTATTTATTTTATTATAGTATTCTGGCTAAGTCTGTGTTATAGTTAAATGGAATGAGATGCTTTATGCTGCTGGATCAAATCTTGATAGTGAATCATTTCATTTGTTATCCCAATCCAGCTATGAATGATTTATCAAAGGGAGATCACTTGATTTGATCAAAAAACATTTCAGTTTATGTTTAATGGGCAGATGTATGGTATTTCTTCCTCAGAGAATCCTCTCAGTTTTTATCCAGTTCTAACCATTACTTATTTATCAGAAGGAACTTATTATTTTTTATTTATAATGAAAATTTATAATGAAAACTCTTCATTTCCAATTCTGACTATAACCTGTTTATCAAAAGCTATGCTATTTCCCATTCTAGACATAACCTGTTTGTCAAAGGCTATGCTATTTCCCATTCTAGACATAACCTGTTTGTCAAAGGCTATACTATTTCCCATTCTAGACATAACCTGTTTGTCAAAAGGTATGTCACTTCCCACCTCTGTAGGTTATGCTACAAACTCTGGAGACTATTGAAAAGAATATTAAAAGAAGTTATTGCTGTCAATTACTTTGCTAATAAGAATAACCCCCAATGGTTAGCAGTGGCTCAGTGAAGGGCAACCAATCTCACATTAATTATTATAACAAAAATCTATATGTTTTTACAAAACCATTCAACCTCACACACATCATTATATGAAAAAAAAAAACCTTTTAAGTTCCATATGTTTGAGTTTCATAAACCCTAATAATCAAACATTCAGAGACGCTACTAAACAAACATCCATTCTCACTCTGTCTCCAAAGTAACGATATTTACATATTATTATCAGTTATAGCAAATTATACTGTTAAAAAAAAAAAAAAAATAATAATAATCCCAAAATAAATGTTAGAATCAATACCCTGTGATTATGGACAAAAAAAAAAAAAAAAAATAAGATAAAATTGTGTGTTCTGAAAATAGTTGTTTGGAAGATAGTATTTGGTGTGAATTATTGGAAACAGGTGTTTAGAAGACAGCATTTGGTGTAAAATAATGTGTTTGTGTGTGTTTCAATCTGGTAATTACCTGTATTGACTTTCTGTGTGGTTGATTAATCACTGAGATGATAGCTGTAGAAAACTTTAATGTGTTTTTAAATGTCATTACACTTATTCATCTTTATATTAGTATTCATCTTTACATTGTATGTGTGAACTATATATATATATATGTAGGTACATATATATATATATATACAGATATATACAAGGATAGTATGTATATATACACACACACATACATACATG
>CM022667.1:477500-617500 GCA_012295275.1 Chrysomallon squamiferum
TAGCTGTCTGCAAGGTTTCAAAAATAAGGAATAGTTGTACCCCAGGTTTTCAGTTGAAGAATAATGCCATGAACACTTCCAGGAATAGGAATAGTCATTATTATCAACCATTTCACTAGTAAGGAATAACTCGATACCCCAGGAATTTTAGATAAGGAATAATAACTGTCAGTGATTTCAGAAAAGGAATAACTGTTGCTCAGGACTTCAGGAATAAAGAACAGTTATCTCTAAACTTTTCAGGAATAAGGAAATCACCCAACAATTTCAGGAATAAGGACCAGCTGTAACCAAGGATTTCAGGAATAAGGAATAAATATCAGCAACCAAAAACTAATTTTTTTACCTATTAGGAAATACTCTATTTCAGTATGAATCCTTTTTTTTATTTAAACTTTCCCTTGTGGCAATGCTGAAAACAAAAATGGATGCCCACTTCTGGCTTAGTACGTAGCAGTAAATCAATACTTTTCTTTTTCCTGTAGTTACAAATTTTCTTTATTTCAAAACGGAAATCTTTTTCTTCAGTTGAACTTTATCGGACTTGGAAGTTAACAGTTAATGACATTGAGACTCGGAGAAAACTGACGTCTGTTAGTGTTTCTGTCAACACCAATTTTCTCAAGACAGATGTCTTTTCTCCGTTTAGTTTCCGAAAAAGAAATTTTTCATTTAAAAATGTAGAAGAATTTGTTTGTTTCAGATATTTGTTTTTTGTTTTCAGAAATGTTTCTGTTTCGTAAATTATTTTTTAGTTTCGGAAATTATTTTGGATTTAAGAATTTTAAAAAATAACTTCATGTTTTTGGTGTTTGTTAAATAAATATTTTAAATTCAGAATTAATTTTTAGTTTAGAAAAGGTTTTACATTTTAGAGATCTTTTATGGTTTAAAAATGTTTTTTTTTTCTTTTTTCTTAATTTCAGAAATAATTTGTATCAAGAATATTTTAGAATAAGAAATAATTTTGTGTTTTGTAGTATATTTGTTTTATATTCTTTCATTTTTACAAATCATTTTCATCTTCAAAATAAGTTAATTTTCTGGAACCTTTAGGATTTAAAATATTTTTTATTTTAAAATATCTTTTTAAGTTATCAAAATTAATTATATTTGCATTGGTTTTGTTAATCCAAAAAATATCTGTAATATTTGGTATTATTTTATTTTACTTTAAGAAATATTTTAGTTTCAAATTTGATACAATCATATAAAATAATTTTCAAATTCAGAAAATCATTTTTACATACAAACATTTTTAAAGTATGAAAAAACCCCATCTTAAAGCTTTGGGAAATTTAACATTTAAAAAAAAATCAAAAATAAATAAATAATCACACATAGTCTCTTCTCTTTTAAATCCTAAAGGAACTATTTTTTTTTTTTTTATTGCTAAACTTGTTTTTGCAATTACTTCTAATGCCAAAGACTTGTAATGCTGGTGCCAAATCAACCTCATGTGGGAATACTCTAAATTTGTTAACGTAACCAGATTGGAAAGTGTATAGAGTAAATGACACCAAGATTCTGTATTAGAGGCTGGGGATTTCAGTCCACAAACACCTGTAGTCTGTGAGCTGAAAATTGATGCTTAAAAATCCATTACCTTGCTTCTGCGCTGCTTAACTTGCAAGCTGATGAATTGTATCATATAATCATCAACGTCGAAATGACCTCAGACCAAAAACATATCGAGTTCACTCATTTGGTACGAAGAAAGGAAATAAAGATTTTTTTCTTCCTTTCTCTCTCTCTCTTTCATTTTCGCTGGCATCGTTTTACAAATAGAGATATGGATACACTTTGTATTAGACAGGATGGACTGTGTAGAAAATAAATATCTGTATTGTGTTGCACAGTACTTGCGTTAGCAGTCGAGTGAATAGCCTTTTGTACGAAATAGCCAGGGACAATGACGACGACAAATATGATATTTGTATTACACAGTGTACTTTGTAGAAATGACAAATATAAGTTGTATTACATACTAGGAGGGCCAAATATATTGTATTATATAGAAAGAGAGCCTAATATGGTGTATTACTTACTAGGAGAGCTAAATGTATTACATAGTAGGAGAGCCATGCTAGAAGAGCCAAATAAAAGTTGCATACTAGGAGAGCCAAATATAAGCTATATTACAGACTAGGAGAGCCTAATATAAGCTATATTACAGACTAAGAGAGCCAAATATAAGCTATATTACATACTAGGAGAGCCTAATATAAACTACATTACAAACTTAGAGAGCCAAATTCAAATATATGTTGTATTACAGACTAGTAGAGCTAATAAATGTTTTATTGCATACTAGAGCCAAATATAAGTTGATATAAATTATATTAAACATGAGACTGTGTTCTGGGAGATACAAACACAATGTGACATTTGACCAGCATATTAAAATGTGTAAAATAATTTTATGTTAGTCAGTTTTGAAGAGACAGATATGGTATAATTTAAGAGTATATCTGTAAAAGAGGAAAATATTATATTTTATTAACCAGTATGCCATGTATATTATTTTACAGATAGAGAGAGATACAGTATCAAATAAATACCATATTAACCATATTAAAACTAAATATATATTATGATATTATATTATATTATTCAGTACATATTTTGAAGAGCAAATATAAGACCATATTACACAATTTCAAAGGTTTAATGTAATGCTGGGTTATACAACATCTGTTCAAAAAAATACAAATGTAATATTGGATATCATATCCCTCATTGAAAGAATAATAGTTTTATCGACACAATATTGATAAGTGAAATATAATGTCACATTAAACAGCATGGAATGTGGAGGAATTAAAAATAATGCTAAAGAGACAAATATAATGTTAAATTAAATGTTCAGGAATTAAAAAAAAATATATATTAAGCATCACTGAAGAAATGTAATGTTGTATTAAATGAGGAAGAATTAAAAATAATATTATAATATTATAAAAACAGAAAAAACAATTATAATATCACATTAAGTGTCAGAATTAAAATATATATATGTTAAACATTAGTGAAGAAATATATTGTCATATTAAATGTGGATGATTTAAAAATTATATATAATGCCATATTAAATATGGAGAATGGAAAATAATATTATGTTATAAAATACTGAATCACATTAAATGTAATATTAAATGTATAGGAATGAAACAAAAAATATATATTAAACGTTACTAAAGAAATATATTGTCATATTAAATGTGGATGATTTAAAAATTATATTATATAAAACTGAAGAGACAAATATAATATCATATTAAATGTAGGAATTAAAAATAATACTGTATTATGCAATACGATACAAATATAACATCATATATGTATATTAAACGTGGAAAAATTAAAATTAATATGTATTATATTATAAAATACTGAAAAAATAAATATAATATCATATTAAATGTAAGAGTTAAAAAAAGAATAATGTATTAAACATTACTGAAGAAATACAATTGTCACATTAAATGTTGATGAATCAAGAATTATGCAATACCAAACAAATGATAACATCATATTAAACATGGACAAATTAAAACTAATGCTATATTACAAAATGCTGAACAACTATAATAACAAATTAAAACTAATGCTCTATTACAAAATGCTGAACAAGTAAAAAAGCCATATACCACCACATCTCCTGTGAAAATTATCATCTCAAGGCTTTGATCAATGGTAGTAGATGTGTGAACTGGTTACATCGTGAGAAAAATAATAATAAATAATTTTTATTGGTTTATCTATTCTCCACATTGTGGGAGGAATCCGTGGCTCGATTGCTACATGACTGTCGGCAGCAACGTTTTGCGAAACGCCACTGACACAGACACCTTTGTCAATCGGCGCTGTGTAAGCCGGTGCTGTTGATTAGTTTCTTGCGGGGACAGCGTCTGAGATGGATTCATGTGCGCTGCCTCCGAGGGAGACTGTTCAGATCAGGATAACGACGGGGAAAGTGACCAATACGTACCAGATTGTCACACGTGAGTTTTTGAAAAGTATACACATTTTTTTCATTTTACTTTTAAAAATTTTTTTTTTTTTTTTTTTTTTTTTTAATTGGTGATGTGGGATATAAGGTTGGGTGATATATGTTTGCTTGTTTTTTTTTAATTTTTTTTTTTAATTGGTGATTGTGGGATATAAGGTTGTGTGATACATTTTTTTAATATGACATAAGGTGTGTGATATATATATTTTTTAATATGACATAAGGTGTGTGATATATTTTTTAATATGACATAAGGTGGGTGATATATTTTTTTAATATGACATAAGGTGGGTGATATATTTTTTTAATATGACATAAGGTATGTGATATATATTTTTAATATGACATAAGGTGTGTGATATATTTTTTAATATGACATAAGGTGTGTGATATATTTTTTAATATGACATAAGGTGTGTGATATATTTTTTAATATGACATAAGGTGGAGTTTTTGTTACCGTTTGTTAGTTGATGCGAGTTTTTTGTTTTAACAGACTGTTGTTTGCTGAATTTAAAATATTTTGCTGCTTTATCATGTACTTTATTGCTGTATCATTAGTGTGATGTATATTATTTTAAATATTTTTTGAAACTTCTGTGTTAGCTGGTTTTTGGATTGAAGTTTTTTATCCAACATAAAATTGGGTTTTGTACTTTCTCAGTGAATGCAATATTTATTTATGGTTAAAAATTTTATAATTGTTAATGCAAAATAAGAAGGGTTATGCTGTTTATTAATATGAGGTGATTTTGTTGTGGGGTTTTTCTGAATTTAATGATTTTGTTGTTGGGTTTTAATTTCAGTAAGAGAAGCAGGTTTTTTTTATTTAAATTGTTAATAAAACAAAGTGAATTTATCTTCTTACCAGTCTGTTTACTGTTAGTGTTTCTAGTATTTTAAATATTTTGGAGAAAAAGATTGTTAATATAACTCACATAAATTGGGTTTTACCAGTTATAAATTAATATAAGATTTTTCCTATTTATTTTCTTTCCTTTTTTTTTTATTTAGAATTTTTAAATTACATTTAGGGAAAGCTTGTTTATGTATCATAAGAAATGCTTAAAAACTGATACAAAATCCACAGTTAAATTTGGATCAGTTTTAGGTATTTTAATTAAGATTATCTTATTTTCAAAATTTATAATATTATATAGTTTACAATATGACATAACAGGGTTTTAAATTTGTATTGTTTCCTATTTATCATATATTAACCAAGTATATAGTTTTGTATTTTGAGAAATAGTAGTAGTTAACTAGAATATGGAGAACAGCAATTAATGGTAAGAGATATTGACTGTGTAGGTGTGTAATACAACAGTTATTATACATAATATATGTGAAAAGTCTCTGGGGAGACTGTTAATTTGCTAATGGGTTGATGCAGTACAAACTTGCTATTTACACACCACATGAAAATGTTGAGGCTTGAATATGTATGTATTTATACATATATACATTTATATATTACACACACACAGAAAAATATGATCACGTAAATAAAACTCATGTACAGGCATTTAGAAAATATACATTATAATGTAGAAACTGAATATAACAATCCAAACAAAAAAAACCAAAGAGAAATATGCATATACAACACAGACACAAATACACACAAAAACTCACATATGAACACACACACACAGAAACACACACACACACACACAGAAACATACACACACACAAACAAACTCACAAACAGCCCTTTAAAACACACATACATACATATATATATACACACATACAAACACATTTATAAACAGTTCATTATATATTGTACATACTTAAGCATGTGCATGTATGCATATGTGTGTTGTCATGAAATACGTAAGCAAACAAGTAAGTTAAAAATAAAAACATTTTACAGAAAGTAGAATTATTATCATTATTTTTTATTTTATTATTATTATTATTCTTATTATTTTTTATTATTATTTTTTTTTTTATCAAACGAAATTCTAAGAATACAATAATTGTCTACTAAATTATACATAAAATTTATCAAGATGGTCATAAAATCTTTGTTTTGTTTTAAAAATGGACAATAAAATAAAAGCAAAGAGATAACATCTTATAAAGGATGCAATTGTTTAGATCAGGAAACAGAAAAATGTCACTTGGGAAATTAAAACAAATCTTTATTTCTTCTTCTTCTTCCATTTTTTTTAAAGAAAAATATCTTGAGTAGAATTAATTAAATTTATACTTATAAAATGTATTTAGATATACATACATACATACATATATATATATATATGTGTGTGTGTGTGTATCTACAAACAAAATTTTATTAAAAATGTTCAAATGTCTTTTTCATTTTAAATTGCACTTTATAGGTTTATTTAGCAGTATTTAAGGTTAAACATTTTTAGTAAGATGAATGATTTTAATGTTTGTTTATCAAGTTTTAAGCGATAATAAAATTAAAATAATGATAATGATAATGATGTTAATGATAATAATGCTAATAATAATGATAATGATGATGATTATAATAGTAATATATAAAACAACACTAGTAATAATAAGAATAATAATTAATATCATCACCATAATGGAAAGAATGAAAATAATTTTATATTATTTATCCCATTCTATAAAATATGTCTTTGAAGGCTCATATTTGATTCTATTTAACATAACTTAACTTTGTCTCCAAAAAAACCCCAGAAACTGTAGCTACTTAACAAAAGCCAGCAAAACTGTTCTTTCTGAAGAGAAACCATTGAAAAATGCCATGCACTGTCACAGAACCATTTAAAAAAAATTCCTATAGTGCAAGAAAGCCATAGGAAAAGATTCTCATTTTAAAACTTTGGTGCTTGAAAAAAAAAGATGGTTTCCTACTGAAAAAAAAACAACTTTAAAAAGTCTACACTTTTCAAAATTCTACTTCCGAACAAAACAACAAAACTCCTTCCAGATATTGAAAAGAAAGCAGAAAATGAAAATTTTCTATTTTTAAAGTTGTTACTGAAATACAGGCAATGGCAGAATAATCTAAACGAATATTCTGAAAAGCTTGTACTTTATAAAGTAAGTAAAAGATTTGTTTTATATTTCCCTTAATTTAAAAACAACAACAGCCACGTAATGATGATGATGATGATATAATAATGATGATGATAATGATAAAGATGGTTCTGATGATGATGATATAATAATGATGATGATAATGATAATGATGGTTCTGATGATGATGATAGTAAGAACAATAAAATGAAAAAATCTTTTGTAAGAATATATTAAAGATAGATGATCACAAAAGTTTAAAGATTAATGTGTATTTGTAAAAAAAAAAAAACTTTTCTTTATTAAGCTGAAATGTTTTATGTTTTAAAGATTATAATTAATTTTTTTTTTTGTTATATATATTGGTTATTTTGTTTTATTTTTAAAAATTATACCATTATATATATATAGCAGTTTTTGTCTTGTTATTCAGAATAAAAAAACTTCTGTCAGAAAATATAAAAAAGGTGATTAACTAGTCTATTACACTTTGAACTGACATTTAAATTTATCTTCCTCAGTTTTTTTTATTCTTCCTGAAAAATGTTGCAGTGTCAAGGAAGTAAATTTATCAAGATCAAGCAGTGAAAAAAAAAAAAAATAAATAAATAAAAAGTAAAGAACAGAAAGAAAAGGGAAAAAAGTGGAAAATTAAACCAAAATAAAGACAGAAAGCAAAAAAAAAAAAAAATATGTATATATGTATGTATGTATGTATGTATGTAAAAAATTACTGTTATGTGTCACAGATAGATCCTGTCTGTTACTTAAGTCTGTTTGTTAAAAAATTATTGTACATGTCAGGCATACTTAAACCTTTCCTTGCAATAACCAGAGATATCAACTCTAAATTTTTATTACTGTTAACTGTGGAAACCAGATTTACACTATATCCTAAAAAATAAATAAAAAAAAACACTTTTTGTTATACTGTGAGAAGTGGACACACCCAAGACACACCCAAACATCATAACCACCCAGCACATGCTGTCACCTGTGCTGGGGGCCTCAGTTTAATTACAAGTCTTGCAGATTTTGCTGTTAATTTAATTACGCAGCAGATGGTTTAAATATTTCTTTAATGGCAGCTTATGAATATTCAAAAGGTTTTTTGTCATTCCAGATTACTGTTAAATGATAAATCATTCACATGAGACAAAGATCATCTTCGGGTTCAGTTTTTATAATATAAGATTCTTTGAGTTATTTCCCATTCCAAATCAGTACTCAGCCTCTGTTACACCACCAAAGTTTGTGATGTATGCAAGTTTGTACTGTATAATTTTTTTACTGCTGTATAAAAATTTGTATTGTGTGTGTGTTTGTGTGTGTGTGTGTGTGTGTGTGTGTGTGTGTTTATTCATCTATTTAGTTATTTACTTATTTTACTGGTCTATCAAATATTATGGTATACATATATATATATATATATTTTTTTTTTATGGGTTTATCAAAGATTATTGTATATTATTTAAATAGATTTATTTATTGTATTATTTTTTTGGTTGCATACAAAAATAAACACAAAGGAATATATAAATGCAATCATACAAACACATACATGCATATACAAACATGCAGAAAGCAAACCACATGACATGTATACACATAAAAAAACACACACACATCCTCAAACATAAACACAGACACACACCCACACACACCCACACACACTCATACTGATATATTAAAACTAATATTTCATTATGATGAAAAAAAAAATCATATAACTGTTAACATTTCTTTTTAATTATTATTCATTGTCTAAGAACTAACAGTTTGCTATATAAAACTGGACAGAATGAAATCATAGCCATCACAACCTTGGTACAAGATTAAAACTATTACCATTTAGATAGATCATCGTGTTACTATTGAGAATCATAGTCAAATCATTATGACATTCGTGTGACTTTGAGGACAGGATTAAAGTTATTACCATTTGTATATTCTCGTATTACCACCGTTTAATACAATCTGATATGTCATTACGACTTTTAGCATGTGTAAATGTCTCCAGATGAAGCGAAAATATATTAAAGATGGATGGTCACAAATGTTTAAAGGTTAATGTGTATTTTGTAAAAATTATTTTCTTTATTAAGCTGAAATGTTTTATGTTTTATAGATTATACTTTCTTTTTTCTTTTCTTTATTTGATATTTTGAAATGCTTCACTATTACAGATGTTAAAATAATGTTTGGTAAAGATAATTTATTTTTATATTATGAAATTCTGCTAATTTTGAAATAATATTTAGTAAAGATATTTTGTTATATTCTGAAATGTTTTGATATCAAAGATATTGAAATCCTATTTTGTGAAGTGAAGATTCCTGTTAATCTACAATCTACTTCTAATAATCTACTCTCCACTCTTACTAAGCTACACTCTACTCCTACTAAGCTACATTCTACTTCCACTAAGCTACACTCTACTCCTACTAAGCTACATTCTACTCTTACTAAGCTACACTCTACTTCACTAAGACTCTCTACTAAGCTACATACTAAGCTACATTCTACTCTTACTAAGCTACACTCTACTTCACTAAGCTGCACTCTACTTCCACTAAGCTACACTCTACTCCTACTAAGCTACATTCTCCTACTAAGCTACACTCTACTTCCACTAAGCTACACTCTACTCCTACTAAGCTACATTCTACTCCCACTAAGCTACACTCTACTCCTACTAAGCTACATTCTACTCCCACTAAGCTACATTCTACTCCTACTAAGCTACATTCTACTCCTACTAAGCTACACTCTACTCTTACTAAGCTACATTCTACTTCTACTAAGCTACACTCTACTCTTACTAAGCTACACTCTACTCTTACTAAGCTACATTCTACTCCTACTAAGCTACATTCTACTCTTACTAAGCTACATTCTACTCTTACTAAGCTACATTCTACTCTTACTAAGCAACATTACTTCACTATGCTGCACTCTACTTCTATTAAGATACAATCTACTTCTAGTAAACAACATCTACTTCTACTAAGCTGCACTCTATTTCTACTAAGCTGCACTCTACTTCTACTAAGCTGCCCTCTATTTCTGCTAAGCTACACTTTTACTAAACTACACACTACAGCTACTAGTCTACCCTCTATTACCACTAAACTATGCTTTAGCTCTAGAAACCTGTACACTATTTTCTATTAAACTTCACTCTATTCCTCTAAGCTACATCCTTTCCTTCCAAGCTAGCTGCAACCACATTCTAACTAAACTGCAATCCATACGTCTCTACTGAGCTGCATCCTACTAAGCTACATCCTTCTCCTCCTAAGCTGCATGACAATCCTACAGAACTACACTTCAACACGTCTAAGCTGCATCCTTCTCATATTGAGCTGCACAGCACACACTAAGCTACTCAGATTACAAAGAACAATCCTCATCTGTTGTTAACATCCTCTGTACATTGTAACCTCCACATTAAGATTCTGTTAAGCAGCCACAATCCTTTCTACCCCCATGCTCAGATTATATCAAACACCCACCATACACTGCAAACCCCCCACAGTCAGATCGTAGTAGTCCCCCCCCCAACACGCAATAACACAGCACTAGGTTGCATTGGTGTTGAATGCATTAGGATTATATAAGATTTCTAATTTCACACAGTCTGTGTCAAAATTCCTTTTTTTTTTTTTTTTTTTCTTATTTTAAACATTTTATTCCTGGTCTTTTTTTTTTTTTTTTTTTTTTTTTTTTTACTACAAATTCCAACAGCGATGTTGTATAACCCTAATTAGTTAACAGAGCCACGATGTCCACTTTCTTTGCTTTTCTTGACACTTCAGCGAGTATCCAGGATACCAGTTCCTTGACAAACTGTCTGTCAGTATTTGACAAGGCTTTGGAGTAAAGATACACAAAGCAAAAAAAAAAAAAATAATAATAATAAGAGAGAGAGAGAGAGAGAGATGGAAAATTCTATACGTTTTTCTGTCGATGTCGTAGATTGAGGGAAAATTCAATAGACTGTGATGCAGTTACATCATTACCAAATTAGTTCAACATTAAAAATGAATTAAGCTTGAAGGGGTAAAAAAAAATGTATATATATATAAAAAATGAGAAAAATGTTTTTTTTGATGTTACAAGTGAATTAAATTTGTTAAGTTATTTATATAAGTTGTTTTTTTAATACTAGTTCAGTGATTTGAAGTTGATAGAAAACAATTTTTAATGTGTTTGTTTTTTAAATAATTATTTGGGATTATAAATATTTTGATTTCTTTTAAAAAAATGTTTCAAATTACAGTTCTGAGATGACAAATTTAATTTCAATTTTTTTTTTTTTTTTTTTTTTTTTTTTAATGTGAAAAAAAAAAAAAAAAAAAAAGAAAATGTAATTATTTTTAATAATAGTAGGATATCAAAAACTGAAATGTGTTAATAAATATATAAATAAATAAATATACACATATACACACACACACACACACACACACACACATACACACACTAACACACACACACACACACACACACACACACACACACACACATATATATACATATATACATATCTATATATATAAAAGAATGATTATTTTTAATTCTAATACTATGATACCAGTTAAGCATTAGAAAAGAAATTACTTTTAGAATTAACAAACAGAAAAGCGTGAAAACACGGTACTTTTACTAATGTCGTTGAAATGAAGTTAATTTTGTGACATTTTATATCTTTCCGAGGATAAAAACAGAGAAAAGTAAGCCTGATCAAGTAAAACTCTGCTATCCTGTTACAACTGTAATGATTAATATGACTTCGTAAACAAATATCTTTTACCTTTTTTTTTATTCAATATTTGTTTTCATATCTTGCCCTATTTTTTTTATTATTATTATTATTATGTTGTTGTTGTTTTTTTTGTCTTTTTCTCCTACCTAAGACCTATGTTTATCAAAATGTCTGACAAATATAGATTTATTTCAGATGCTTACAGGAGAGAACAGCAGTAAATATATAAATATTCTGAAGAATATTTAGAATATTTTAATTCCAGTTTAAACTGGTATTTTATATTTAAATTTTTGATGTAAAAATAAGGTCAGTTTTCAGTTTGTTTCTTAAACAAATTTCTCGATAATTTGTGCTGAATTTTAATATTTTAATTTTAAGATTAAAATGAGCTGGTTTTTAAATCTTTAATTCTTGATGTAAGATAATGCGGAAATGTTCTGCTGGAGTCAAAATGTTTGTAAGGAAAGCATGAAAGATAAAAGTAATTATTGTATACTTCAGTTGATAATGTCTAACAAAATTACATACATATTTACATACATACAAACATACACAGAGACATGCATATACATGTGTTTGTGTGTGTGTGTGTGTGTATATACATACATATATATGTATATGTATATATATATGTGCATGTATATATGTGTGTGTGTGTTTATATATATATATATGTATGCAAGTATGTATACAAACACACACATACATATATACAGACAGACATTAATTTTGATGGACAATATAATTTATAATAAATTAATGCTATTATAAATAAATAAATAAATAAGGTGTATATTAAAATGTAAAAGTCGTGTTGTTTATAGGATATATATCTAATACATTTCATAAACACTATTTAATTATTTTCACGTTAAAATTCATCAATGGTGGAACCAAGATGAAAGTGAATTATAAGTTGGTATCCTTCAAGCTCATTTTTAAAAAATTATTTATGGTCACTAACCTTTCCTTGCAATAAAGTCTGAAAAGAATAATAAATAACAATATAATAAGCCATAAAGTTGCATGGAGGTTGCCATTTTCTGTTTTATTTTATTTCATGGCATTATTTTGCAAAGAAACATGCACAAGAATTAAAAAATTAATAATAAAAAAAATAGTTTAATGTACACAATAACATATATTTGTTTTGATATAAAAAAAAAAAAATTAAATTAATATATACAATAACATATAATTATTACATTTTTTTTATATTAAATTTGATTTTTATGAATTTTGCTTATAAAGTTAAAAAAAAAAATAATAATAATTAAAAAAAAATAATATGTACAATAAAATGTATTTATTTTTTTTATATCAAATTTAATTTTGAGAAAATTGTCCATAATTTTCACAATTTGATGATATTAAAATTATTTACTGTATTTTGTTTAAAGGCAGAATCAAGGTTTTAAAAAAGATGAAGCTGGTTTGTTAGATATCTGCCAGGTTCTACATTAACATGGAAATTTTATAATTTTATCTCCATTTATTTTGGCCCATATTTGTTGTTATCTTTTTAAAATCATGATATCTGTTGAAACAGGACTCATTTATTTGTTCATCTGATGTGCAGATAACTTTGCTCTCATATATTATTAAAAACCAACAGAACATGCAACGGAAATTATCAAGAAAAATCATTTAAGTTTTTTTTTTTTTTGAAATAATGGAGAATAAATTACAGTGACATTTAAGCAAGTTTATTTTTTTATATTTTTTTTGTTATATCTAACCTTTCGTTCCTTCATTCTGAAAAATTGGAGAAGAAAAAATAAATGTAATGACAATTCTGTCAATATGATTATAACAGCACCTGTAGGAACTGAAAGAATATCGATGTACTTAGTCTGAAAAGGATTTTTCTATCAAGCACAGTTTAATACGTAGTTTGTCCTCTTGCGCAGAAATCAATAGTTACTTGTGTAGAACGTTGTGCTGTTGGCCCAGTCTGAAAGGAATTTTTGCATCTGTTATACGTAAAATTTTCTGTATCATTTGTTATTTAAATATTTGAGAAATTTTTTGTTATTTTATATTTTATGCAGTACTTATATTTATAAAATCTTATAGTAGAAGAGACTGTGTAAGAATAAATATTAGAATACGATTCGGTATGTTTGAATCACATTTTAATGGGTTAATACAAAGATCTGTATATGTGTATAAACTTATTTGATGTTAACATAGACTCAGTCTATTAAGATTTTTATATCTAATAGAATTTTAAATTTCTTTTGCTTTTCTCAGAACAACATCTGTTACAGTAATATGCAGAACTTTTATCAATAATTTATTTATTTTTTTTTTTTTTATCTGTTTCAATACATGAAGTGATATAACAAAATACACAAGATCTATATATTACATATAACTTGGTAAATAATTGTCATACTTTATTATTAACAAAGTGTCATTGTATGTGTTTCTAAATTCTAGAAATATTCTAAGAGATTCTATATATTTATTACTCTAAATTCTACAAAAATATTATATGAGACTTAATGTGTCTGCGTCATTTTCTGAAATAAAAATAATAAATAAATAAATAAATATAAGAAATCACTTAAAACCAGTTGCCAAAATCAATAATCTTTTCTTCTCTGACATCAGGAAGTTTGGGCCCATTAATTATAATTTTCTTTACTCTTTCATATCACGTACCAACAGCTATAAGCCTTACAAGTGACAGCTAGCCAATATTTCTGGTATGAGCATTCTGATTGGTCTAAGCCTGCATTCTGATTGGCTGACAGTCATGTTATATCAGCAGTGTTAAATGTTAGGAAATGGAGAGGTTTTCCTGTCAGACTTTGGGAATAATCAATAGATTTTTATCACAGTGGAAAGACTTTTGACATTTTTCTATTGTGTCTTGTGTTCCAAAGTTTTTATTTATTACCCTTTAATAGTTTCTGTATCTTCATCTTATACTTTTAAAAAAAATTATTTTATTTTATTTTATTTTATTTTATTTCATTTATTTATTTATTTATTTATTTATTTATTTATTAATAAGATTTTTTCAGAGACAAAATAATCATTCAGTTTTGTGTTATAATGTGTAATAATACATACATACATACATACATACATATGTATTTACATAAAATTAATACATAGACATTCGTAAATATGTACACACAGACATACATATAAAATATAACCATACATGTATGTAACATGTACAACCATACATAAATATATACATATATATACATCGAGACAGACAAAAAGACAAACTGACAGATTACTTGCATGCATGCATATAGACAGACAGGCAGACACATGTATGTATGTATGTATGTACACACACACACAGTCACATATGTGTGTATGTGTGTGTGTGTCTGTATATATATAGAATATATGAGAGAGAGAGATAGAGAAAGAAAGAAAGAAATTATTTCCAAAATTTGACAGATTCATTCTCAAAGTCTGAAATATGAATTTCTTCAACTAATGCAATGATTTATTTGCCTCTAAGACGAGTCCTATTATTCCAGGAATGTTCAGATATTGATTTACTTCTGCCTTACGCTTGTTTCATGTTGAAGTCACTTGTTAAGAGGTCTGTCTTGACTCTCTCCAGTGGAACCTTGTTCAAGTTTCAAGTCCACTGACCAAGAGTAACAGACCCATGTAAGCAATGGTGGTTTGCTAGTCCAGGCAGATATTTTAAATTAGTTTGGTTTATTACCGTTTGAATGAATTTTCCAGTTATGAAGTCATTTACTGACATTTTCTGTTCACTTCTTCATGTTAGAATAGTTTAAAATCCAAAAACGATTCAGTTAAATAATATTAACAATAAGAAGAGAGATTTGTGTGAAACCTTGACAGGAATAAAATTATATATATATAATAATAATTGAGAAGGGGAGAGAGAGAGAAAATGAAAAAAAAAAGAAGAGATAAAGGAAGGAAGGAAAAACAGAGTGAAAGAAAATTTATATGCAAAATGAGAGATATGAAAAAGAAAGATAGAAAAAACAAATGGAGAGAAAGAATGAAAGGGAAAGGATGAAATATATCATACAGAAAGTGAAAAAAGAGTAAGACTTGAGAGAGAGAGAGAGAGAAAGAAAAAAGAAAAAAGAGGGACAAAAAGAAACAGAAAGAGAGAAAGAGAGGATGTAAGAGTAAAAAAAAGAAAAAAAGAAAGGGAGATAACAAAAGATAGAAAGAAAGAAAGAAAGAGCAAAACATAGCGAGAAAGAGAGACAAAAAAGGAACACAGAATATGAATATAAAAAAAAAGAAAATGACAGACACACGGAATACAAACGGAGTTACAAACGAATCCGAAAATTAACTGACACATTCAGAATCACTCTTATATTGTCACAATCTTACATAATCGTCTACATTAATGACTCTTCACAAACCGTCTGGACCTGGATATCGAAACACCGACACTAAAACAGATGTTGCACTCGACAATCTGACAATAGGAAACAATTTTCTGAACGAACTACACGCACCTGAATTTAGAAAAATCAATTCTTAGTCCTGTATTATGTGATAAAACCAATAGCAGTTACTGACACATTAAGACTTTGATGATACAACAATTTCGTGTAATTATTGTTAAGTATTCTTATTTTTTTTTTTTCTCTCTCTCTCTCTAGAGAGTTTATCTTAATTAATTGTGCTGCCGGTGAGTGGGTACTAAATAAATAGTGTTAATGCTGTTTTGCACTCAGATCTTAAATAAGTTAATGTTATTTTGCACTCAGGCCTGAGGAACGAAAATAAATGTTGCTTTGTTAATCAGTTAATGATTTGTGTTGTTCTTCTAATTTCTTTTTTTCTTTTATTAATATTATTTATTTATTTATTTAATTTTAAATTATTATTTTTTTTAATTTTTTTTTATATTTTATTTATATTATTATTATTATTATTTATTTTTTTTATTTATTTATCTTATTTTATCTTATTTTATTTTATTTATTTATTTACTTTTTGGTTTATTATTATTATTATTATATATATATTTTTTTTTTTTGCTATTTTCATTCTTGAGAAAACTAAAAATAGGAAAATCTAGAATTTTGTGAATTTTGCTGTTACAATAGAACATTTTAAGTGTTAGAATGGGAAAAAACTATTGTTTCAGTGTAAAATTCTGATGTTTTTGGTAATTTTCATTGTTACAATGTTTTTGGAGCTTTTGGCTTTGGAATGGGAAAAAACTGATATAAATGAATCTTTCATTATTATATTATCTGAGCTTTTAATGCTGGAATGAAAAAATAATAATATTACTGGTTTCTTAATGCTAAAACAGGAAAACTGTTTCTATCTTTTTACAAACTAAATATTACAAGCAAACCATAAATACTCTGTTTCAAATAGCAACAACATTTTTTTTTCTTTAAATCCAATTTCATTTATGCAAGACAGCACCTACCAAACATTTAAATTACTATCTTTTATCACACAGGATTTTGTAAAAAAAAAAAAAAACCTGCATCCACCATGTTAGAAGACAAACATTGTTAAATAAATACAAACCATATATTTAATGCATTAGACAAAAAAAAAAAAAAAAGAGAGAGAAAACAAACAAAAATCCTATCCTTTGCTTTATTGTGTTTTGTCGTGTTGGAAAAATCCCAAAATACACAGATTTTTAAATTCCAGAATAGCTCTTTGTCACACAAGATTAAAGGAGAAGAAAAACTGTATTGATGTTGTTCCAAACGTTGATGATTTAGATTGGAAAAAAAAAAATATATATAATCTAGGTTTGCTGTGTGTGTTTTCATCCTTTGAAATGAAACAAGTCACGTTTTTATTCAAAATAGTGTGTATGTTTGTATGTATGTGTATATGTGTGTGTGTGTGTGTGTGTGTATATATGTATATATATATATACACATATATGTAAGTGTATGTGTATATATATATATATATAGCTTTGTCTCTATGGGTATGTATATGTGCATGTATGTGTGTGTGTCTTATGTGTGTTTGTGTTCATATATCTATGTGTATGTTTGCATATATGTATATATGGATGGATAGATTTAAGTATGTATGTATATATGTATGTATGTCTGTCTATCTAAAGATCAGACAATATATGTATATCTACATCTGTAACTAGTTAATAATAATCTTTGTAATATTAATATGACATTCCTCAATGGAGAAAATAACCTGAGGTTTAGAAAATTAGTTATAATGAAATTTTCTTATTTGACTAAAAAAATATATAAATTAATATTTAAAAAAAGATGTCATTATTTCAAAACAGATACGACTAGTAAATTACACATTTTATATGTAAAATTACCTTTTTCTCAAACTGTCCAGCATCATAATCCACCCCTATCCTAATACCTCTCAAAAAAATAAATAAATAAATAAATAAATAAAAATTTATATGTATATCATAATAATAATAATAACAATAATTTTTTTTTTTTCATACTTCAAAAAACCCATAGCATCACGTTAATAGTAAAAAAAAATTCACCCTTTTCTCAATTCCTCTCTTCTCTAAAAATAACAAATAATACTCTCATTATTCATAGTTGTTTAGACAGTAATTTTTCTGTTACTCCCCATCACAGCACAGGGTCACATTAATATTAAAAAGTTCATCATCTGCCCAAAATGAGGATGGTAAATACAACCAACATTTGTATGGAGAGTGTTATGAAATAACTTGCATATTACACACACAGACAGACAGACAGACGAACGACGGGGAAAATCAAATGCAGATCAATTGTTTGCCCTTATCTCTCTGTCAGTCAGCTACATCAGAGACAACGTCCAGCTGTTGCAACATGTTGCCAAAATACTGAGGAAACATCGTCATAGATGACTGTGTGTGTCTCTGTATCTCTGTCGGCCATATTGGTATTGATTAAGCTGGTCTCCTCAAAATTGAGTTCGATGTTTTGAAATTTATTTTCTGTTGTGGATTTTGTGCACGGTGAAACTTGTTTAAAGGGAGATTGGTTTTAATTGTGTTTTTCTTGTTGATTCTCTTTTCTTTACGGTGAAAACAAAAAAGAAAGAGAGGAAATATGGCTCGGATTTCTGTTGGATGTTTTGAAATGACGTAGTCGGTTTGTTTGTTAATTTTATTCCCTAAATGTTTACCGTAAATAATTTTGATAAACAAAATAGCTACTGTGTGAAAAAGGACCCTTGAAGACATTGATATACTTTCATTTGTAATGGTTGTAGTCAAGATATTGATGAGAAAGTTCATTAAATAAAATAAAAAAATAAAACAATGTTTAAAAACCCAACATGATTTCTGGATGTTTGATGTGTTTCAAAAAGATTGAATACATTTATTGATTTTTTTAGTGTTTCAAAGTGGTCTTTGGACAATGTAATCTGTGGCAAATAAAACCAAATTTGTCAGTGTTTTGAAAAAACAACACCCAAAACACAACCAAGTCAGTTAAAAATACTGACAACTGTTCAAAACCAATGGATGATAATTAATGTTAAGGAGTAACAGATGATTGTTTCAGCTGTGTTATGGTAACAGACTATCACTCATTTATATTTTGATGAAATCTGGTTTTAACATTAACAAATATTTCAACTTGTATACTTCTTCTGTTGAACAAACCAGTTTAAATCTTACCCATCTACTGATTTAGATCAGGTTTTTAATGGACATTTTATTTTGAAAAACCATCTGAAAATATATTGCTTTACATAAAAAAGAGGCGATATTATGAAAATATACTGGGTTCTATATGAGATTATAAATTAAATACTGGTCAAGCAAATTGTCTGGGGTTTTATGCATTATTTGAACAGATTGAAATTATGAAAATATATTGCACTGTTTAATAATATTATAAATGGACTGTATGAAGAATAAGAACATTATGAAATTATACTGGATGGAATGTCTAAAACAAAAAAGTGTATAATGAAAAGATAAAAAATTAAAAAATTACAAAAATATTCTGAACTGTATTTGAATTATTTTTCTTAAATTTCGAAAAGATTTTCCAAATTTATTGAACAGATATTGAAAAAAAAAAAGAAAAAAAGAAAAGGAAACCATTAGAAAAAAGATAAAAGAATTCAAATTATCTTTCCAGAAATATTTTCATCTTTTATCCTCTATTCCTCATCTGGAAATCCACCATGTTTTTATTTCCTGCTGGTTTTATAGCAGTCATCTAAAGTATTAGTCATTGTTTGTGTGTTTTGAATGATTCTAATTAACCACCATTTTGTCAATACAAAACATACCCCTGTCTACCTAGAATATGAACAAACATAGCATATTTTACATATTGATTCTCTTTGTATTGAACCTTTGAACAACGTTTTTTTTTGTTTGTTTAAAAATATAAATATTATTCATATTTCTACATTTAGTGATATTTTTGACAACAGGAGAAAATATTAATATTTCTGTTGCAAGAAGAGATATGAATTTTATTCATTTTTCATTTTCACTGACAGGAAAGCACTAATCATGTTTGTTTTTAATAACAAAAATGCAAATATTCAGTGTGTAGCTATGTACAACAAGCAATAAGACTGAAACATTGATCATTTTTTTTTTTTGAAATTTCAAATACCGAAACATTAACCATTTCTTTGAGTTGACTTATTGATGTCTTCATTTTGAAGCCTGGGAAATTTTCAAAAGATGCAATTACCAAGTACTGTTTGAACATCTATCCCTTTCAAACAAACCAACAGAGAAAAGGATTTTTGTTTATAAATCATATTTTTTTTGGATTTATATAATCACCCCAGAGGTCCTAGTGCAAACTGCTGTTTAATCCGAAACAGAAACAAACAAAAAAAATAAAAAAAAAAAGAACAAAAACTTAATCACATGAGACATGATTTCATGTTCCTTGTTCTGCGGTTTCGAGAAAAGAAATTTCTTCTTCATCGTCATGGTACAAGCCTGAACAAACCAAACGGTTGCTTAAATGCAAATCAAAAATTACCTAAATGATCTGGAAACTGATGGACAAGTTATGGCAATCTGCCTCTATCAACACAACAGTGGCGCCATCACACATGTATTCAGCCGTTAGTAACAGAGAGGAGTTGTCTCCCCTGGAGACCGTCGAATGTGAGCAGTGCGAAAGCCGGACTCCTTTGCTGAGTTCACACCGCGACCATGACCTTCCCGTCTGCCCCCACCTGAATTCACTCAAAGGTAGGTCAATCGTTAGTAACCTTGAACTTTCTCATGCGACACGACCTTTGTCATGTTTCTGATTTTTTGCTGTGGATGTGACCTTTATGATGTGATAATCATTTCCTGTAATATGACCTTTCTCCTGTCATGACCTTTTCAGTGATTTGATCTTAGCTATGATGTGACCTTTGCTATGACATGACCTTTACTATGACATGACCTTTGCTATGACATGACCTTTACTATGACATCACCTTTTTGCTATGACATCACCTTTTTGCTATGACATCACCTTTGATAATATTACTATGACATAATTACTGCATTGACATAACCTTTACTATAATTAGACCTTTGCTGTTGAATGAACTTTTATAGTAATACGACCTTTTAACTATGACTGACCTTACATGTGACACAATATTACCAAACGATTTGACCTTCATCACGAAACATTTATTACTGTAATATGACCTTTTATCATGACATGACTGTTACTATGAAAAACAACTGCAGTGATTTTGTGTTTTACTATGACATAGTCACTGGTGCAATGTAATCTTTGTTCTCATTTGTTTTTTTTGCCATGAATTCATCTTTCCAGTATATTATAATTTTAATGAATGAGCTCTGAGAATTGGTTGGTTTTTTTGTGTGTTTTTTTTAAAGTTATGCAAGTTTTCAGTTCACACAGAGGGAAATCTCATTTGTATTTTTGTTATTTGGTACCCTAAGAAAGTTTCAATTAAAGTTCAAATTTATACTACACTACTGCTGCTACTACAATTACTGCTATTACTTTCACTGCTGCTACCAGTTCCAGTAAAATACTATTACATCTACTGCTACCACTAGTACTACTACTATTACTACTATTTCTATTACCTCTAATGCTACTACTAATACTAATACTAATTCCACTTCTACCACTACTACCATTCTGTTAACTGCTGCTTCTACCTTTCATATTCATACATGGAAACAAATGAAAATTCTTAGAATCATATTACCACCTATCAATACCTTTTTATTTTATATGAATACATTTAACTGCTAACTTACTACTACTATTACTACTACTACTACTACTACTACTACTACTACTACTACTACTACTACTACTACTACTACTACTGTTAGTACTACAGCTACTACTACTGTTACTACTACTGTTGCTTACTCCTACTATAACTGTTACTACTACTACTACTACTACTACTACTATAACTGTACTACTTACTACTACTACTGCTACTACTACTATAACTATTACTACTGCTACTACTACTACTACTACTACTACTACTACTATAACTACTACTACTATTACTACTACTACTATTACTACTACTACTACTACTACTATTGCTGCTATTGCTAGTCCTACCACTCCT
This sequence comes from Chrysomallon squamiferum, assembly GCA_012295275.1. Classification (NCBI taxonomy): domain Eukaryota; kingdom Metazoa; phylum Mollusca; class Gastropoda; order Neomphalida; family Peltospiridae; genus Chrysomallon; species Chrysomallon squamiferum. The sequence goes on from CM022667.1 coordinate 499,859, forward strand.
CTACAACTACTACAGTTAATACTATTACTGCTACTGATTTATATAACATTTCAGCTAACAAAGACTTCACAAAAGACATCTGAAATGTTTCACAGAATTGTCAAAGTACATTTAACACTTCCTGTGATAAGTACAGAATGAGCTAAATTTAGCCTCAAGTGATGTCAGAGTTTTGTTTGTCTATCATATTAGTGACTGAAGTAATTAATGGATTTTATTAAAAAAAAAAAAAAACAAAACAAATGTACTAATAAAAAAAAAGAGTTTAGCAAGACCATGGTATTTTTCAGACCTTAATAATGTTATAGTTTAGTTAGTTGTTTTTTTTTTCGATTTTTTAATAATTTTTTTTTGAGATATTTTAATTATTTAGAGCATTTCTGCCATAATAAAAAGCAATTTTTTGAAATTACAGTTTTAATGACATCATTGCTGCTGTATAGAAAACAGTTTTCAGATGAATCTTTCCTTTGTGAAATACATTTGATATTAGTCTCTGTCATTCTGATTATAAACTGTTTATAAAACTTCCACAGTGTGCAATACAGAATATTATTCATTCCCTCAGGTATTTCAAAAACAGCACGAATTCAAAAAAAATATCTACTGATTAAAAGTTAAATTATGAAGGCAGCTTTGGAAATTTAAATTAAAAATCTAAAATTAATGACAGTTAATCTGGGGGTTTTTTTTTCATTTAATTCTGTTTGAATTTTTTCTTTTTTTTTTTTCTGAAAAGACTAAATATTAAGTTAATCAATCTTTTTTGTTTCTTTTTTTTTTTTAGCTAATTTTTAATATTTCTGTTTTTTCTTTTCATAATTAAATGTTTATCAAAATCAGAAGAGTTTTTTTTTTTTTCTCCATCAGCACCTCAGTTAATCATAAATACCTATTACCTTTCATATTCATGTGTTGCCATGGAAACAAATGAAAATCTGATTATAATGTACTTAGAATCATATTACCTTTCACCTCATGCATCTTTATTCTACAAGATTATTGCATTTAACTAATTCTAAATATTTTTACTACTTAGCTTCTACTACTACTACTATTACTACTACTACTACTACGATTAACATTATTACTATTACTCTTCTTTTATCTCTTCAGTCATACCACAACTGTGGAGACTACTACTTCTACCGCAACAACTACTACTACTACATTTACTATAATCACCATTGCAACTACTACTACCACCACCACTACTACTACTTCTGTCACCACTACCATTTTCCTGCTACTATTATTATAATTACAACTATCACTACCACTTTTATAACAACAACAACAACTACTACTACTATATTTACTACTACTACATTTACTACCACCACCACCATCACTAATTATAACTGTTACCATTACTACTACTTTACTACAACTACTACTACTACATTTATTACTACAATCACTAATTAACTGTTACCATTACTACTACTATTAATACTACAACTACTATTACTATTACTATTTTCTACCATACCACTACTATGGTGTCTAACATAGTTGTAATGATAAATATGGAAATTGTATATTGCTATTGTTATGATTATATTTTTTAACAATATAATTAATGTATGACAATAACACGTGTACATGTCCACTAGAAACCAGGTCAGGTTGATGACCAATGTCCAGTAAACTGACCAGCTGACATCACTAGTATCCAGTGAATTTTATCACATTACAAAATTTTTTTGTATTGCAAAACAGTGTGGGTCCAAACCAGTTTTGAGAAATATTAGATCTGTGTACAGATCTTCCTAATTAGTGTTCCTGTACAATATGGCTGCATGGTATGCTAAACAGTCATTGATGAATACCTTTCATTTGTTTTTTTATATCTACGTTAATTTTATATATATGTATGTATATATATATATATATATTATGTGTGTGTGTGTGCATATATTTAAATATTTAAATTGTCCAGAAGCCATTATAGTTTTTCTCAAGGGAGATAATGCAAAAATGATTTAATAATTGTCTCATAATCACTGGTCTGTTGTCACTATATTACAAATGAGACAGAGAAAGAAATAGAGACAGAGTCAGAGAAAGAGACAGAGAGAGAGAGAGTGACTGTGTGAACATGCTTGGGTGTAATATTAATTAATCATATATTAATTAATTAATATATATGTGATAGCAAGATATAATTATATATTGCTGTCTATTTTATATTTATATATATATTTATATATATATACACATATGTAGTAAACTTCAGAATTTAAATATTTGTAAAATACAACAATATACCTACCATCTGTATCTCATGCACAGTAGTGACATACATTTTATTATCTACATATCTTATTTAAAATCATTTTTTAAATTTATTTCAGGTATAAGACAGTCCAGTATATCTTCCCTTCACTCTTCAACAAGATCATAATTCTATTCTTTTAAATATATTACATATGTTTGATATATAATGATATATACTACCAATAACTGATATGAAGTAATGACACATATTTCATTATTGTTTTGTTATTTAAGATTTAAGATGATCCTGCCTGTCTTCAATATTTTCATAATTACTAATGTAACTCAAAGGCACTAGTGACATACTCATTTTACATTTTAATTATTTTAGATGTGACAACAATCCCACCTATATCTAACATGATCATAATTCCATTCTTTATAAAATAACGTGTGATGTACATATATTATTTAACATTATCTCTTTGTTATTTCAGGTGCTCCATTCTTTATAACATAATTCATATGTAGTTGTGATATATAATGATATATTGTCAGTAACTTATATGTACTGATGACATACATTTCATGATTACATATCTTATTTAACACATTCAGCAATAACTCGTCTGTATTCAGCATAATAATAATTTGATTCTTTATAACATAAATCATACACAAATTGTGACATTTAATGATGATAACCATCAATAACTTACATTTTACAACCTACACATCATATTTAATATAATTTTATTATTATTATTATTATTTTTATTTATTTATTTTTTTTTTTTTTTATTATTTCAGGAATAAATAAATCTGGTTTATATTCAACATGATCACAATTCCATTCTTTATAATATAACTGATATATTATTGTTGTTGAATATACCATCAGTAACTAACATTTCACAATCTACATATCATATTTAATATAATTTATTATTATTATTTATTATTATTATTAATTTCTTTTTTTAAAAGTTATTTCAGGAATAAGTAAATCCTTTCTATATTCAACATGGTAATAATCCCATTCTTTATAACACAACTCATACATACTTGTAACATTTAAAGATTATACCACCAACAACTCACATTTCACAACCTATATACATATATACACCACATTTAATATTTTTTTTTTTTTGTGTGTAATTTCAGGAATAAGAAGATCCAGTCTGTCTTCAACATGGAGTCGCGAATCGACTCTGTCCCACAAACGTCTCAAGCCGATCTCGTCGCTGAGCATCGAGAACATGGCCGTGGAACCTCGCGTCCCTGCGCTGCGCAGCCCTGGCCTCCTCAGCACAACGTCCATGTGGAACACCAGCGACCTCAACCTCACCCCCGCGAAAAACCACCGTGACTTTGAAACACTCTCATGGTAAGTAACGTCTTGCTTTTGTTAAATTTGCTGTTGCTATTGTTGCTATAACAGCTACATCTTCTGTTATTACTACAGTTACTGCTATCATTACTACTATTACTACTACTATTACCACTATTACTATTGCTATTGCTACTACAATACTACTATTACTGCTATTACTATTATTACTATTGCTATTGCTACTACAATACTGCTGTTAGTATTACTATTATTACTTTTGCTATTGCTACTACAATACTACTATTACTATTACTACTATTACTACTTTTACTATTATTATTGCTACTATTATTACTACTGTTATTATACTATAACGATTTCAACTAGTTATTACTAACACTATTACTACTACAAATACTATTACTTTTATTAGTACTACTATTACTACTGCTACTATTATTGCTACTAGTATTACTACAGCAACTGATACTACTAATATTACAATGAATGCTACTATTGCTATGTCTACACCATCACCACCATCACCACCATTACCAACATTGTCACTACTTCTACTACAACCGCTATTAGTAATGTATTTAGATTTGATCCACGTACCTAATACTCTAAAGATTGATACTTAACCACTAAACCCCAGAACAAACTCTGTTGATTACATTACATAGATCTATTCAGACTGTAAAATTTATTTTACATTTTCACTGTAATAATAAAAACTTGAATCCAAACCCTCGGTGATGTCGAGCGACAGAAACAAAATGAAGAATTCTAAACACTGTTAAGTATGACAGACACTTTCAGCACCATTCTGTTACTGATTCTGGCATTCTCCAAGGAACCATTTGTCCTTGCAGTAAATAACTTGATTTTTGTAACAGAGGAAACGATTTCACTAATGGCGAAAGTATTTTTGGATATCTTTTATTATTACAGAATTTTTTTTTATTTCTTTTATTTAACACCATTTTGTTTTTGATTGTGGGAATCTCCAAGGAACCATATTTTTTTTTTTTTTTTTTTTTTCAGTTTACTTTATGTAAATATCTTGATTTTTGTAAAGAAGAAAAGATTTAAATAATGGTGAAAGTATTTTTGGATATTGTTTATCGTTATCAATTTTTTTTTCTTATATTCAATTTAAAAGTTAGGGTTTTATTTTGTTTTCAGTGTTGTAACAGATGATTAGGTTTTGGGATTATTAATTTACATTTAAGCTCAGATAATTTATAGTATAATGCAAAAAAATGGATGATTTGCAGAAAAATTATAATATTTATTATTAAAGTATTATAGATTACTTTATAATGCAAAAATCAGTTGTGTTTTTTTTTGTGGTGTTTTTTTTTAAAAATATAATTCAGATATTTTATAATTTACACTATGCAGCAAAAATTATATTATTTGTAATTAAATATGATTACTGAAAAATTAACATTATAATGCAAAAATTGGTTTGATGTATAAATCATGCACACAAAAATAAAATGTACAACAAAAAACAGATAATTTAAAATATAATAATAATAATAATAATAAATAATAATAATAATAATAATAATAATAATAATAATAATAATAATAATAATAATGCATAGTACAAAGCAAAACAAAGAAGGAGTTTAAACATTAAGAAAAAAACAACAACTGGGGTATGTATGCTGATCAAAAACAAATCTGAAGATTTATAACATTAGGCTAAAATGGTATATGGTGCAGTGCAAAAATTAGAAGGTTTACGGTACTGGAATTTCACTCTGTGATAATGGAATGATGATACTTGACTGGTTATCTCCTGACAGACAAACAGACCAGAATTAATACAACTTTCCACCAAAGTGAAAGATCCTGATTAGCAGAAACCAAAACTCTTAGCCTCGTTGTCCAGAAATCCTCTTCTCTACAGGCTTTCTGTAAACCTTCTTCACTGACTTGTCTGTAAATGGATGTAAACATTGTTCATTCATGTTCCGTGCATGTATGTAAACATATTTTTTTTATTTGTAAACACATTTTAAATTGTGTGTGTGTGTATGTTTGTGCATGTGAGTGTTTGTGTTTGTGCGTGTGAGTGTTTGTGTTTGTGAAGTGTGTGTGAGTGTGTGTGTGTATTTATTTGTGTTTCAACATAGATTCATTTCATTTTATTAATTCATATTTATCTGTAAACATGCTTTATATTTGTAAACAGATAGATGGATAAATAGATAGACAGATAAATAAATAGATAGACAGATAGATAAACAGATAGTCATACTTCATATTCTTTAACTTTATATTGTATGTAAACATACTTTATTTTAATTTTAACATCTGTTTGTAAACATTCTTCATTCACATACATATATATGTGTACATACTTTGTTTGTATTCTATACATGTATGTAAGCATCCTTAAAATTTGTATTCTAAACTTGCACATCAGTATACTTCATTTGTATTATACACACACACACGTAAACATACTTCATCTATATTCCATACACTGGTGTAATACGAGGGTGTTATGACATGAAGCCTTCACAGCTTGGCTATAATTTGGTTTTAATATTCCACGCTACTGGCTGAAGGGCCTGTTGAATGAGATGAGACTGCGAAGTGCTTTTTGATGCTATTTTGCTAGAAATTCACTTAAAAAGATTTTTCATTTTTCATTTCTGTTCTTGCAAGGTGGTCGGGATTTGACCTGAAAAAGTGTTGGATGTAATGTGGACTTGATAGAGAGAAAAAAAAGTGTGGGTTGTGGACAAAATAAAAAAAAAATAAAAAGAAGAAGAGAAAAAACAAGGATAAAAATATATATATATATTATTATTTTTTTTTTTCATATTTTGTGTTAATTAATGATAAAAATTGGATTTCACCATGGAATGGTTCACATATTCATGAAATATCTGTTAAAATTAATCAGTTAGATGATGACAGAAATATCTGGAGAATGTTCACCACTGGTATTATTCAATTATTAATTAAGATTGAAATTGGAAAATATTATGTGAGAAGTTAAATAGTGGTTACGTATCCAGCTTATGTGTATGTGGTCACCAAATACCGATGAAGAACGAGAAACTGGAATGCAGAAACTGAAACTAGTATTTACAGTGTGTTGTAAATCAGTGTTAAATTTGGTGGTTTGTGCTGTTCTGTAGGAAAATTAATATTACATTTCATAACAGAAATTAATTTTTACTGGAAAACTTGATGGTTATAATTTAAAATGTTGGAGAATTTATTCTAAAGTGTGTGGTTACAAATTTAAATGAAATAATGTTAACAAATAATTAATGGTTCATTTTAATACTCAGTAGAATCATTCAAAAATGTATGGTTACATATTCTTTAATGGAATTAGCTGCTGGAAACACTGATAGGTTACACTGTAGAAAAAAAGAAAGAATATATTCCAAAATTATTAAACTATAGGAAATATTTATTACCTTATGCTACTGGAAATTTTGGATACATTTCAGTTGTGTGATTCTAATAATAATTTCAAAAAATGAAAGAAATCTTTTTAAAATTGGTATCACTTTTGAAATACTGAGGGAAATAATAATATTCTGTACTGCAACTTGTGGAAGAACACAATCAGTGATAATCAGAAATGAAGGAGAATGATATCAAACATATTTTCACAATGGAAACATTTATCTGGAAATACTTTTATACAGTTTCAGAGGTGTAATTAATTTTGATTATGGAAGAAAAGTCTAGGAACTTCAAAGTTTATTTATTCATAGCTGAAGTGCCAACAGAGTGATCTATACCAAAATATAAAATACTTTTCCATGAAATAGATTCACATTAAGTCACATAAAAAAAAGTACCACAATTGAAAATACAATGAAGAATCCTATGGTTAAGAAACAGTGAAATCACGAGAGATATTTATAAATATGGTACAAGAAACTAGTGGAAATTCATCAAGTGGTAATTATCACTGACATACGAATGGTTAGGAAATAGTGAAATTACGAGAGATATTTATAAATATAGATACATGAAACTAATGGAAATTCACACAATGGAAATTATCACTGACATACAAATGGTCAGAGAAGTGTTAAATCACTGGAGGTTTTTGTAAAAGATGGAAATGTGGACAATAAAAGTGTTGGACTGGTGGTGTAGAAACTAGTATATTGGATAATGGTGAAATCTCTGGTTGTTTTGTAAGTACAATATTCATAAATTTTAGAAGAACAAAAAACTGTAAATATTAAAATAATAAATACAGCTTGGAAATTTAAATTTATTTTTTTTTTACAAATATTAAAATAGTAAATACAACTTAGCAAAAAATTTGTAAAAAGTAAAATTGTAAAAAAAAATTTTTTGCAAAATATTTGTAAATGTTAAATAGTAAACACAACTTTGCAAAAAAGATGTAAATGTTAATATTAAATACACAACTTTGCAAAAAAATTGTAAATGTTAAATAGTAAATACAACTATGCAAAAAAGTTGTAAATGTTAAATGGTAAATACATCTTTGTAAAAATATTTGTAAAAATATTTGTAAATATTAAAATAGATACTTTATCAGTTTGCATGTTATATTAAGAAGAAACATAACAATGCAGTTTCAATCAGTTTAAGAAAAAATATATAAAACTTTTACTTACACATACATAAAAATTGCATTCAGTAAAACAGGACTAATCTAAAAGAAACTGTAGGATTAGTAGAATGGATTACTTACATTCTTACTAGTTTCAGTATTCAGAACAAAACCTTTAAACAACAAACCATAACTCTGTCTGCTGTACAAGAAGTTCAAAGCATTGTTAAAGTTAGTGATTGTATCAGAACGAACCTTTTTAAACTGCAGGACATAATTGTCTTACATAAAGCAATTTAATATTACAGAAATAGCATAAAGAAGAAAACAGTGGTTAGAAAAATTAAGTAATATTCTTAACTTATAGTCGTAAAAGCTTGTTGTAAATTAGCATTCATTTCATGATGTAATTTTCTAAATGTAAAAATTCTAAATTGGTAAGTAAATAATTCGCTCGTCTAACTACATTTGGCTTTATGCTGCATAAAAAAAAAAAAAATTAGTCCCAGGATGCTTTAAATCGAGATTTGATTTACTGCAAGCTATCAAAGAATAAATGAATAAATGGACGATGGTTTAATAACATAATAACTGGTTTAATCGGTGTAAATTTATATTAATGGCTTCTTCGGTTTGGTTCTTTAATAATGGCAGGAGAGATGGGAAGTCTTCTGACCAGACCATAACAAAATATCCCATCTGTTTCCCCATAAATACTGTGGAAAATAACCACTGGTAAAGAAATGGTAAAAATCAGTAGATTGTGATATTTATATGACAGAGAAACGGTTGAAATTAATAATATGAAAAATACCATTGACAGAGGAAATAGTGAAATCTTTTGAAATGATATTTCTAATATATCAATTCAGTGGAAATTAATTCAGTGTGAAATATCATTTTACACACGAATGGCTTGATAATGGCAGAATTATTAGCAACATAAAAGATGAAGTTTATAGAGTGTGTAAAGAGAATATCATTGACATTTGAATGAAATAGAGATATTAATCGCTAGAGATTTTCATCAAGAGATGAAATTTAGAAACAAACACATACTTTGACTTCCTCAAACCAAACAGATAATGATAACTAAATATTTATTATGTTTATATTCAGAGACTTTATACAGTCATTCCTGTCCTGGGCAGATTATTTAATTTTACCAAAAAATTTTTCTCAAGAATTCTGAGCAGTACAGGCTTAACAAGTTGACAAAGAAGGGATCCATTTCCTTCAATCTTTATTAGCCCATCATGGTGAACTGTCTGGATTTGGAATTAACAGAGCAGACGTATAAACAAAACTCTGTTACACCTCTTTCTGTCCATCTCACTGATCTACCAATCCCATCATGCTTTGTAATTGAATGATGAAGATGTCTGACAAAAAAAAAAAAAAAAAAAAAAAAAATGGGTTTAAGAGGGAAGATGTCTGATTTCTTGTAAAAAAAAAAAAAAAAAAAAAAAAAAAATGGATGCTGATTAGATGTAGTAGAATGACCAGGTTTAGCTGAGTGTACATAATGTATTTTCTTGATGGTTCCTAAATCTCACATTCATCACACTTTTGCTCAAAGTAAAAGACCATAAAAAAAAAAAAAAAAAAAAAAAAAAAAAAAAAGAAAGAAAAAAGATGTTTAAAAATAAAGTGTGAAGTAATTTATTTCCAGTTCAGTTACATTTTGTTGAGTTTATGGCAGCAGTAATTTTGAATGGAACTCTGCTCAGTAAATATTTTAAAATACTTTTTTGAAAGGATTCTTAACAGTAATGCTGTGTGGATTTCAGAATGGTGAAATATTTTTAAATGCATTTTTAGGATTTTCAACAACAGTTGTGTGTGGTATTCTAAATGGTAAATATTTTTAAATGTTTTTGTTGGGATTTTTAACAGCACTAATGAGTGCCAATCCATATGGTAGATATTTTAAAATAATTTGTAGGATTTTTAACAATAATTTCATCTTGCTAATTCATAGATTTGGGATGATTTCTTTAAATATGAAAAGCTCAGATGGTGTTTTTCATAAGTTTATTCATGACATTATTTGTGAACTTTGTTCATGAACATATTCATGAGCTTATTTGTGAGCTTATTCATCAGCATGGGCATGTATGGTCAAGTATGGCTCTTAGATAACAGAATGTTTTTCTACATATATTTTATATATGATAAATATATTTAGTCAAGTTTATAATCTTTTCAATAAAATGTTATTGATATAAATGGATATAAAGTTATACATTTTTCAAACAATAATTTTGCACAAAATTTGATAATGTAAATATATTTAGATAGATTTTTTCTTCAACAATTTTAAAGGATTTCTTTTTGGCAGTATATATTTGAAGTTTTGTAGATTTTTTCCAAAATAATTATGCATGATATTATGTATGGTACCTGTGCTTTCATAAATGTATAGATTTCTCAGTAATAATTTTGCACAAAAACAATTCTGCTTGGTAAATAAATTTAAACATTTTAATAGATATTTTGATAATTTACAGTTAAATATTTTTAGATACATTTGTAGGCTTTCTAAATGTATTTTTGTATGGAACTGTACAAGATCAAATACATTTATATTTATATATAACTTTTTAAATCTTTCAGCAATGACTTTCATGAAATTTGTTATTATAAATATTTTTGAAGTTTGAATGTGCATTTGCATACATGTATCAGTTAATGATGCATATCTTGTTACAGCAGTTACAATAGTAATATCTGAAGTAATAATTATAGTAATTAACTGATATCAAATGGTTAAAAGTAATATTTAAAATAACACTGTTGTTACAGCAGTTACAGCAATATCTACAATAGTAATAGTGCTAGTATCAATTATAGTACTAATAGTAATATTTAAAGTAATATAACAGTTATTATTGCAGTAAGAATTACAATAGTAATATCAGAAGTAATTATTGCAATAATAGTGGTATTAGTATTAGTTGTAAAAGTAGTAGGAAAGTAGCAGTCATAATAATAGTAACTGCAGTTGTATTGTCTTAATATGACCACTACCAGTAGTGTGTGTGTGTGTGTGTGTGTGTGTGTGTTCTATAGTTTTATAACTGGTGTTATTATTTATTATTATTATTATTATTATTATTATTATTATTATTATTATTATTTATACAGGTTTTATTATACTGGTGTTATATTATTGTTGTTATCATTATTATTTATTATTATTTATTATTATTATTATTATTATTTTTATTATCATCACCAACATCAAACTCACTGTCTATTTTTAAGCCTGACCAACTCAAACTCACTGTCTAATGTGAGCAGCACACTGAGTGAGCGTCATGCACGAGTTAGTGCGTGCATTCTCCAGTCGCACACAGCGCACCAAGGAACGCACCTGTCAACCCCCCCCCCACCTCCCTCTCCAGCTTTGATGAAAAGTCAGGTGAGTTCCACACAATTAGTTTTCACTCTGTGTTACATAATTTATTACTGTGGTTATTTTTGTTTTTGTTTTTACTGTTAAAGTTGTTATTATCATCGTTATTATTGTTATTGTTGTGTTGTTGTGTTTGTTGCTGTTATTATTATTATTAATTTATTTTTAATTAATGTCATTATTGTTGTCGTAATGGTAATTATTATTAGTGCTATTTTTTAATCTCAGGTATTTAATTTTTAATTTTTTTAAAAATAATATATAATTTTATTTAGCCATACCATACAGACTTCACATTTAATTTATTATTAAAATAATATTTCATTTTTATGATTATTGTTTTATCAGTCGAAATTTACAGATATCTATTTTAATTTTATATTTTCTTTTTATTTATTATTTTCTCATTTACTCATTCATTTATTTTTATAGATTTATTTATTTAGACATACATTTAATTACATGTGTATGTGTGTGTGTGTTTGTTTTTAAACATCTTTCCTTGCTCTCCTTCTTACGTCTTTTACAACAAAAATAATAATATTTTGTTTTTATTTAAAACTACGTGATTTCCCGTTCCAGCTGTTTCTGGGACAGAACTGCAGCAGCCCACTCGCCAGATCAGACTGGGCTCGTTCATTCCGATGGACACGAGTATGAGTGACGCCATGTCTGAAGCCAGCATGCAGAAAGAGGAGCTGGTCGGGGTCTGGAAGTGCAGACTCAGACTGCCAAAGTGCCTCAAACGCTTTCGCTTCCCCCACGCAATGGAGTCACACAGTAAGTGTGTTTATGTGTGTGTGTATCTGTGTGTGTCTGTGTGTGTGTGTGTGTCTGTGTGTGTCTGTGTGTGTGTGTGTGTGTCTCTGTGTGTGTGTGTGTGTGTGTGTGTGTGTGTATGGATAGACTCAGACTGCCAAAGTGCCTCAAACGCTTTCGCTTCCCAAACACAATGGAGTCACACAGTAAGTGTGTTTATGTGTGTGTGTGTCTGTGTGTGTGTGACTGTGTGTGTGTGTGTGTGTGTGTGTGTGTGTCTGTGTGTCTGTGTGTGTGTGTGTGTGTGTAGATAGACTCAGACTGCCAAAGTGCCTCAAAAGCTTTCGCTTCCCAAACACAATGGAGTCACACAGTAAGTGTGTGTGTGTGTGTGTGTGTGTGTGTGTCTGTGTGTGTCTGTGTGTGTGTGTGTGTGTGTGTGTGTGTGTGTGTGTGTGTGTGTGTGTGTGTGTGTGTGTGTGTGTGTGTGTGTGTGTGTGTGTGTGTGTGTGTGTGTGTGTGTGTGTGTATAGAGACTCAGACTGACAAAAGTGCCTCAAACGCTTTTGACTGGAGTCACACAGTAAGTGTGTGTGTGTGTGTGTGTGTGTGTGTGTGTGTGTGTGTGTGTGTGTGTGTGTGTATGTGTGTGTGTGTGTCTGTGTGTGTATAGATAGACTCAGACTGACAAAGTGCCTCAAACGCTTTCGTTTCCCCAACACAATGGAGTCACACAGTAAGTGTGTGTGTGTGTGTGTGTGTGTGTGTGTGTGTGTGTGTGTCTGTGTGTGTGTGTGTATCTGTGTCTATGTGTGCATGCCTGTGTGGGTGCATGTATGCATGCATAATAATAGTAACTGCGTGTATATATATATATATATGAATGTTTATATATATCAACAGTGGATAACTAGATGGATAGAAAGACAGATAAATAGACAGACAGACAGAAAGACAGACAGCTATACAGATTGGTAGTCAGACAGATAGACTGTTAGACAAGATAAATAGATAGATAGATAGACCAGACTGATAAACAGAGATCACAAAAATACAAAGATAAAAAGATGTATGTACAGATAGACAGAATTTGATACAGAGCTAGATAGGGATAGGATTTGACAGGTAGAAAGACAGGTATAGATAAATAAATAAATGAACAGATAGATTGTTACAGAGAAACAGATAGACAGACAGAATAAAAAGACAGCAAACAAAAACAGCATAACCAGGCATAAAATTACTTGAGAGACAATTATATAGTTACTTGTACAGGCAGATAGATAGACAGACAAACAGACAGAGAGTTAGGAAGGAAGCAAAAAAATAAAGGCAATCAAATTTAATCTTTAAACTATAATTTTTTTTTTTACAGGTAAAGTCTATGTGGCTTGGCTGTTAATAGTCGTCATTGCCTACATGTACAATGCTTGGGTTATCCCTCTTCGTGGAATCTTCCCATATCAGACAGAACAGAATGTTTACTACTGGCTCATCTTTGACTACTTCTGTGACTTCATCTACATCATGGACATCGTTGTTTTCAAGATAAGAATACGGTTTATCAACGAAGGCATAGTTGAGGTAGGTGTTATTTTTTTTTTTAAACTTTTTTGTTTAGATGAGTAAATATAGATTGAAAATATACCTAAAATCTTGTTAAAAATACTTAAAGAATAAGTGTTTAAAAATGAAAATAAGAAAAAGAAGAAAATTAAGAATAAATAGAAGTTTTAAAGAATATGATAGAATAATGTTTTTAGTTAGATGCAATATTTTTTAATTTATTTTTTAATTTATTTATTATTATTATTATTACTTTTATTATTATTATTGTTATTATTATTATTATTATTATTATTATTATTATTATTATTATTATTATTTTAATTTCAGCTTGACAGAGCCAAAACCAGAAAGCATTATATGAAGAAATGGATTTTCAAGGTAAACCATGGACATACACACACACGTACATACATTCATACAGACATACATGCACAAAAAATACAGCCTAACTCACTTACACACATGACATATTCCACTATGTTATCATTTAAATAAAATATCTCAAACATGACCCATCACATCAAAGCATGCCTTAAGTCACAAAATCCAAACACAGAACTTCAGACAGCACTAATGGAGTGACAAATTTATTTTTTTTCAGTTTTTCTATTTGTTAAAAATTGTTTTTTTATACCTTATAAATTTGATCCAGTGATCAAATTGATGGATATTAGACCATAAAAATAAAGTGTATATCCCATAAAAAAAAATGCAAATATAACACATGCACACACACACACACACACACACACCTGTAAATAAGCATATAAAATGATATGTTAAGTTATATTTATATTAATTTATTTTTATTTTTTTTTTTATTTTTTTTTTTTACAGATGGATATGTTGTCCTTGATGCCATTAGATTTTTTCTATTTTCTCACTGGGGTGAATCCATGGTTACGCTTGCCACGCCTTCTGAAGGTAAACATTTATCACCTGTATTAATTTGTATTTAAATATGTATTTAGACAAGTTTGTAGATTTAAAAATAATAATAATTAAAGGTATTCATTATCTTCATTAACATTAAAACAAGACCAAAGTTTTTATTGTTTTTTTTTTATAATAAAATATATTAATAATAAAATAAACAGTAAGGTAGGTAATAATAATGATGATGATGATAGTTATGGTTATTATGACGACAATGATGATGATGAATATGATGATGATTATGTGATGATAACAGAATGATTACCAGTATGTCCAGATTCAGATCTTGCTGTTGTAGTCTTTTTACAAATGATAAGTTATAACCATAATGAATGATGTGACAAAATCAATACATTTTTAAAAAAAATATTAATTAAGTAAATCCCATAACAAAAGCATTCTGTCAAAAAAGTTGATTTTTAAAAATTACTTTGGTTAATTTTCATAGTAATGATATGTATTAATAATATTTCTGTGAATGTGTTATTATATGTATGTATGTATGTATGTATGTATGTATGTATGTATGTATGTATGTATGTTTGTATGTATGTATGTATGTATGTATGTATGTATGTATGTGTGTGTGTGTGTGTTTGTTTTTCCCCTCGGATATGTTTAATTATGCTTTGAATGAAATATTTTAAAATCTTTCAGATTCAGACATTTTGGGAGTTTTATGAAAAGTGTGACCAGGCTGCAAAATCTTCAGCTTATGCCATCAGGTAACATATAAATATATAGACCTTCACACACATGTTGGTTACTACTACTACAACAACAACAACAACAACTATTACTATTACTATTATTATTACTACTAAAATAAATTATCTGTTTGTACAGGATTATCACATATGTATTGTTTCTTATACTCATGTGGTTATTACTACAACAACAACAACAACCACTACCACCACTACTACTACAACTACTACTACTATTAAAATAAACTATGTTTGTACAGGATTATCAAGACTACCACATATATGTTGTTTCTCATACAAATAGAAATGTGTGGTTACTACTACTGCTACTACAACAACTACTACTACGACTATTACTACTTCAACTACTACTACTTCAGCTACAACTAGTTACTACTACTTCAACTACTACTGCTACTACTATTATTACTACTTCTACTACAACTACAACTACTAGTATTAAAATTATCTACATCTATTTTGTACAGGATTATCAAGACAATCACATACATGCTGTTTCTCATACATGTGGAGACTTGTGGTTACTATGCAGTGTCTGTATATGAAGGAATCAACAGTAACCCCTGGGTTTATAGTGGCAGGGGAAATGCGTAAGTAACTTGTATATAATAATATTAGTATAAAACAGAGTAAAAAATATACACTACCTATGGGAAGGTGCACAATAAAGATCACTTACTGCTGTTTTGGTAAGAGTAGACCATAACTTTCATAGTAATAAAAGTTGAAGTGGGAAAGTATGTAAGTTTATTAAAATGGAAGTAATATGGCTAGTAGCTTTTTTTTAAAATGATGGATTTAAAGGTATATTTTGTTGACCAGTGTATTATTTGATATTTATGTATTTATATATTCTCAACTATCTTTGTACATATTTCACTGACTAATGGCATATTTATATTTGTAGATATATCCGCTGTTTTTACCTAGCAACAAAGACAGCCACTTCCATTGGCAACAATCCCAAACCAACCAATCTGCTTGAGTATATGTTCATGACATTGTATTGGTTGTCTGGAGTTTTTGTCTTCGCTCTTCTGATTGGTCAGGTATTGAATTTTGAATTTGAATTTAATTTTAATTGTTTTAATGGTCTTTTGTTCTCTTTATTATGTATTGCTTTTCTTTTTTAAAATATAATTTTTTTTAATATTTTAATTGCTGCTGATGATATTTCTTTACTGTTATATTATAATATTATTTTCTTTATTTATTTATTGGGAATAAAAAACCTTTTTTTTTTTTTTTGGGAGACTAACCTTTACTAATAATTAAGTAATACAACAGCATAATTAATTTGTGAAGAAACACGAATGTGTCCATTTTCCTTCCTTTTTCTTGTTCTTCTGACATTAAGTCATTAAAATAATAATTTTAAATATACTATATATAAATCTATCTATCTCTCAACCTGTCTCTCTATCTACATGTGTATGTATGTGTGTGTGTGTGTGTGTGTGTGTGTGTTGTCCTGATTATAAAAAATAAATCCAAACACCTGCTTTAAGACTTCATTTACCAATGGATTATTTAACATAACATGACTTTATACAACGTAACGTTCAGGTGCGCAACATCGTTGAATCGGCGGGGTTGGTGAAGACGAAGTACAGACAACAGGTGGACGCTGTGCTGAGGTACATGGAGTCCATCGACATCCCGAAGGCGATGCACAACCGAGTGCGTCACTGGTTTATGTACAACTGGGAGCAAAACTCACTCACTGGTTAGTGTTCATTAAACTTTGTTATCTTCTACTACTACTACTACTACTGCTACTACTACTACTACTACTACTACTTCTACTACTAGGAACAAAACTCACTCACTGGTTAGTGTTCATTAAACTGTCTTATCTACTACTACTACTACTACTATACCTGCTACTACTACTACTACTACTACTACTACTACTACTACTACTAGGAACAAAACTCACTCATTGGTTAGTGTTCATTAAATTTTTCTACTAACTACTACTTTTACTACTAGGAACAAAACTCACTCACTGGTTAGTGTTCATTAAACTGTGTTATATTACTACTGCTACTTTACTTTATTTATCTTGGGGGATAAAAACTTTTTGACTGGTTAGTGTTCATTAAACTGTGTTATCTTCTACTACTGCTACTACTACTACTGCTACTACTACTACTACTATTACTACTAGGAACAAAACTCACTGACTGGTTAGTGTTCATTAAACTGTGTTATCTTCTACTACTGCTACTACTACTACTGCTACTACTGTATCTACTACTACTACTACTATTACTACTAGGAACAAAACTCACTGACTGGTTAGTGTTCATTAAACTGTGTTAACTACTACTACTGCTACTACTGCTACTACTGTATCTACTACTACTACTACTATTACTACTAGGAACAAAACTCACTCACTGGTTAGTGTTAATTAAACTTTGATATCTTCTACTACTACTACTACTACTACTAGTACTACTACTACTACTACTAGTACTACTACTACTACTGGGAACAAAACTCACTCACTGGTTAGTGTTAATTAAACTGTGTTATCTTCTACTACTACTACTACTACTACTACTACTACTACTACTGGGAACAAAACTCACTCTGGTTAGTGTTCATTAAACTGTGTTATCTTCTACTACTACTACTACTACTACTACTACTACTGGGAACAAAACTCACTCACTGGTTAGTGTTCATTAAACTGTGTTATCTTCTACTACTACTACTACTACTACTACTGGGAACAAAACTCACTCACTGGTTAGTGTTAATTAAACTGTGTTATCTTCTACTACTACTACTACTACCACTACTACTACTACTACTATATCTACTACTACTACTACTACTATATCTACTACTACTACTATTACTATATCTACTACTACTACTACTACTATATCTACTACTACTACTACTACTACTATATCTACTACTACTACTGGTATATCTACTACTACTACTACTACTACTATATCTACTACTACTACTACTACTACTACTACTTCTACTGCTACTACTACTACTACCGGGAACAAAACTCACTCACTGGTTAGTGTTCATTAAACTGTGTTATCTTCTACTACTACTACAACTACTACTATATCTACTACTACTACTACTACTACTACTGGGAACAAAACTCACTCACTGGTTAGTGTTCATTAAACTGCGTTATCTTCTACTACTACTACTACTACCACTACTACTACTAGTATTACTACTACTGCTACTACTACTACTACTGTTATTATACTACTACAACTACTGCTACTACCACCACCACCACTACTACTACTCTACTACTACTACTACTACTACTACTACTACTACTACTACTACTACTACTACTACTACTACTACTACTACTACTATTTCTGCTACTTCTACTATTGAGGATACTTATATTGTTACTACTATTACTACTGCCATACTGTTATTCTACTTTTACTATTACTACTATTATTACTCTTATAGTATTATTATTACTACTATTACTACTACTACTACTATTCCATCACTACAATACTACTATTACTACTACTTCTACTAACATTACTAATACTAACTACATGACCACCATCTGTTAACACTTCTACAACTATGTCTCTGTATTTCTACTACTACCACAACTACTTCCATTTTATGAAATATAAAACCACATTGTCTCACCATAATTAATTAGTAATTTTCGTACTGTGTTACAATTGCTCATGTTAATTAAAGTAATTAATAAATACTTTTATTTTTTTATTTTTTTTACCCAGATGAGAAGACCATGTTGGATGCTTTGCCGAGAAAACTTCAAACTGACCTGGCCATCAGCGTCCACTTCAACACCCTGAGCAAAGTACAGCTCTTTCAGGTCAGTTACAGGATGACCACTACTATCCTTGTTGATGTTTATTATGTTTCTTTGTAATAATAATAATCACGATGATGATGATGATGATTATGATGATGATATTGATAATAATGATTACCATAGTATAAATGATTGTGATGATGATACTAGTAATAATAATGATGATGATGATGATGACAGTGATAATGATAATAAGAACAATAAAATAATAATATAATGATAATACTAACAAAACAACATCAGTAATAATAATAATAATAATAATAATAATAATAATAACAACAATAATAATAGCAACAAAAACAATAACAACAATGAAAATAATGATGTAGATAATATTAATAAAAGTGACAACAAAAACAGTGATGATGATGATGATGATGATAATGATAATAATCAAATAATTTGGAAAACTAGATATGTTGCATCTGATATGTATATACAATCAGAATTATACTTCCAGAATTCAAATAATTTAAATAAAATAGCCAGTAACACTTGGTTTAAGGACTTATAACAATGCAAGAGAAAACTAAACTTGGAGATGACTTTTATCATTATTTTGTTTATTTATTAATTAATTTTCTCTGTTGGTTTGTTTTAGGATTGCGACAAAAACCTGTTGTACGATCTCGTACTCAAACTGAGACCAGTTCTTTACCTGCCACATGACTACATCTGTGAAAAGGTAACATCAACAACAACAACAACATCAACAGTAGTAGTTATAGTGGTAGTAGCAATAGTGGCAGTATGACAGAAGTAATGAAAATTCTAGTAATAATAATAACATTAACAACAATATAATAATAGTAATGATAGTAATAGTAATGGTAATAGTAGTAGTAGTAGTAGTAGTAATAATAATTATTATTATTATTATAACAGGAACATAGATAGTACTAGTAATAATAACAGTAACAATAACATAATAGTGATGATAGTAACAGTAATAGTAGTAGTAGTAATAATAGTAATAAAAATAACAAGTGATAGTACTAGTAATAATAACAGTAACAACAACAACAACAGTAATAATAATAACAATAATAATAGTAGTAGTAGTAGTAGTAATGATAATGATGACAATAATCATAATAATAACAATAAGAAAACAAAAATAACTTATTTTTAAGACTGAATATTAATTTTATATATTATTTTGTAAATAAGAAGGCTATAAAAATTTAATTTTATAAAATATATATAGAATTAAGTTAATAATCTATTGATTATATGAATAAATACATGACCTTGGCATAGATATGCTTGCTTGTATTTTTAGGTGTGTCAACAAAATTTTAATAAAAATCAAAACTGTCAAATTCTAATATAAATAAATTGTTTATTTTTATGTTGCTAGGGAGAGGTTGGCAAGGAGATGTACATCGTCAGTGAGGGTCAGGTGGAGGTGGTGGGTGGGGAAGACGGGGAGACCGTCCTGGCAACTCTCCACGAGGGGAGTGTCTTTGGAGAAATCAGGTGATCTTTATAGTAATATCTGAATTTTGTTTTGTTTTTAAAAAAAATGAATCATGTGTTTGTAAATATATGCATATATATGTTTATATGTATGTGTACATGTGTGTGTGTGCATATGTGTGCATGTGTGCAGGTACCTGTGTATGTATAAATGTTTAAATGCATGTGTATGATGTTGGGTGAGTAAAGTATATTAAAGAATAAATTATAAATTCTGTATTTAAAATGCTTCTTTTACGATATTGATGATGGTGATGATGATGACAACTATGATAATAATAATATATATTAATAATAATAATAATAATAATAATTAACTTGTGTTTTTATGTATGGTACATCTCTAAATGTTTAAATATGTACTCATTTTAAATATGTACACACACACACACACTTAAACTATTGTTCAACATTATATTATTTTGAACTATAGAAGTGATTATATATTTTATATACGTATAATTTATGTAATTACACACACACACACACACACACACAATACTCATTTTACTGTTGTTGTTTTCAGTCTGCTGGCTATGTCTGGAGGTAACCGTAGGACGGCCAACGTGAGATGTAAGGGTTACGTGAATCTCTTTACTCTGTCCAAGGCAGACTTTGAGGAGGCTATGAGGGAATATCCAGAGGCTCAGCAGTTACTGAGAAAAAGAGCAAAGTAAGTTTCTTTTGTCTTTGTTGCTTTTAATAGCTGTTCTCTCACACACACACACACATTAAAATAAAATGGACTCAATCTCATTTCAAATTGGGGCATCATCCTGATACATAATGTGACATCATACATCTTGTGTATACTTATATAGTAGAGATAAACAGTCTAATTAAAATACTATTTTATTGTCTTGTATGACTTTATCATCAGTCATAATAAAGCACAACAATAAAATAATATTGTTGGAAGACATTGGAAAACAGCCATCTTACCACTTCACAACTGGAGCTAGGTCTGCACTGAATGTGATGACATCATATACACAGAAAAATGGGGTCCTCTTTAGTTGTTATACTTTATTATTAGTTAAGCTTGAACACCAATAAAGAAATAAAAAATAAATGAAATATGCTGAATATGTTTAAGCTGTTTCTTCATATCCCCCAAAAGTGCACTTTATTTTGGCTTTTCTGGAATTTTTGTTGTTACCCTCCAAAAAAAAGAAAATGTTAAAGATTGTTATTTAATTATTTTAAACTGTTTAGGAAACTTCTGAAGGAAAATGCCAGACTTGAGAAAAAGAGCAAAAAGTTGGAGACAGAGGAAATTATCAAAACTGCATCAACAAAATCAGAAACTCCAAAGATGATTAAAGCAGTTATACAGGTATGTCAGGTGTGTGTGTGTGTGTGTGTGTGTGTGTGTGTGTGTGTGTGTATATATTTGTAAGTTATAGACATGTATGTGTGTGTGTTTCTTTGATGTATAAAAGTGTGTTTTTTTGTATGTTTCTGTACATAGTTGTTAGTTATAGATATGTATGTGAGTGTGTGTGTGTTTCTTTGATGTGCAAGTGTTTTTTTTTTGCCTGTATGTCATTTATGTGAGTTGTGTATGTGTGTATTTGTGTATATGTATTAGGTGTGTGCATGTGTGTGCATGTGTGTGAATAAGAAAGACACTCTACATCAGTAACTCTTTAACTTACATTTTTTCAACACCAATTCATTTAGACATATTTCAAAAACTTATCAGTTACTATTAAAACTGTACTTATGCACATTATCAGCTTAGATAAATGTTTTTCAACATTCACAACTTTTTATTAAAATTCACACAGTAATCGTAAACATTTATAAATAAAAAAATTTTAAAAATTTAATACGTGCACTTTTCTACTGATTCTGACGACAGGTTCTAAACCCAGATTCCGAAGTGATGAAACACCTGGAACCGAATCATTCACTCAAATCATCCCGCTCTGTGAGGTCGGAAGCCAAGTCACATCACGCTAACCTGAACCTGAACAGCAAAGACAAAACAGAGGAACAGAAACAAGAATTAGTAGTGTCAGATAGCGACGATGATGACGATGGTGCTGATGACGATGTGTTTGGTTCACAGGTTAGTGACTCGATTGTTTTTTCGGTTTGTGGGGGTTTCTGCGAAGAGGTAGTGTAGGGAGCTAACCAGATACTGGTAGATAGATAGATAGATAGATAGATAGACAAACAGATAATTGACAGAGAACTGTAGCTTGAGAAAAGTAATGGATTGAGAGATAAAATCATAAACATAAACAGAGAAATAGGTAGGAGTTGATAGAGCAACTGATAGATAGATATAACTGGGTAGATAGATATAGATAGAAATATAGGCAGGCAAGCAGGAACATAGATAAATAAATAAATGTAGGCCAACAGATCAGTCACAAAATTATATATCTGTATAGACAGATTCATAGAGAAAGATTATATATATATATATATAGAGAGAGAGAGAGAGAGAGAGAGAGAGAGAGAGAGAGAGAGAGAGAGAGAGAGAGAGAGAGAGAGAATGTAGATAGTTACAGATACAAGCAATAAATGGACAGAAAAATATACACATATGCACACACTCAAATAATGACACAAACAGCCAAACAGATCATCATGTGCACATTAACATAGAGCTGACTTATATTTTTTTAAATAATGCTGTTTCAGCTGAGTCTGTCTGACATCCCCGATGACGATGGTGAATGTTACAGTCTGTCATGTGACGATGACGAGCTGTTGGTGATTGAGAAGATGAGTCCAACGTCGTCGTCATCAGAGGAGGAAACGCTGTGCGACATGCCAGCACCATCACCACAACAGAACAGAGACAATGTTGACAGGAACAACAGCATTGACAGTCAAGATTCAGGTAATTTAAAAAAAAAAAAAAATTTTACCTGCAAAGGATAAGTTTACCTGTGTTTTTCTTTGATCCGTTTTCAAAATGTTTTTGAGTTATGATATAACACACATACATACATATATACATATGCACATAAATACATACATACACACATATACATACATACATATATATATATATATATATATATACACACATATATATACATACATATATATATATATATATATATATACACACATTCATTCTCTACAGTATTTTAAACTTTAATTACTGTTAAATTTCATTTTTATCAAGATATTTCCCCACACATTATACAAGTAAAGAGTGAGAAACATATATATTTAATTTCGTTCGCCATAGGCATTCCAAGCATGAAACAAAGCACAAGCACAGACCAGACTCTGAGCAATCAGGACAGCAGAGACAACTTCAACAACACCGACATTCTCACAGTCATCAACGAGGAGAAGAGAAAACCAGGGCCCAGCCCAGATCAGCATGTTGTTGATATTCCACAGCAGTTTTCAGAACTGCAGACAGAAGAAATTTTGGACCTGGGAAATGACACTTTTTCCAACAGCATTGTCACGGCAGACTCAAGGACAGATAATTCTGATGCAGTTAAAGAGACAAGTGCAGATAACTCCGGTTTGAATAAAGATTCAGGTGGAGGTAACTCTGAGTTGAATGAAGACTCGAGAACAGATAACTCAGGTTTGAATAAAGGATCATCAAGTGCAGATAATTCTAGTCTGAATAAAGATTCAAGGGCAGTTAACTGTGACTTGAACAATGAAATATGTGCAGACACCCCTGTCATTAAGCAATATCGTGATATTGGGAAAGGTGTTGGAAACAATTCTGAGAGGAAGACTACAGAAAATAACAGAGAGATTGAAGTCATAGTGTCTGTGATTAACAAAGAAAGTGAAGAACCAAAACGAGTCAATTCCGCCGAATCCAAAACAAAACCGTGGAAACCAGAAATTCCACCAAAACCCAAGCAGCGACCATCAAAAGATGAGAATAAAAATTCTCTTTCAAAAACGGACTTCTCCAACATCACGGAACACAACGTCATCGAGTACTGCCCTGACGTTGAAGTGATAACATCGGCTCAGATGGGGTTAAAAAGGAAAGTTTCCGATCGCAGACCGGCTTACGACAGGAACCTCATCCACACACCTCACCTTGTGAATGAGTCGGAAATTCCCTCACAGAATCAGGTGATAACATCGGTCGAGATTCACAGAGAGAAAACTTTGTCTCCAGCATCCATTTTCTCTTTGTCAGAACAGACGGATAGACGAGGTTCTAAAGAGTTCACCAGACAGAAGAGTAACTCTTCTTGTGAGACGCAGCTGTGAGAAAACTTGATAATTTCACAGCTGTGAGAAAATTTGATAATTTCACAGCTGTGTAATACAGTGTGTTCTTGTACAAGGAACTCTTCTTGTGAGACAGCTGTGAGAAATCTTGATAATTTCACAGATGTGTAATACAGTGTGTTCTTGTACAAGGAACTCTTCTTGTGAGACAGCTGTGAGAAATCTTGATATTTTCACAGCTGTGTAAAAGTGTGTTCTTGTACAAGTAATTCTTCTTGTGAGAAAACTTGATAATTTCACAGCTGTGTAATACAGCCTGTTCTTTATACAAGTAACTCTTCTTGTGAGACACAGCTGTGAGAAATCTTGATAATTTCACAGCTGTGTAATACAGCATGTTCTTTATACAAGTAACTCTTCTTGTGAGACACAGCTGTGAGAAATCTTGATAATTTCACAGCTGTGTAATACAGCATGTTCTTTACAAGTAACTCTTCTTGTGAGATGAGAAATCTTGATAATTTCACAGCTGTGTAATACAGCCTGTTCTTTATACAAGTAACTCTTCTTGTGAGACACAGCTGTGAGAAAACTTGATATTTTCACAGCTGTGTAAGTGTGTTCTTGTACAACTTCTTGTGAGACAGCTGTGAAACAACTTGATATTTTCACAGCTGAGTAATACAGCATGTTCTTGTACAAGTAACTCTTCTTGTGAGACGCAGCTGTGAGAAATCTTGATATTTTCGCAGATGTGTAATACAGCATGTTCTTGTACAAGTAACTCTTCTTGTGAAACACAGCTGTGAGAAAACTTGATAATTTCACAGCTGGATAACAGCACGTTCTTGTACAAGTAATGTCTTGAGTTGTATATTTTTCAAGCATCAAATAATAATAATAATAATAATAGTATCACACATACACACAAATAATATATATATATTATTACACTCTTCTAACACTGGAACTAGTCAGAAACATAAATACTGTACAGATAAATATTTAATATTTTAACTAACTTTGACTTTCTTTTGGTTGAAAACAGTCATGAAATATTCAAATACAAATACAAATAGAGATAATAACAATAAATAAATCAAAATATATATAAAATGTTTTTAAATAATTTTATATAATAATAATAATAATAATAATAAATAACAAATACAAAAAGAAATAAATGAAAAAAGGAATAAGCATTAGGTGTAATAGGTACTGAGTCAGTACCACAGTACAGCCTTCTACATATATCTGTCAGATTCACACACACAGACAGACAGACAGACACACACACACCTTCTAACACACTAACAATGTATGAGACCAAAAGTCTCTCTTCAAAACAACTTTCTAATGAACTGACACTGAATTGAACCGACAAAAATGATTCCTTGATTCTCTGTCTGACTTGAATATTCATAATCTTTGACTGTAAGACAAATATGAAATAAGACAATGTATGTATGTATACTGTGACTCATGAAAGAAAAGAAATAATTAAAATAAAATGTTTGAAATCATTAGTTGTTTTCTTTTTATTTTCTTTCATTTTTTTTTTTTTAATGTTTAACTGTAAGACAATTCTTTGTTTTTCAGTTATCATTTTCTTGTTTAGGATGACACACTACTGCTCTTAACACAGTTTGACAGTAAAATTATATGGTTACAAAAACAAATGAATGCAACAATTTCACCAAACTGGAGTTGTGACATATCTGTGTACTGTGTGGATTGAAAGGTGTGGCATTTATTTTTGTTTATTTATTTATTTTTGACATCTCTTGAAGAAAATTTGGACTAAATTGATCTGTGAAGTATATGATGACATCACCTTTGCATAAAATGGCAGCATCCAGATATTTTAAAATTGTGATCTTTTTGTTTCATACTTTATTATTAATTAAGACTGGATAATAAAAACTAACTAAATAAAATAAAACAACAAATCAATAATACATATATATAATAAATAATATAATTAAATATTTTTTTTTTAAATCTTAACTTTTAAGTATGAAAAATATATTTACCATTTATTCTCAAAACTAAAAAAGGAACAATATAGGCTAAAGCTAATGGTAAAAAAAAAAAAAAAGATTTTAATTTCTAACCTGAGAAGGACTGAACTTATATCCTGTTGCATTTCCAAAGCTATACTGCTCTTACTATTAATTAAGCTTCTGGACATTGCCAGTGTTGATTTTCAAAAGTCATCATCATAAAACAAACAAGAAAAACAGCCTAAAATTGATAAAACAGTTTATCACGTAAAGAACAGTTTGAAAGCAATAACAGCATGTGGTAGATTATGAGTTAAAATACATACAAGAAGGTGAATGGGGCAGGAGGAAGGATTTTTTTTTTTTTTTTCTATTTTTTTTATTTTTTTTTTTTTTTTTTGGTAAAAATACCTTCCAAATAAACATTATTACTTGTACTAAAATACTGGTAAACAAAAGATAATTTCCTCATCACAAAATACTGATGATAATGTCATACAAATATATACATATATAAATCATATATAAAACATTAAAATCCATTGCTCAGGTATCTGTTACTAGCATGTATTACACATGCTACTAATAATAATATATTTATTGAAATACATTCTTTGTAATTTAGCTCTAGATGACAATTCATTTTTTTTTTTTTTAATTCTGTAAACCACTGTAAAATGTCATGAATATCAAATATATTTTTAAAAAATCCATAATTAATTTACATGAAATATACACAATTTAAAAAAGAAGCATTGAAAAGAATAATTTTTTTTTTTTTTTAAAACAAATCAACTATTAAGTGAAATTCAATTAACCAAACGAATATTAATTTTTAACTTCAATGTACAAAGAACATTTACAAAAAATTCACATTAAACAAAACTTCACTAATAAAATGTAGCCTACACATGCATCTTTGATGTAATTTTCAATTGTTATTCATGTAACAGATTTTTAAAATTCAAATACCACTTGAAATATAACAGTAATGCTCATACAAAATGCATCTTATTTATATAACTATGATATCTGATTTGCAAGCAGATAATTAAAATATATAACCCTCTTAAATTTACATTATTAAAATTTAATTAGCAATATATGTATATAATTAATTAACCATTTAAATTTGAAGGTATTTTAATGTCTTTCTATTCTTATGTTATTATTAAACTTTATGATAGCAATATATGTATAACAGCTTAGCCTATTTTTGCTAGCAGTGTATCTATAAATTAATTAACACCTTAATGAATGTGAATCATTAAAACCCCCTTTAATTTTATCTTATTAAACTTTATCTAATTAATACTGGTATACTTAATACCTATGCAGATTATTAAAACATACAATTCTCTTGATTTTATGTGTATGATAAATGTATAATAAACAGATTATACTAAAGTATATTTTTGTATATACATATACGAGAAAATGTGGTTATGACTTTTCATATATATGGATTATTGATATATTGTTTGAGGAGGGAGATTAAAAACAAAACAAAAATAATTGCAATTATTAACCATGGTTTTGATTGTTGCATATATGACCCAGTCTTTTCAGATTTTTAATTTGGTTTACACAATCAAAAAAACAAATGTATACCTATTTTGTTAAATATACATTTTTTTTTTTTAATGGAACTAACTACTGTTAGCAAATGGGACAAACCAAATATACAGTACGTAACTTTGGGACATGTATTTATTTATTTACAGTCATTAAATGTATCAGAATTTGGTTTTTTTGGTTACAAAAATATAAATAAATTTAAATACAAATTAGAATAATAAAAAATAAAATAAATAAATTTAAAAAATTAAAAAAGGAAACGTTTAAAAAAAAAAAAATTAAAAAAGGAAAGAAAGGTAAGAAGAAACAATAATTATAATAATAATAATAATAATAACAAACAATTAATAAAATTTAAAAATTATGAAAATGTCTTACCATAACATATAACAAAAGAAAGAAAACATGTGATTGTATGTATACATGCCAAGCTATACATATACATATACATATATAAAAATTAAGTATCAATCTGTAAGTATTATTAACACATATACATATAAATTTCATTGTGGTTGCTATATAAATACAGTAACAGTCTTTTAAAGTAACCAGATTAATTCAGAAGTGTAACCATAATGAAGTATGTCATTCAAAGTGTGACCATTGCGAATTATCTAATTCAAAAATGTAACCATAATGAATTATGTAATTCTAAACTAAACATAACGAATTTTTTAATTTAAAAGTATAACCATAATGATTTACATAATTCAAAAGTGTAACTGTAAAGAATTATGTAATTCAAAAACATTATCATAATGAATTATTTAATTCAAAAAAGTGTAACCATAATGAATTATCCAATTCAAACAAGCAACCATAATCAGTTGTGTTAATTCAGAGATGTAAACATAATGAATGAGAAGTATGAATTATGTAAAACTAAAATGAAACTTACTTACTATAATAAAATACATTTAATGATCAATTTTTGGCAGTAGGGTTAATGAATATCTATTTCCCAATTAAAGATGATACACAACTGAGTAAAATGTGGTTGTTATGGTAAAAAGTTAATTACAATGTCAGGTAACTTTTGAAAGGTAATGAAACGGTATAAAAAAAAGTTTAAAAAAATATAAATAAATAAATAAATAAATAAATTAAATTAGTTTTATTAGTAATGAAAAATATAAATCTCTGAGTCATGTTTTTTATTTTTGGTTGTTATCATTTGTTATTAAATTTTTTATAAAACTGAAATGAAAAATTTTGTATTAGAAGATAAAGACTGGAGTACATTTAAGAAATCAAATATTTCAAGAAAAAAAAAAAAAAAAAAAATTAAAAAGGCAAATAGCAGTCTTCAGTATAGTTCAAAATTAATTTTAAAACTTTAGCGATTAACAAAATGCTCTTAATTACATTTTTAAAGAAGTAAACAAAAATTAAGAATCTGTTTTATTACATTTTAATAAAAATGAACATAAGCACCTTTTAATATAAAAGGCATTATGTCAAGGTAATATTTTATGCATTTCTGAATAGCATATATGACTACTATTGTATCAAGTTAACATATAAATTTAATGAGAAACTATTTAAAAAATGTATACTTATTCATGAAATAAACTTTTTATTTAATTTACTGCTATATCCTTTATGTTTATATTTAGTGCACTTTAGCAGACTTAAAATTTGTTCTTGTTTGAAATGTTGTTAATATAAGTCACAATATATTAGGTTGTACATTTTAAAAAAAAAGTACTAATAAAGTTAATGTGAGAGAAAAAATTATTATTTCTTTTCAAGTAATTTAACAAATAAAAACAAATAAAAAGAAACTAATTTCGAAGAAATGGAATATAATAAAATAAATAATTTTATTATATATAATAATAATAAACTACATATATCTGAAAACTAACAAAATTAAATTAAATTATTAGAACAAAACTCAAAATTATGTTGCCAACATATCACAAATTCTAAAAAAAAAAAAAAAAAAAAAAGAAGAAAATTATTTTCTAAAATTCCTACAAAGTCTATCCACTCATTGTTTTGCATTTTTAATTGTTCATTTATCCACAGACTAGAATAATGGTATCAGAAACGTTTTGATTAAACTTACAATCATATTTTTCATATAATGTATGACAGAAACATGATTGTCACAAAACAGGTACATACCAACACATCAACACACAAGCATGCATTATTATGGCGAAACACACCTGATTATTTCTCAACACAGAACTTTTCAGGAATGGCCTGACTTTCATGAAGCTATTATTCCATCAAATAATATTTACCTGAAAGCACAAATTTTCACACACCAGTTGTTACAGTTTCACATACTGAAAATACGTAACATTGAAATGAAAATGAAACAATTCTGAACTATTACAGAGTGGTTACACTTTCAAACACTGAAAAAATAACATTGAAACAAAAATGAAACAGTTTGAACTATAAAAAAAAAAAAAAATGGTCCTGTTTCATATAATTGTCGTACAAGAAATATTTAACATTTAATTCAAAATGAAATGTTATGAATAAGGTACCTTTTTGTACAATGTTATTTACAGTATTAGGAAAGTGTTACAGTTTCATACACTGAATGTGTAACACTGAAATGGAAATGAAACAGATGTGAACTATAACAAAGTGTTACAATTTCATTCATTTTTGTATTCAGTCTCAGTAATCAAATTTACATTTAAATGTGAACAATAACAAAGTGATAGTTACATAAAATGTCAAGAACTGAACACATAATAAGCAATGTAACAATTGTGAACTTAACAAAGTAGAACGGTTTCAGTCACTATTATTGAGAGCATCAGGAAATGAAACACAATTGTGAACTACAATAAAACTATCATTTCATACACTGTTATACTTAATGTAAAGAAATATCTAATACCTAACTGAAAATGAAACAGTGTCAACTATAACAAGTAATTTTACAAAATAACAAGGAATTCACATATAAAAATTAATGAAACGGATGTGAACTATACGAAATTGTTTTTTTCAGAGTATGAAGAACCATATGTATAAGAATTAATGAAATGTAATTGTGAATTACAATTACTGTTTCATAGAATATCAAGAATTTGACCCATAATAATAATAATAATAATAATAATAATGAAACATAATTGTGAACTGTAAGTACTGTTCAATAAAATATCAAGACTAAAGGATTTTCATAGGCAGTTCAGGTCAATGATAATGAATACTGTGAACAGTTTACAGTTTATAAAATCTTTATTTATTAACAAGGATAACTGTGAAATGAGTGTCTGTGATCAATTTTTTAAAGTCAAATGCAGAATAATCATTCATTGTTTTATTAAATTAAAAAAAAAAAAACATTTCACAAATAATTCACAATTATAAAAGTATTTAAATTTTAAAATTCTTTATCTATAAAGTAATTAAATTTTTATCTAAATGCGATGTATTTTAATGTATATCATAAAAAAAAAAATTATCAAGAAAAAATATGTATCAAAAAGATTAATATTTAAGTGAAATATTATTTCAAACAGTTCAAATTGAAATTAAAAAGTAAAATATGCTTTATCAAATATTCATCTCTAAATCAATCAGAGAATGTTGTAAAAATTTTATAAAAACTGAAATCTCTAAAACTGAAATCTAAATGCTGTTAAATATACATATTTTTTTTTTTATTAACTTTCAATATAATAAACTTTTAGAAATCCTTAATTGTTTCCAGTGAAAAATCTGATATATATGAAGTTTTTAATGTACAATATTATTTTATATTAACTTTTGTGAAAAAACAACAATATATATATATATAGAGATATCTTGGCTAAATATTACATTTATCCAGATAAATGATTTATTCCATTATAGATCCAAGTATAAAGTTCAATATGAATTCCAAAAAACAAAAAGTAAAATACAAAAAACACAACAAAACAACAAAAAAATACCCCCACTGAAATGTGTCTGAGTAAGTTGTAGACTTTAATTAACAATGTTGATGATGTCCAGTTCTGTTGTGTTAGGATAATGTGATAATGTTCAGAATATTTTTATTCACATAATTGTAATGTCAGTTCTGCCATATTTAGATACTGATGAAGTCCAGAATTTTTGTTTAGATATTGATGATGTCTTGTTTTTTTATTTAGATATTGATAATGTCCAGAATTTTTGTTTAGATATTGATAATGTCCATTAGTTGATGATATCAAGATACTGATGAAACGAGTACTAAAGGTAAGTGTAAATGTTGATGATCTTCAATACCAGTGTATCAGAGAACAACAAGTGTCAACATTTGTGTGTTGACAGTATCACAGGCAGTCAGTTCTCTCTCTCTCACGCGGACAGGTCAGTTGTTTGACTGGCGGCGGTAGACAATCTGTTGTCTAGGGACATTTCTGAAGTAAAAAGCAAATAATAACAAAATAATAGCTGAACAAACAGATTTTGTAAACAGTACTTACAAGAAATCCTCAAGTTGGGTTCAAATGATATTTGTTAACATGAATACACACACACACACACACACACACACACACACACACACACAAATTTTAAATGTAGTCACTGAAAAAGCAGAAAAAGATTGACTGGAAACAGATCATAATCAACTGTACAAAAATGAAACTTTCAGTGTTAAAAACAATTTAAAATATCTGTTTAAAACAGATTTTTTTTATTATTTATCATTTGTCAACCATGTTTTTTTTTTTGAAAATAAATGACCATCACCCCACTATCATTAAATCCAATAGAAGAATGGAATAATTTTATTTATATATATGTATATACACCTTTCTAAACATAACTTTTGTACTCAAGTACTCAAACACTTGCAGGAACAAGAAGATACATTTCAACATTGTCATCTAAATTACAAAATAATTCCATCATCTATAATATACCACCCACAAGCTGTAACCAGTCTGCTACAACATTTGGTTACAAAATACATAGATAAATATATTTATATTATTTACTGTTACCATAGTAACCAAGCTACTTACTTTCTGCTGCTTCTCTCCTTTGTGTTTGGCGAGCAGCATCTCCTGAACCTCTTCCAGGCGAAGACGTTGCATGGTGGCAGTTTCGCGGTCACCGCACTGTTCCAGTTCACTGATTTGTGCAGCCAGCATGTCCGACTGGTCTCTCAGTTCTTGGATGGAAGCGTAGATATCACACTCTTCTCCTTCCTGTCATCAGTTACATAGTAAATATAAAAAAATAAAATAAAAATAAAATAAAAATAAATAATAAATAATAATAATAATAATAATGAATTAATAATAATAATAATAATAATAATAAATAATGAAATTAAAAATAATAATAATAATAATAATAAAAAAACAATAAAAAATAATAAAAATAAAAACATAAAAATAAATAAAATATAAAGAGAAAGATAAGTAAATGTTGATAATTATTAATGTGGATTTTGTATAAGAAGACAGGTTGGTATGTAGGCATAAAAATAGAAACAGAAATAGAAATAGATACAGATAGATAAAACACAGAGAGAGAGAGAGAGAGAGAGAGAGAGAGAGAGAGAGAGAGAGAGAGAGAGAGAGAATTATGAGATTTCTAGATCAGTAAAAGATATAGGGCAAGATAGAGACAACTGATAAGAAAGTAGATAGGAAAAAAAGACAGATAGGTAGATACAGATCAGAGATATAAACACAAACAGACAGATAAAAACAAATAAAAAAGGAACAGATGCAGACAAACAAATAAATAAATAAGGAACTGACCTTTGGATTGCTGACAGATTTATAAGTAGATAAATTATTCTTAAACAGAGAGATAGATACAGATGCAGACAGATAGACAAATAAGTATTAAATAAGGAACTGACCTTTGGATTGGTGATGTCAAGAAATATCAGTAGAGAGGCGAGCTCCAAATCTTCGCTGTAACCATTCTTCAGTGGCACACTTCTGTAACCTGCAGTGTGTTAATAATTACAATTCACTATTATAATTACTGTTACTAATATACCTTAGTACAGTCACAACAATCTGCTAAAAATATGTGTTCTGGTCTATCAAGACACTGATTTCCCCTACATCATTTGTTTAATACAGAGATTAAAAAAGCTGAAGATAATCACAGGGAATAAATTCTTTGAAAACCTATAACATTGCTATATAATTTTCTCTTATAACAGACTGACTGAACATAATGTTAAAAGACTAACACTATTTTATTTTATTTTTTT
Source organism: Chrysomallon squamiferum (assembly GCA_012295275.1). NCBI lineage: Eukaryota > Metazoa > Mollusca > Gastropoda > Neomphalida > Peltospiridae > Chrysomallon > Chrysomallon squamiferum. The sequence goes on from CM022667.1 coordinate 534,701, forward strand.
TAGAGGAATTAAGGCTTGAGAATATACTTTTCATGTATATATATATATATATATATGTATATATATATATATGTATATAATATAAACACACTATACTAAATTATAACAGAATTTTCAAAATGGCAATGACCATCTTGTATTTATATAATAAATCTGCTTGAACATTACTAGCAACCTTTTTGTTTCTAAATCAAAACTTCCAGCAGACAAGAACATTTTTTTACACAAATGACAATGCCATTGTTGGTAGTAAACAGATTAGCATCATTACCTGGTCTCAGGCTCTTAACAGAAAATGTTGCATGTCCAAGAAAGTTCGGATCACCAAAAATATCCTCATCCATGACTGCGAAGCGAATAAGGGCCAGATCTGGACACAGCACATCAAACACACAGCAGTCATTCCACACTGGGTTCAAGCCATTGTCTACTTTGGTTCCTGTTTTGAATTTCTGATTGTCACACTCCATTCCTGTGATTTCTATCTCAACAAATGGGCTGGCGATGCCCCGACCTGACTTCACAACGTGTCGAGCACCAATAATCTTTATAAACAGCAATAATAATAATGATAATGATGATAATAACAGTAATGATGATAATAATGATAATAATAACAATAATAATGATAATGATAATGATGATAATGATAATGATAATGATAATGATAATTGATAATAATAAGTAACAACAACAGTAATAATAAAAATAAAAAAACGGTAATAATAACAATAGGAATAAAAAAAAAACAAAAAAATGCAACAACAATCACAGTAGAATATAACGATGATGATGATGGTGATGACAACAATAATAATAACAGTAACAGGAACAATAATAAAAACAGTAACAGTAACACTAATAATAATTTTAAAAATGACAACTAAATATACACAACACACTACATTCGTGTGTGTGTGTGTGTGTGTGTGTGTGTGTTTGTATGATCATTCAATGGTTAAGAAAATAAAAGTAATTTTATATATAATTTACACATATTTTTAAAATAAGCACTGACTGTGATTTGGAAAATGTAGTCCTTGTCTTTAACACAAATGATTAAATTCGGTGAGCAGAATGCAGATTTCTGTGATAACACTGATTTAACATACAAATGAATGAATAAATCATTTAGCTGAAAGCTAATACTGTTGAAATTATCTAATTCTTCTCCAGAAAGTATTTAACAATTTAGTTTTAAAAAATGCCATATCCTTTAAAAAAGAAGATTGTGTATTTATTAGACTTACATTAATAGTGAGGGTGACTGGATCAACTCCTATCTGTGTGAGAAATTTCTTCTCGTATGGATTAAACAGATCAGAATCCATCAAATCTGGCTTCAGCACAAAACCACATCTGAAAAAAAAAAAAAAAAAAATTTAATTGTCGAAAATGCAACTCAAGTATACCAATGGTGGTATGAACAGTCTATTTAGTAGACTGCCAAGTGATTAGTGATTTGTAATTTTGCATATTTCTAAAAGGTTGTTCTGTTTTACTGATGATTTTGCTCATTCTAAGCAATTATTAGTGATTTTGAATACTTCCAAGTGACTGTTTTATTTTACTGTAACATACTTCAAAGCAATCATTTCATTTTACTCATGAATTTTGCACATTTCCAAGTGATGAAAGTCTTACTGGTGATTCTGCATCATTACAACTGACATTTTTAAACTAATGATTTTGTTTATTTCTCCAGTGAAAAATTTACATTACTGCTGATTCTATCTACATTTTCCTGGTGATTTTGCTCACCAGCCCCCAACAGATATTTTATTAATGATTTTGCACATAATAAAATTATCATTTTATTTCACTGGTGATTTTGCATGCCTGTTGCTAAACAATGTAAAACATCAAAATTTCATGCCTTCACTACTATAAATTGTCCTGTTCATATTTTGCAGTTTTTTTTGTGTTTTTTAAAATAAATACATTACGTGCCTTATTTCAAGTATATAAGAACAAATGCTGAATATTAATATAAATTATCACTCTCCCAATTCGACTAACCTTCCATTCATCAGAAATCGGCCCTGGTACAGCTGCATGGGTCTGTCTGGAGTCTGGTAGTTCATAGCCAGCAGCTGTGACCCACAGTTCCATATGGGCACTGGGTCGTAGTTGGAGGAATCCACACGGGGACCTTTTGGGTAAACACGACTCAACTGTTTTCTGTGGTATGTGAGTTTCGTTAAGGAAAATAAACTAATTAATAATAATAATAAATATATATATATATATATATAAATAATAAAAAATTGAATTAAATTAAATAGATAAAAATTAACAACAAATGACTTTTTTTTCTTTTAATTAGAAAAATAAAAGTAAATAAAATCAAGTGTCTGAAATTCAAAACAAATGTATTTTGTATCCTTTATTGTATATCCACAAATTACATCAGTGATCAAAATTTCAAATACATATTTTATGTTAATTATATCAATTAATGAATTTATTCAAAATTAAATAAGGATAAAATATACCACATAACTGATATTAGATATTTCAAATATCTGATGTACCATACTGATAAAAACTATTTTGATGCTACCATATAATACAACTATATGTAATGTAAAATATATATTAATGAAACCAGTAGTCAGTATAAATATAGTTTTTAATTTAAAAAAGGATATTGTACAAAGAATTTAGCTTTAGACTTGTTCACCCATTTTTCAACTTTGGTTTCAGGGAAAGAAGACATTTCATAGTAAGATCCAGGTAGTTCTGAAGAAAGAAAAAATTAATATATATTGAAATTTAAATGTTTTCTTTTTCATAAGTAATTTAGTTTATACATGTATAGGTGTGTATATGAGAGAGAGAGAGAGAGAGAGAGAGAGAGAGAGAGAGAGAGAGAGAGAGAGAGAGAGAGAGAGAGAGAGAGATAATGTGCATATGTGTTTCTGTATCTGTGGATATATGTCAGTGTATGTAAATGCACTGAATACGTTTTTACACAACTAAATTATAAAACAATATTAAAAATTACACAGGAAAAAATATATACAAGAAATAAAATAAAATACCATTTTGCTAAATGTATAATTATATTATTAATACTGAACTTGACACTACTATTACTTAACTATTAAGATCACAAATGCCTTAAAAACCTAAAAAAATAAAAAAAAAATAAAATTTGAAAAATAAATAAAAATATTTACCATCTGGGACAAAGGGCACGGCTCTGCAGTAGACAATAAGATCAGAAAACTCTCTTGCAATTCGCATTGTTCTCTCCAACATTCTCTGCTCAGAGGTCTTCACAAAAACAAATCAGTTTAATTAACATCCATTGAAAAGAAACCATAATATCAAATTAAACTCACAAACAACTTAATTATACTGCTTTTAAGTTAGCTACAATCTACAATAATAATAATAATAATAATATTATATAAATACACACACATACATTCTAGGTGGTATCAGACATATGGTTAAGAATTGTTTTTACATCATGGGCTATTGTTTTTTTTTTTTAATTAGTAGAAAGGGATATTTTATATGTACCAACCCAGTGATAGCGTAGTACACATCACAGCATTTGGTATAGCAGTTTTGGAGTAATATCTCAAAGGTAAAAAAAAATAATAATAATAAAAATATTATGTTTGAAAACTAAAAATGATATATGGAATGTTATTACAATTATAATGAAAATTTTATTTGGTGTTCATTTGTTGTCAGAAATTCTGTGAAAAAAAAATGTATTTGATAAAAACCTCTGCAGAAGAAGAAAAAAAAAAATGAAAGAAAGAAAAATAAAAGAAAATCACTAGCTAAAAACAGATTTAGATGATATGGGGGATTTATTTATGACTGAAAACTGTTGTAAAGATTATCACTGAAAAAAACTATTTTTCCGTAATTATTTCATAAACTTCATTCATGTTTAAAACAAGTGTATCTTCTAAAGAAAGTAACAATCTCATTTATTGTGGGCATTTTGTTTCATACTTACCTTAATACCAAGCTGCTAATTCTTTTTTTTAAATGTTTAATTCAACTAATATCATTTATATAGCATTCTTCACTAGTAAGTATCAAATTATTTTTATGGTTTTGTTAATAGATTAGTCAAGATTAAAAACAAAAGGATCCCTTATTTTAAAACACAGATACCGAACCATTTATCTGGCTTCCAGAAAACTGATTTTAGATGTTTATATCTATTAAAAACAAATTTTATATCTTACTTTTCATTGTTTATTTTATATTTTAAGCACATATTGGTCCAGAAAATGTGAAAATGTAGTAAACTGGATCAACTTAACTGCCAAGATTGCCCGATATCAGGTCTGGTATCTGAACTATTCAAACTAATTTTACACATTTTTTTGAATACTGTGAAAGCATATACTGACACTTCCTAAGAAATACATCAAATAGATAAATACACTGCTGTGTCATATATGTAAACCTACTTATTACATTAATTTATTTTATCACTAAGCATGCCATAAAACTCCAAATAAAATAACACATGATTAGCAATATATTAACTTAATATATTGAAAAAAATGTTACTTAAAGATACGTTAATAATGCATTAATAATTTAGTGACAATGTATTAAATAATAAATTAACAGGGTACAAAACAAATAAAGCATAATAAAGTTACAAAGCATGCAGGGAAAGCTTTTTCAAAAACATTCTCTCTGTGTTCAGACAAATTTTAAAATTGTTTAAAAATATAATAATAATCCTTATTTCAAATTTGTTCTCTGTTCAGTTTCTTTCTCTCTCTCTCTAAATATCTCTCTCTCTCTCTCTAAATATGATGTTCATCATTTTAAAATAATTATTAGTTTATTATTATCTACATTTCACCATACACCCCTCACACACAAACACACACATGAACAGACACTTTTCATCAATTCTTTATTTCTAAAGTAATGTATTAATAATATTCCACATCACACACACACACACACACACACACACACACACACACACACACACATACACATAATAAATAATTTATACAGGTAAAAATAAAAAACATTTAAAAAACAAAACAAATGAAACATAAATGTATAAATTGTGCAAAGAACAGTGAAACTAAAATTAAAAACAAACAAAAAAAAAAAAAATAAATACAGTGATTTAAAGGTGATACTTGATATGGGAAAAAGATATACTGAAAATGATAAAAAAAAACAGATAACAATGAAATTATAATAATAATAATAATAATGAATAAAATACACACACATATTTTAAAAGATTATGTATTTATTTTAATGGTAAAATTAATTCATAATAGTGATATAAAAATTTCTGAAGAATTTTACTAACAAATTTACTGTATCAAACCTTCATTGACAAGTCACACAGAAAAAAAAAATAAAACATCAAAATGTGTCCTATTAAAACAGATGGTTGTTTAACACAGGCCAGATAATACAGATATAGTCATTAATAATAATACAAGTGACTGGAATAGCAGGTCTGCCATCAAGTAATAGTGATTTAAAAACCTGATGAAGAATTTTTGGAACAAAACTGTAGGTGACATAAAAACAAAGACCACAAAGAGAAGGTGAGTAAAGGTGAGCAGAAGTGAGAAAGATGATTAGCTATGCTGATGTGTAATAAATCAAATACTATTGACAATTTGGAATTTTTATAATTTATTAACAAAAATATATGATTCAAAAGATTTCGTATTTAAAAATTAAAATAAAATAATAAAAAGGATCAATCATTAAGATAAAAATTAAAATAAAATAAATACAAATAACAGTTTAACACAAATCAAAACAAATATCTGTGCATGTGTACATTTTGGCAATGTATCTATGATGTTCTTTTTTAAAATGTGTATATTAGAAATAGAACAACAATATTTTTTTCTTTTATAGTTCCATCAAAAATCTCTTAATAAAAAAAAAAAAAAAAAACACACAAATCAATTGGGATATTTAACTATTGTTATATATGATAAAACTGTTCTAATAACATTAACAGGTTTTTAAAATTCTCAAATAAATAAAAAAATTAAAAATAAAATAATCCTGCAAAACTCTGATCACAGTATAAACTAAAATTTTACAAAATTTGTTGTTTATAAAAACCTACACATACAAATATAAGCAGAAATTTGTGAATAGTGTAAATATGATAAAACAAAAAGCTCTATATATTAATAGTAAATTAATTATGAATAACTATGAAAAATATGAATAAAATCCAAATATATAAAATAACTTTTGGCTATAATAGCAGTCATTATGGGAGGAGTTTAAGTAGTTTACAAGGTAACATCAATCAGCATTAGCAGAACCAATGAAAATGTGTGTTAGCATTGTGGGCGGAGCTAAAGCTCTATAAAAGGAATATTAATAAACCAATGAGAGTGAAGATATTACAGATCAGCATAGCTAAAAGTCTATAAATATCCTTTACATACCAGTTTTTCTAAGTCACTCTTAGAAGAGAATTTGGAAATCTGCAAACAAGTGAAGGTAAAAGAGGCAAGGTGATTTCACATTCCCCATGCAGTGTCAAGAATTAATTAGTTAACATTTTAGGTGCCAAGGCCCCTAAGCTGGATCTAAGTAAAAATACCAAATGCACAATAGAAGGGCTTTTAAACAAAACATCTACTGATTAAATAATATATAATATTATTTTAGATACATATAATGTTAAAAATCCATTCAGTTTATAAATAAACATATTATGAAATTCTAGTGACATATCTGTTCTATATAAAATACATTTTAATAAAATTCTGTAATTCAATATGTCAATTTTTATATTTTTTAATTTATATTTTTTCTTAATTAATTAATTAAATAATAATAATAATAATAATAATAATAAAAAAATAATAATAATAAAAATTAATAATAATAATAATAATAATAATAATACCAACCATAATAATAATTATTAACAGTAACAAAAAAAATTATTAAAAAAATAAAAAATTAAAAGGAATTATAAAAAATTACTATATTATTTTCTGCTGTCCTACAACACTGGTTGACCCAAATGTTAATGAAAAAAATCCTTCAAAAGATCCCAAAGCTGAAGCACATCTCCAACCATAGAAGCATCAAAGAACCAGAGGCTTTAGAAACATATTGTTTTAATTATTTCAATAACCTTATCATAAATGGCAGCCTAAACTGCGGATTTAAGTTATAAGTTACAAAATGTAATTTAATTTATTTTCTGATAAAATTAAGCAGCAACAGTTAATTCTATTTTTTTTCTGTATATAAATGTCCCAAGAAACTGACCTAATCAATTAATCTTCAGGAGTTATGGTTTTTGTTTTTTTGTTTTTTTTATCACAAAGATGAAATAAAAAATATTAAATCAGAGCTCTTTTTCTCAAAATCAAGAACTGTTTTATGTTGTTCTGTGCATTTCTAATGAAAGCAATACCTTTAAGTCTGTTATACAAGTAAAAAATTAAGTAATTTAGGATTTACATTCCTTCATAAGTTTTAAATATTCCTAAACTGCATTACTCTCATAATAATAATAATAATAATAAAATATTAAAAAAATAATTATATAAATATGTTTGAAATATGAAAAAATGTTCTAAATTGAAAAATTATTAATCCCCTAATTGTATTAATCAACAAAATCATTCACAGTTTGTTTATAATCTAAAAAAAAGTTTCTTATCATGACTCAACTCTCATGCTATTAAATTGTTATTACTAACCAAGACATAAAAATTACAAAAAAAAAAATAAAAAATATATTAACTTTGTTATCATTCTACTTAAAAAAATCACGTAACAACAATTTTTAAAAAGTATTTTCAAAACAAGCCTTTCACCCAAGTTATATTTAAATGGATGGACAAATGGACAGACAGAGAGACAGACAGACAGACAGACTCTCACCCTCTGTATCGCACTTGTAGAACACTGCGCTATTTTTTCGATCCAGTCCTTCATGTCAGCTTCTGATTCGCAGGCGACCTCTAGTGGCAGACCCTGGCTTCGACTATAGATTTTGAATGCAAATGGCTGCCCTGGTCGACCAACAGATACTTCTAAAAATATTAAAAAAAAAAAAAAAAAAAAAAAAATAAAAATAACAATAAAATAATAATAATAATAATAATAATAATAATAATAATAATAATAATAATAATTACAACAAAAATAACAACAATAATAATAAAAAATATGCATCTTCCTATATTATCAAAATGTGGCTTGATCTTTAAATAGGTCAATGACCACAATAAAAAGAACTGACTTTATGACCCTTGGAACCTTAGGCTACAGCTATAGCAACCAAAATGCTGCTTATTTTCCTATTCAAGATGAAAAATTTAAAGGTAGGCATAAAAAAGATAGGAACATGAAAAAATGTCAAATTAAATAAGTAATTTAAATTTTAACCAACAATCCACAATTTGGAGATTTCATTAAGTCCTGTTTCAAACTGATTTCATCATTTATTAAAAAAAAAAGTAAAAGAAATCATTTTGAATTATCTGAAATACAACTGCAGCCATTAAAAAAAATAAAGAAAAAAGACTATTAATATTGAAACATTCCAAAAAACAATGACAGCAGACCTGTCTTTGATATTTCAACCATCTTTTTTTTTTTTTTTTATTGCATTTCCATTTTACAAAATAAACATTGCACTGAACAGAAACACACTTTTAGTGATAAAAGCAATTTCCCACAAATATGAAGCAAACAGATCTGTGTTTGTTATTCCAGACAGTACTATTTTTCAGTCATCTTACTATTTTAGAAAATACTTAGACAGTTCAGAAGAAATGCCTCTCTAGTCATAAAAATGTTTTGTAATTGCCTGTTTGACACCCATGTACATCAATGGATCCTTGTTGTAGAGAGCCCAATGGGGTGGATTCGTTAGATAAAACATCTGACGGAGAATCAATTTCCTCAACAAAGTTTGAAGGAAACCAGTGCTGTTTCTTGTTGCCATAGTCACCGCGCCACCTTAAAAAGATAGAAAAAAAAAATTAACAAAAAAATTTAAATTAAATAATAATAATAAAAAAAAGAAAAAAGCAAGAATGATAAAACAGATACGGATAATTATATTGCCAAAATTTTCCAGATTTAAGTTTAGGACAAAAATAATGTGTGAAAAAAAATTGTCATCACAGTGTTATTATTATTATTAATGTTTAAAACGATGGTTAAATGTCACTTTTTAACAAATAATAATAACAATTCTTTTAAAATGTTTTCAAATTATGAACAAAGAATGAAAAATGAGACAAAAAATGACTCCCAAGGCTTCTGTTGTGTTTAAAACTACTCAAAGAGCTGTTATGAAATCAAACTGATTAAGACTATTATTTTAACATCAACCTCAGATGATGTTTTAATGGGTTTTTTTTTGGGGGGTTTTGTGTCAAACATTGGATGAAAATCTCAATGATATTTTCTTTCTCTCCTTTTTTTTTCTGTTTGCCAGATGAAGTCATGTGACCACTTACCATCCTCCATCATGCTTTGTGACGTTTGTGATAATGGCACCCTTGAGGAAAGCCAGTTCATCAGATCGGCTGGGTGCGTATTCATGTAGAGCTTTCACTCGCAGCTGTATCAAAATCAAATGTCAGATACATAAATATATTTCACAAGCATATCATATATTTCATACCGTATTATCATATTATATCCTTGTATTTTTTATGTAAAATAATTGGTTGATCTGAATCATAGATTAAAACATTTTAAAGATCCATTTCTCTGAAAAATATATATATATCTATCTTTTTATTATTATGTTTTATTTATTTTTTTTACAATAATAATAAGAAAGAAGATCATCAAAATTAAATTTCTCATTTCAACAGACAAAAAAATCTAATTTTATTTCCATTAGGATTGAAATAAAATTCATTTTTACCAATTTAAATTCTTTTACAGATTTATATATAAACAGGCAATATATATAAATTTTAATAGTTATTTATAAGTAAATTAAGTTAAAATAAATGGTTAATTCTAATCTATTTCTACAGAAAACACAATTACAACACTAAAGTATTCTATGAATTCCAGCCCAAAAAGCTATATACATTTTTGCAAAGATACTTGCTGCTTATATAATAAATGCCACATCTATGTATACCAACCATTTTTTTGGTGAATTTGTAATAACAAACATTGTTTCTTAAGAATTATATATATTTGTAACTTGCCATGAGATTTTTTTTCCTATTTATTTTTCAGTAATGACATCACTGCTTTGTATACTTCCAAATGATTTTAAATTCTACTAACAACTAAACTTTACTAATAACAAAGTCAGATAATAATATAACAATTCATTAAATAACTGTACAGGGAAGTAAAACATAAAATCATTAAAATGAGTAAGTAATAGAAAATGTTGGTCTCCATTTTTTAGAGTGTTATATTGCTATCAAAAGTTCAGTTTTGCAAAGAATGGTTTTCTAGTTATAAATAAAAATCACTTGAAAGTATACAAAAATGCATTATTTTCCTACATAAGTAAACCTAGGCTTGGTTAATTTGTGTCTGCATAATAAAACAACAACAACAACAAAATGTTTATCAACAAATAACAGAATTTAGATATTTAAAAAGCCCCCAAAACAACAAAAAAGACAGAAAAAATAAACCTACCATAGTTCAGAAATTGCTGTAATATTGTTATTTTCATTCAAAATTGTAAAAAAAAATAGTCTTCTGTTAAGAATTTTTACTCACTGTTAAAAATATTAAAACACACACACACACACCTCAATACTCACCTTAGCTGTATTAATATTTTCATTAACTTGAAAACAATGACAGAAATATTATACAACCCACCAATTAAAGATATCAAACTGCTTACCAGTACAACAAAAAAATATATATATATTTTGCTCCTGTGAGTAACTCTTATTTCACTCATATAATCAAAAACAAAAAACTGCCCAAAATTATCACTAATCAACCAACACTTCCCCCAGTTAAAAAAACAAAAAAGAAAAACCACTTGTGCTCACGCAAGTAACTCACCCTGGTGACAAAGACATTGGGAAGATGATAAATCCCGGGCTCATAAACCTCACTGTCGTCTGCTTCCTAAAAAAGCCATGCACAGTGAAGTGTCCATAGAAAGTAGCCACCGTAACCACGGAAACCACAAATTATGTCAGTGACCAACACAGTTTCAGTAAAGTAATGCTAATGCAGTCATTTGGCAGTGTACGAGACATGTTGTGTTTCAGCAACATGCAGTTAAAAAAACTAACTAGGCAGACAGAACTGAAAACAGTTAAAAAAAAATTGTGCTGCATTTTAAGCATTAAGATGTTGTACTACAATCAGGCAGCATGTGAGACCAATAAATGTTATGTAATTAAAATATTTCTGTCTTTCTAGCACTATGCAGAGCAGTTGTGTTTCAGACCCCACACGCACGCACACACACACACACACACACACACGCACACACACACACACACACACACACGTTAATACTAGCAATTATATCCTCATGCTGTTTTGGGGTACTGAGTTCATTTTATAACAAAACAAGAGGTAATTTTATTGTAAACAGTTCTTCTGAGATTTGCACCATTCCATGTAAGACAGTTTGAAAATTCATGCAATAGTTCAGTGGTGCAAAGGACTGTTAAGAATTCATGCTGTTTCTGCATATAGTTTATATATTCATGCACCAAAGTCTTGAGAATATATTACATGTTTTTAAATCTGCATTATTTGTAAACAGTCAACATGCTGCAGTTTGAAGGGTGGACAAATTTTTCATTTAGTATTTCATAAAAGGATGTAATATATAGTTTATTTTGAACAAAAAAATTCTGAAATTTAGATTTAATTCATCATGTGCCCACAGATTGGAATAAACATATACTCACCCACCCACCCACCCACACACACACACACACACACACACACACACATACACAAACATTTCGATCCTTAATTTTCATTCAAGAGACAGTAAACATTATGATGATTCAGAAACTATTAAGTTTAACTTTTCCTAAACATCATTAATGTGAAAATTGTTATTAATAAAGATTTGAGAAGCCAAATTTCCTGAATGAGAATAAAAACTGTCTTATGTTAACAACTGACATATTTTGTGATTTATAAATAGCTGCCTTTTTTCTTTTCTTTTTTGATCATACTAGTTATAACCAATTTACTGTTATATTGAAATAATAATAATAATAATAATAATTATTATTATTATTATTATTATAACAAAATGAAAATCAGTTTTCACCTAATAGCATAAAGAGTAGTTAATAACAGAAAATATAAAATATTAAAAATTTTAATTCTTAACCAAAAAGGTTGTAAACCCACATTCAAAATTTCATAGAATGAAAAGATGAAACTGAAATTTCTTTAATCATAAAGTTATTAATGTAAATTTCAAATTACAAAAGATGATTAAAAAAAAAAAAAAAAGAAATAAAGGCAACTATTTTACAACAATTTAACATCCATGCTAAAACCAAACTAAAAATAAATAAATGCTAATTGAAAAAAGAGAATAAAAATTAGAAAAAACAGAAATAATAAACTGCCACAACCAAGGTAACAAGCTGCTACTGCATCATGACAACATGCCATTCCTAGATGTGTGTTACCTTTGTTGTAAAATCATTAGGGTTAATGTAGAGATCAAGACTACCATATATCCCAGTTTCATCAGGAGCCTGGAAAGGGAGGTAACTCTAAATGTCATTTAATGCTTCAATATTCAAGAGTTGTCTTTATTATATTTAAATAATAAATACAATAATAATAATAATAATAATAATAAGCATATATATGTTTATGTGCGTGTGTTTGTATGTATGTATGTATATATGTAAGCATGTACAATTATTATTTAATAAAATAAAATATAATAACAGAAATCTGAGAAACACACACACACACACACACACACACACACACACACAATAATTTAAAGAAAAATATACAAAACAAAAAATAAAAATGTTAAAAATAAACAAAATATAAACATTAATAAATCCAAAGGTATTTAATTTGTATTCTAAAAATTACAAAATATTAAAATTTAGTTAATGTTTTCCTGAAATATATAATAATTACTTTTACACTATAATGAAGTATATATATGAAATTTACATAAACAAAATCTCTCATTAAAAAGAATCATAAAAAAAAAAAAAAAAAAAAATCAACTCAGTTTGATGTTGCCCCATTAAAAAAGAAAACAACCTTAAATTCAAAAAAAGTCTAAAAAAATTTAAAACAAAATTAAATCAATGAAAAAGTAGTGGTGTTTTTCTACACACATACCATATTGAGTCTTTCCACAACCTGCTGATTGACGGCGTATTTCAACTTCATCTTCTTGTACAGTGGGTTCCTCTCATAGTAATTGACAAGCTCCACTAAACTTTCAAACTGTGCATTGCCGATGAGAAACAGTCGACCCTCTTGTTTGATCCTGCAGTGCTTGATTTTACCCTCAGCTCTACAAAAAAAAAGATATTTCCAACTATCATTTATGTATTACAGATACAACAGCCTAAAAATAATTTGAGCCTAAGATAAAAGCATCAACTATGCTGAAATGTAACCAAAAACAGCACAGCATTTTTTATTTATGCAATACTATCTGCCAGAAAACTTGAAATTTCTGTAAACTATAATTCTCAATATATTCAAATGGATTACAAAATAATGCTGTATCAAGCTTGTTTTAAAGAATTCTTCCTCAACTGTAGAAAACTGATTATGATCACTAAATGCATTTGCAGGCAAGCACACACTAGCAAGCATGCACTTGCATACCTAACCCAAGTATCATCTGGAATAGAACTGCTCAGACACACAATAAGATAGCTACTGCTGGTTTTATAGGTTTATATATCTTTCTGCCTAACCTTTGAAACTCAAACCTATAATATACGCACATATATATACATATACATTCATGCACACACACATTAACACAGTCTCATTCACTCACTCACGCATGCACACATGATCCACAATGCATGACTAACTCACCTGAAAGAGATGGCATACGAGTACTGGTCTGTTCCACTGTGTCGTACCAGGTAGGCTCCATCATAGGGAATTCTCTTCAGCATGTCTTCAGCCATCACCCGACTCATTCCTTCATGGTACCACCTTCATTGGAGAAAGAAATATTTTACTTAACTATGTACTGAGTACATTAGTAATCTAAAATTTAACATGTCATGTGTGTGTGTGTGTGTGTGTGTGTGTGTGTGTGGTGAGTGTATATAACCAACACATAACATTAAAGACATAACAGATAACATTAAAGATTTTGAAGAAAAACAGAAATTAAAATAATCTGTAATAATGAGGCAGTCATTTTCTTTGACAGAATGGTGTGATTAAGAACGCTAAAAAAAAACCAGTAGCCTATTTTACTTACTCTTGTGCTTTTAACTTACTCTTTTCCCTCGTGACTCTGAGGCTGTGGTACTGGTTCTTTGAGTATCATGGTGAAGTCGGAACTGCGGAGGGGAAACTGCCGGTAGTGTGTGATGAGGCTGTACAGACTGTCGAAGGTTATGGGGTCAATGAGGTAATACTTCACCTGTCCTCGCTCCTGTCGCGACCGGATTCGACAATGGTTCACTTTACCCTGTCGCCTGAAATAATCAAACTTAAATGTTTAAAACTTCACAGGCAAACTGTGGTTGCTGATTTTTCTGAATGGCATGCTTAATCTCATGAGGAAAATAATGCCTGACAATGAGCTATTTTATATGCAGGATGCTTCTCAAAAAATATTGCCATGATTTAAAACAATGAAGGATTTTAAAAACATCTGTTTCTGTTATTTCACAGGAGTGTACTATGACTTTATCAAGTTTCTACTTAAGATCTCTGGCAAATATTTTAAGGTCTTTCAAAGAGTATATTTGGAAGAAAACAAAATAAATTTATAATAATAATTATAGCTAATAAAATTAAACAGTAAAAATCAATTATATTTGCCTTTATAAGAGAATATTACCAATCATGTACCTTTTAACTGTACTGTGAATAAAACAAATTAATTTGTAATTTTAATTTATTTTAAAAATTCTTTTAAAAAAAACATTTCTTAAAGTCAGGAATCAATCATAAGTATTTTTTTTGTTTTTTGTTAAAAGGATCAAAAAATAGAAAAATACTTTAAATTTAGCACAGTATCTTCATTAAATAACACATCTTATGTACTCATAAATATACAAAACTTTTATGCTGATGGGATATCCATTACAAATCATATGACACTAGTCATGTAATTAATGTTAGTAAAGAAAGAATGTTGTTTAGTGTTACTAACCAGAAGATAAAGAGAAATCTCCCACAAACGTGTCACTCTCCCTGACAAGGAAGGTTCCGTCGCCTAGGTAACTGTACTCCTTAAGAAGCTCTTCTGCACGACGTCTGCCCCCCTCCAGTCTGCCATGAAACCACTTTTCACTGAAGTGCAGCTCATCAGTTGGTCTACCCTGTTCAAAAGGATCAGTGTACCAGTACTATTTTAAGAAGAATATTCAGATGGATGAGTACAATTTCTAAATAGAACGTTCAAATGGATCTGCTTGCCAGCACTATTTTAAAAAGAATATTCAGATGGATCAGTACTATTTTAAACACAATGTTCAGTATTAGTTATTTTAAATAGACTGTTCAGAGGGATCACAACTGTTTCAAAATAATATTTGAATGGATCAATATATCAGTACTATTTTGAACATAACAATCCATTGGATCAATATTATTTGAAATACCATGGTGAAATGATCAAGTACACTCTGAGCAGTTGCGGTCAGCAGTCCACTAATCTTGTCTGCTATTACAAATAACCATATTACAGACCACCACCAATTTATTTGTAAAAGAAACTTTGTTAAATTATGATGTTTTTATTAATTCCTCAAAATGATTATATATTATTCTGCCTTAATTTCAAACTAAAACACATGATGAAAATAATTTTTGACTCAAAATTCTCCTTTATTTTCACTGAAAAAACAAAACAAAATTTAAAACAGACGACAAATTAAGTTGTTAAAACATTGTTAAGATGTTATGTATTTTTTTTAATGGCAATACAGATTTATACTGATTGTTTTTTTGCAACAGGATATATTAGATCTGGATTTTAAAATAAATAAATATGTAAGTAACATTTGACAATCTCCTGATGCATAAGACCATAATATTCAAACTGATTGTGCATTGTATATTTTTGGAATAGCATTAGATTTATACAGGCCTTTGATTTTAAAATAAATAAATATATAAATAACATTCCTCAATTTCCTTGATGCATAAGGGAAGAGTATTCAAATGGATAGAATACTGTTAGAGATGGATCAGTGTATTATTAGACAGAGTATTCAAACAGATCACAAATCAAAGCTGTTGTTCTTGTTAAAGAATAAATAAAAACTACCTCAGGAGACCCACTGTCCTCTTCGTCATCGTTGTCATCGTCTTCCATGCGAGTCTCCTCAGTGTAAAACAATTTCTGCTCGTTCAGCACAAAGAAGTGCGGATGCCAAGACTACAAAATAAAATAAGTTAATAAAAATTAATAAATAAAATAAATAATAGTAATCTACAAAGATTTCTGAAAAAAATACAATAAATATCTTAGGTTTAAATATTGGTGCCAAGACTACAAATGAAATTTAATAAATAAAATTTTGACAAACTAATGATTTAAAAAAAAAAAAATTAAATTATTATTACTACTAAAAACTAAGCTAATACAAACTAGAACTATTATTTATTACTTGCTAATACTACTAGAAAGATTTACTACCAATACTACTTCTTTTACTACAACATTTACTGCTATTCTACTATTGCTAATATAATTCCTTTTACTATTATTTTACTACTACTACTGCTGCTCCTGCTACTGTGACAGATTTTGCTACAGCTACTGCACTGTTGTAACTACTATTGCTACTATTATTATTATTATTATTATTATTATTATTATTATTATTATTATTATTACATTATTCATTCTTTTTGAATTAAAAAGAAATTAAGAAAATTTAATTTACATGGTCTACTGGGTCTTCCAGGTACATCATTCCATTCTTCACCGAAGAACTCAGATCACCATCAGCATAACCTGAAATAACACAGGATAAACATAGGTAAAAATAAAACAGTTAAATAAAAATAAATTAATACAGGTAAATTAAAATATTTTTTTGAAAAAAAAACAGTTTACAAATATATATATAAACTAAATTAAAATGAGATAATGAAGGTAACAGTAATACAATAACAAACAAAAGATAAGAATAACAAAAAATAAAATAAAAATAGTTAAAATCATTAAAACAAAATCTATCAGAAACATCCATATTGTAAACTTTCTTACTATCTTCACTAGAAACTGTGTATTTCCATTCATTTCCATCCACCCATTCAGGTAGTTTCTTATGCTGTAAAAAAAAATCAAATCACATAAAAAATAAAGATATTGAAATCTTAAATTTTAAATTTAAAAAAAAAAAAGTGAACATTCATATGGAATACCAATATATATTTACACAAATGATACCTCAACAAATTTCAATATTAGTAATGAATAGATTTCAAACAAACCTTTTGGAGTAATTATTTCTGTTACAGAAAAAAAAAACCTCTTTGCTGCTCCACATGGATTTTTTTTTTCTATTAGATATCTTTTATACAGGTTTCCTGCAGCTACCAGAAAATTATAAATGATTTTTCAATAATAATTATAATGATAAAATTGTATGACAACTGTTTCTTCCACAGACTGTAAAGAGAATCAAGGAAATTTAAACAAACAAGCAGTGAGGCTCTGTGTGGAACAGGAAAATTATGATTAAAGGTTTGGTGTGACAGCTCACCTTTAGGATTATTTTGTGTTTTAGTTGTGCTGGGGACGGCAGTGTGGTTGCATCCTTGCAGACTGGTTCCATCAACAAGTGATCTGAAATATTAAAAAAAAATAGTAAAAAAATGATTCACAAAAATCAGGGGAAATTTTACTTTATTTCCACTTAACCTCAAAATGAAAGTCTTTATATTTGTATACTCTCTTTAGATATACACACACACACAACATAAAGATATAGATAGATAAAAGACATTGGTCAAAGAAATGAAAACAACATTCTGATGAAAATTTTAATTTTAAAATTTTTAAAGTTTTTAACAATTTTTGAATAAATATCATATTCATCAGTTAAAAGACATATATCAATGGTGCATACAATACTAATAATATACTTAAATAGCAACTAAAATCACTAAAGATACGCTTACCACCAAATATTTCTCTGAAAGCCATTGCCATATTTCTCTGCTGCCCTAAACTACAGTGGTTTTCTATAGACAAGATCAGTGGGTACCTGTAACACAGAACAATCAGTTCATTGTGGAGGGATAATAAGGTATTAAATATCTAAAAATTCATTGTTAATGCATACATTTAGTTTTGAAATATAAATTTAATTTATGAACACAGATAAACATTATGTCATCATTTTGTGGAAAACAATAACAGAATGATTTCATCATACAGAGAAAAAACAGATATAAAATGAAGAGAAATTTTATTTTCCTGTATAAGTCTATAATACAGTAAAGCAGTAACATATAAGGTAATTTCTGAACTGAAAAACTGACCATCCCCCAACCAAATTCAACTGTTGAAAAATATATATATAAGTATACTTACTCTGATGCCACCCAGGCATGGTCTTTGATGACTTTGAGGACATCAAGGAATTTTATTTTAGATGTCAGTGTGTGACCATGGTAGATATATGGATGAGCATCTGGGCCATCCCAACAGTCCACTAAAATAACAGAAAGTAATAACAATAACAACAGTAATAACATATATATATTTAAAATCAAACGTTAATTAACAAACAGAGAGAGAGAGAGAAAAGATGAAAATAATTAAAAAAAAGAGTTTTAACCAAACTGTTCTAAAACAATAAATTTGCATTCAACCAAAGCAAAATATACTAACAAAAAAAAAAAAAAAAAAAAAATCTGTATTGTATATCATTGCAGAAATTCAGGTTAAAATACAGCTTTTATTCTAAGAACCATTCAGTTTTTATTTCATCTATCATAACATCAGTGTCTTAAAGTATAATTTAACAATTCTAATGAATTGCTTGTTTTTCTAATATACCATGTACAAGTCTGCCATTATAACTTTACCTAGACTGATACAGGTAAAGATAAATGTAAGCAATTTGACAAAAGTATATAACATACTTTTAGTAGTTGGTTAAATATTAATAATATTTATTTATGGAAGAATTAATTCTGCAAATTGGAACATGTTTTTAGGTCATCTGTCATGTTATTTGCTATTGGCTTGAGAAGGAAAATGCTGGGATAGCTAACACAAACCAGTGATGTCTGTTAAAACCAAAAATGTTAACTATCAGACAGACAGACAGACAGACAGACTGACTCACACTCAAGAGATCTGCAGCCCATCCGTAAACACCTGGCATAGGCTTCAACTGATGACTCACTAGACAACTGATCTCCTGTCAGATACCTGAAGTAACAGAAATAATAATAATAATAATAATAATAATAATAATAATAATAATAATAATAATAATAATAATAATAATAAAGCAGTAATAACAATAACAATAACAATGATGTTGATGATAATGAAAATAATGACAATGACAATAACAATAACCATAGTAATAATAATAATAATAATAACAGTAAAAGCTCAATTATAGTACAAAAAACAATAACAATAAAAATAATAAAAACAAAAATACAAGTTACAAAAAGCTTTCTGTCACATAAATGACATTAGAAACTACAGAAAAGAGAATTCTTGCATGTTATATAATACTGCAACCCAATAGTTTGAGAAGAGAGAAAAAAATCCAAAAAAATCAGTGTATTTCTAAAAATGATACAGATACGTATGATAAGTCTTGTCTGTTATGTAATGATACCACAGAAATGTATCTGACGACCACAACTACAGCAGTGTCTTACGTGTTATGCGATGATGCAATCCAGTATTTGGACAGTGGCTGATTCATGTCCATTGTGACTCCATCCTTCGCAACATCCCAGACTGTGTTGTGTGGAGAGAACAGGTACTCTTCAAACTGTAAACATTACAAAGTTAAAACAAATAACAATAAATTTTAAACAATTTTAAAACTGTATGTGACTGTCTGTGTGTGTGTGTGTGTGTGTGTGTGTGAGTGAGTGTGTGTGTGTGTGTGTGTGTGTGTGTGTGTGTACTTGTTTTCAATAGGGGGCATATCAGCATGTGATTTATTTTCACAAGTAATTGAGATAATATATGACCTATATACTTATTGCAAAAGGTGAACAAAAGGGCATATGTGTAACTGAATAAATCTATGTTCAAATATTTAAACACTATCTTTGAATTCCTCTTAAAAACACTATGAATTTTTCTTCCATCCCATATCTATATATATATTTATAAAACACAAAACACACACACATGACATTCAATATTCAATCCTAAAATTAAAGGCTGTAAAATTATCATAGATATATATATATATATATATGAAAGCATAACTGGTTTCAAAATAAATTTAGGAGGTAATCAATAAAAAAAAAAAAAAAATAAATAAATAAATAAACAAATAAAGTAATAATAATAACACCCAGTAGGAAATACCAATAAAGTGAATTTAGTAGCAGCAAAAAAAAAAATTAGTAATAATTCCATTATATTATCTTTCATAATTTGTATATCCTCAAATTAAAATCTTTTTTCCAGTTCCAACTCTTTACCTCATATTCTGTGAAGTATAAACCACCAGCAGCTCGAACCATCTCATCAAGAAATCTCGTCATGATGTTTCTCACAATGGACAAATCTGTGGCACATTCGTACTGGCAAAAAAAAAAAAATTAAAATAATAATAATAGAAACAATATATTTAATGTTATTCACTAGTGATATTTGTTTCCTAATATACATATCATTATAAATCTTACATAGGTGGCATAAAATAAGAACCATAATAACTAAATAATAAACACCGAAAATATTTTTTTTTTTTTTTTTTTTTTTTCAAATTACACTTTATAGGAATCAAATTTGATTATATACCTTCTGTTCTTGAACAAGGAATTGCTGAAACTTCTGAACATTCATTCTCCTGAAAAAAAAACCCAACAACATGAAAGCCATATTACTTTACATATTAAAAAGAATTACCAATAAATTACTGAATATCATTAATTTAAAATCTTCTTACTGAAATGGAAATATATAACAGAAGTAATGGTGACTTAAGTAGGAATATTACATGTGTGTGTGTGCATGTGTAAATACCAACTCATATACATACTTTAATAATAAAACTTAATCTCTCCTTTTGCATGAGCATAATATAGTAAGAAAAGCTAGAACAGTAATTAATTTTCATTACATGAATTATAATTATCTCTGTTAATTATAACTTTCACAAACCTTTCATTACCAACTGTTACAAAATAATTTTCAAAATTATCTGTAATTATCTGAAAAATATAAAATTATCAAAACTTAATATTAGAACAGAATGCATTTATTTTTAAAAAATAAAGTAATAAAAATAAAAACCAAAAAATGTTAAATGAAACAACATGAAAAAAAAACCTACCCACAAATTTATGCAATATCAAATTACCAAAGTAACAAAAAAGACTAAAATAAATAACAAAAAGGATATCAAATAACCAATATAATAAAGATGCAAATGAGGCTGACAATAATATATTAGATGAGGATAGAGCTAGTGAACACAACTGACAGTGGTTAATTTTCAAATTTAAATATTTAAATGTTAAAAGATAAATTGTTTGTTTTCATCTGTGTGGCTTAAATAATTTCGGCTTTCAAAACACAATATAATATGTAGGCCTCTCCCAAAATAAAACATCAGATTCTGTTAAAAACTAATTCATGTAAGCATAAAACTTACACTTTTCACATTGACCAGTTTGTGGTAGAGAGAAGAAAACTGCTCAAACACAATCTCTCCTTTTCCACTTGAGTCCACCTCCTACAAAAACAAAATACAATACAATTAACTATGGCTTCCATATTGTTTATTTCATCCAAATGAAATCTGTGTGAGACAGAATCAGAAAGAAGTTTTTTCAACAAAGCTGTGAGATGTACATATATTTGTTAGTCATTGATCAATGAAAAATAAGGTAGAATTCAATTTAATAATGGTAACAACCCATTATTACTACTATCATGGTTTAACAATCCTTTATCCAAAATTCTACTGGAAAAATCACAAACATGCTACAGGTTATATCTGTACAGATAAATGAAGGCAAATACATTTAGACATATACAGATTGTGCACACACAAACACACACATACACACACACACACACACACACATTCACACATGTAAGACACACACGATATATTTTCACATTTTCTTCATTGTTAACTTCATCAGTCTGGTAAAACTGAAAACCACATTATTCTCAATTTCAATACCACTAATGTAACTTTTATTTTGCTTGAATTGTATTGTAAGAAAACAAGCAGAAAAATGACAGATAACCTACTTGAAATCTTTCTCTTAGCTTGTTGGTAGACATCTTGTAATTTATTCTGGGAAGCCATGCCTTTAGGCTCTTCAGTGTAACACTTGTTAAAACAAAAATAAAAAAAAGGTAAACAAATGTTAAAACATAACCTTACTATAGTAAAGTGAAGACAACCAAGAGTTAAGTTCATTCTGTGCACTTTAAAACAACATTTATTTTGTTTTTGTTGTTGTTGTTGAAATCTGAACCTTTGTTATTATTAAAGTTTGATGATAAAAAAATATATATATCCAATCAGTTCATTTCAAGCATAGAAATGTCTTTTCAAAAAAGATCAAATATGTTACAAACTTCTTCTATCCTCAAACTATTGTTAAAAAGCTCTTGTTATCTTCAAATTTTCAGATTTTCATTTTTTTTTTTTTTTTTAAATATTTCCAGGTAGGAATTTACATTTATCTATATTCATTGTCAATTCTTTATTACTTACATCTCTGAACCCACTTTCTCCATCAAGTAAAACTCTTTCCTTAGCCATCTGAAAAAATTTATAAATAAAAACATGAGTTTATTTTAACAATGATATACAATCATTAGTATTTTTTTTGAACACCCATGGAATAATAATATTAGGAATACATGAACAGGTAACTGAATATATAAACTAATATACACAGCATCTGCCATAGCAATTTTCTCATTAATGTGGCTTGAAATTTGAACTCTAAGATATACTGTAAACAGTAATTAAGACAAGAATAAAAAACAGAATGCTGTGAGAAAAAATAAACTAAAAAGCCAAAGCACTGCCGACTTCATGAGTATCTGCAGAGGTTGCCATTGGTTACTCTGATTTTCTCAACCATCGTTTACAAAATTTTGGTAAAAGTTCCTACTCTTTCTGGAAGTCAAAGGGTTAAAAGACTGATAATTGTAATGG
Source organism: Chrysomallon squamiferum (assembly GCA_012295275.1). Classification (NCBI taxonomy): domain Eukaryota; kingdom Metazoa; phylum Mollusca; class Gastropoda; order Neomphalida; family Peltospiridae; genus Chrysomallon; species Chrysomallon squamiferum. The sequence continues at coordinate 558,238 of CM022667.1, forward strand.
ATAATATGAAGAATACTTTTACCTTTCAAGCTGCAGTTGGTATGATGCCTCTTTTGTGTCCTGTATTAGGTAGTCCAATCCTTTCATCCAGATGTTAAACTCATCTGAACTATTTGCTGTTTATAATATTAATCAAAATACAAAATAATGTTGAGTATGAAAGAAAGAAAATCACACAAATGTCATTCAGATTTCTGTTAGTAATAGAACAAACACAAAATAACATTAAAATCAAGACTGATCAAAATTAAAAAGAAAAATGATATAACAGAAATATTAATTGTGCCTGATTCGGAAGGTTTAAATATTTTATGTGAAATAAAACAATTTAAAATTAAATAATAATACACAATACATCTCTTTTTGTCTGTCTACAACTCAGATATATCGTTGAGTCAATGTCATTACTTACTGTATATTTACTATCAAAAATCATAAACAACTGATACTTTTCCACAAACAAAGAGATGAATGAATTTTTTACAAATAATAAATAAAATAAAGTTTTACTTACCTACAATAGACAGTGTTTTTAATTTGAAGTCGTTTCCATAAAACACTGTAAAACAGAGTTTGCTTTCAAATTTCCTAGCCTCTTCTGGCCATCGCTCAAAATCCCTCGCATTTTTCCCTGGACGAACCTCTTTTACTTCCCTTAGACAGACTGGAAAACAAACACAGTATTATGTAATATACAAAATCTTTTAAATTTTTATCTTAACTTCCATCAGATATACCGAAAGAGTGAGTGAGTGAGTGTGTGAGTGTGTGAGTGTGTGTGTTATGTGTTATGTGTGTGTGTTTAATTAATTTACTGTATTACATAATAAGATAAACATCCTTCATCCTTTTGACACAACAAAAAATACATATAAATTTATTTTGTAATTACTATGTACAAGTAAATATATTTTGTGTTATGTAACTTGTAAATCAGAAACGACAGCAAAGGCATATATTAAACTGATTTATTTACATTACTGAATATTTATTGTAATGCATGCTTTAGAATGAGTGTCACTACTTCTGCAAAAAGCAGAGATGTTCTTTTGGTCATTTTACCAATTATTTTCAACTTCTCTGACAATTATTAACAGATCATATCAAAAGAACAGTCTAAATATGAAAGTATACTTCACTTTTGCCCCTACCTCTTGTTTTAAAATATGTTATTTAAAGATCAGGCTTTGTATTTTCTGAATAATTAAACAAAAAGAAAAGAAAAGGCATGTTTAAGTACAGTATACTGTCTGAATGATCAGTTAATGTATAACTCTATTATTTATTGAAAAGCTGTCAGGACTATAGATATTTCTGTAGGAATAAATAAATCACTTTGAAATGAGATAAAATTTTAATTTTTACCTGAAAGTGGATGAAGCATCAGCCACTAAAGTGTTCATTGTTAATTTAAAGAATTTAAAAAAAATAAAATAAAAAAAAAATAATAATAATAATAATAATAATAATAATAATAATAATAATAATAATAATTAAAATTAAAACAATTATTTTTTTCCTATTACACTATTTTATAAATACATTAACTAAAATTGATTTTGGTAATTTTCTTGATTACAATATTTTTTGTCATGTCATGTATTTTCCTGCCCATTAAAAAGTGCTTATAAAAAGAGTATTTGCTGCTAATAATAAACAGACCTCCTAGTACCAGTAGAGGTTTTAAGTTTGTGTAGCTACCCTTATATAACATAATCTTATGTTTAACACCTAATATTGCAATAACCATTCATCGATAAATGTGTTTAATTGTACTTAAAGTTTATCTTTTTTATTTTATTTTATTTTATTTTTATGTTTTAATTTTTATGTTTTAAGACAAAATAAAATAAAATAAATAAATAAATAAAAACATTAAAGTTTCACTTTCAATTTTCATGAATACTCACAAGTCTGTTATTGCATGGTTAATGTAATACTTTATTATGAGAAAAGATTAGAGAACAGCAATAAACTGGTAATTCAAAAGTACACAAAAAGGTACACAAAGGTAAATGTTAAAATGAACTAGGCCTGTAAGAAGATTTATTTATTGATTAATTACTTTTATTAAATTGGGTTAATCAGACGAACACCTAACTCTTAATCAGAAACAAATAAAAAAAAAGAAGTTTTTTATTAAGTATCAGGCTCATGAAAACATTACATTATTTAAAAATATAAATAAATAAATAAAAGAATTAAAACAATATTTTTAGCAATTTGTTGATAATCTCTTCTGCTCCAATTCACACCATTAACAGTGATTACCAGCAAACCATTATTATTAAAACACTATGAATGGACTTTTTATGAACTGAATATTCTGCTCCAATTGATATTAATAAAGTAAAACTCTATTGAAGTATGACAATCCACTGCTTAGCAACTGAACTAGATATCAAACAGAAATTCCGAATAGTTATAACCTAGATAACATCTAATCTACAAATAGATAAGTTGGTTTTCTGGAGAGCAGCAACAAAGAAGTTTTAGCTGTAAAGTAAACACAATTTACAAGACTAATGGATCTCATAATGGCTGACCTGAAATCCATTGTTCTTTGTGACAGTAAATTTAATGGCTTCAGTAATCTGATAATAAAACTATAAGACAAACCATTACCAGATACCGAAAAAAAACAGAAGTAATAAAATAAAATAAAATAAAATAAAATAAAATAAAATAAAATAAAATAAAATAAATAAAAATAAAATAATTAAAATAAAATAATTAAAATAAAAAAATTTAAAAATTAAATTTAAAAAATAATAAAAATAAAATTAATTATGCCACACAATACAAGATAAATAATTATTATCAAATAAAATATTTTCCCATTACTGCCAGTGTTGTATATATGCTTTGTTGTCAGTGGAAAGAATATAAAAGATACCTTGTTGATAATTGGAGAAAAAAAAAAAGAGAGAGTATTTCAATGCATGACGGAACCACAAATTTCTGCTTATATAAATAACCAGTATGGTTTTTTTTAGGTAATATGTCCTACCTTATGTAACTAAATATAAATGTACTGAATCCATCGTTTAAATAATATTTATTTATTTTTGAAGGTTTAATTAGATACAAGACAGACTGCTTATCATAGATTAACTAATGTGATTTTGTTTTATACGTTCCTTTCCTATTATATAAAAAAAAAAAAAAAAAAAAAAAAAAAAAAAAAAATCATTACTAAATTTACTTTATTTTTTTATTAATCTTCAGTATAGTCAAACTGATATGAACAAGTTTTAGATAAAAAGATCAGGACAAACATAATGTTTGCAGATTTAATGAATATTATCGAATGGAAATTATAAGCTCTGAAAGGTCAAAAGAATTAGGACATCCAGGTAAACACAATGTTTCATACAATTTAGGAATGGAAGATGTTTGCCTGTGACAACAGTTTGTGCTCAACTAGACAGATCTTAATCCTTCCATGAATATAACAGACATATGTGTTTACATCAGATATACTCTAGCTCTGTGATTTGAGATACACCTGAGATAATGCATCCATACATGCTTTCAAGCTTAGATCAATATGATACAAATTGATTTTAAAGTGAGTGTATGTATAATGTGTATAATGCACATACACATATAAAACACACATTAAAATCGATGGCTAATTAACATAAGCTAGCAACACAAGCAGGCAATGCTTTTTATTCATTAGTTAGTGAAATGGGATAATTTCATGTATGTATATATTTTCACACTGATAATAAAAATAACAAAAATAAAATAAAACAAAACAAGCCTGCTGCATGGCTTTTAATATATTAAATGATAAATCCCTTTTTAAATCATAGGCTGTTATGTGACAGACGTAATTAGCATTAAATTAAACTAGGAGAGAAAACAACCAGTTTAATATAACAGCTTACTTTTCGCTCTGAAAAGCATGAAATATTTCATTTATCTTGACACAGGCATGATAAAAAAGTTAGATACTGAATATTAAATAGAAAGGGTATAATTTAATAAACAATATATAAGACACTGATCATGTGACCAAATGTCGGAAAGGTAAAAAAAAGAGGTGTGTGTTGCACCAGAAGAAAAGTGTATGTGAACAAACAACAATATAGCACTGGAAATAAATAATCTAGTAAAACAAAACAAAAAAAACAAAAAACAAAAAAATACCGTGGAAATATGAAAAAAAGTAAAATAATAAAAAGCACACACCATCTTTATTATTGTTGTAAGTATTGACTCATATACTTCTACAAATGAAACCTTTAGATCTTACGTTTTAATTAACTTTAACTCTCTTTATAATGGATATTGCCAAGTATACTTGATATGTGGTTCTTATATCAGACAAACATCACAGAAGTCAGAATCCAAGTCAGTTCACATAATACAAAGCAAAAATTGAAATCAAATCACCAACAGAACCAAAATTACAAAGAAATTGAAAACTATTTGAGATGGTGCAATGAAAAATTAAAACAAAATGATATTATTATTGAACTAAATGGAGAGAAAAAAGATGAATAAAACAAAAAAAAAAAAAAAAAAAAAACAGATTCAAAGTATTTCATCTTGTTTTGGAGTTATGTAACGTAAGTCAAAATTTAACATTCTTGCAACATAAATCATCGCAGACAGATGTACAAAGTTACGTGAGAAAAGCTGTATTACATACTGAATTACACCAATTATACCCGATGACACCTCTGTGCATAATATAAATAATACAGCTAATTTCTGCCAGTTATTTACTGCACATCAAGGAAAATTTGGTTTTCAAAACAGCTTATTGCTGACATTTAATACAGTCAAAAATAAGAACTGCAAAATTAAGCATTACATTTTAAAACTGTCTAGTAACCTTTTGAATTTGCACACAGCAACTGAAATTATTTTATGTGAGACATAATGAGGGAAGCATTACTATCCATGAATTATTTGTATGCCTACAGGTCAGAAAGACAAATCTTGGTTGAAGGTAAAAAGGAACGAAGAGAATTTATTAACTTAGTACACAGAGGACAATAAAATGATTTTTTTTTTTTTTTTTTTTTTTTTTTACAGCTGTGGTTTAATCCAAAATACCAATGAAATGTCAAGTCTGTCCAAAACATTTAATTAAACTTAATTTCTGCAATTAGGAGAATGTCTCAAAATTACTTGCATAAAATATATATTTATAATGCCTGAATTTGTATCTGCTTCATTTTTTGGCAAGAAATTATGAACACATACTTTATGGACCAAGAGAGAGCGTAATGCAAAAATGTGTAAAAATTTTATGTGTGTGTGTGTGTGTGTGTGTGTGTGTTAATGTGTGTGTAGGAATGCATATTCGCATACTTGCATTGTTCTTAGCTTATGTATATATGTATATGAATTTCACATTCTAAGTTATATTCAAGAACACAAAGGGCAGAGTAACTGTTGCATGAAGAGAACATTTATATAAATGTCATTTAAACACTAAACTTGCAATAATGAATATTATGTGTTATAAAAATATACATGAATATATTAACTCAGTGGGTTTCAAGTCTGTTTCTGCACTCAAGGAAAAGGAAAAGAAAATATAAACAGCAATAATTATTAACTCTATTAAATATACAGACCTGTTTACTCATACTGTCAAGAGCACTTAAAAAAAAAAAAATCTAACATCTTTCTTATATATAATCCAGTACTTTATTTGTTTATAATAATAACAATAATAATAATAATAAAAATAATAATAATATAAAGAAGAAAATTATTATCTTATTAAATTGTTTTTTTTTTTTCTAATATCCTTCTCATTTATAATTAGTAATTACTTTCTTTTTAATAATAACCAGAAAAAGAAGAAATTAAGAAAACAAAAGATTTATAATATTAAAATCTCATTGCATGACTGTATAAATGTGTGTGTGTGTTTGATCTTTGTGGGGGTGGGTGTGCACATGCATGTATGTTTATGTGGAGAAAAAGCTTTTCTATGCTTTTCCCGTGGCTATTAATTAAATCAAGGGTAAAAAGTGTAGTACACTTTGTTTAGAATCAATATAAATAAAATAAACAAACTCAGTTTATACTGAACAGAAAATTCAGGATTGGCCTTTCTTTTTTTTTTTCTTTTTTTTCCCTTCTGTTTTCTGTTTTAAAATAAATCTTTAATGAATTAATTAATACAATAATTAATTCCATGAAAACAAATTACCTCAGTATATTTTACATTCTTTAATTTAATTTAACAGTACATATCTATTACAATAGCTGACTAAGTTATATCTTTTAGATTACTGCTGCTTAAAGGAGTATAATGATATGTATGTTATAAAAAGTCATTTAATAAAATTCTTTATATTTTTAAATTATTATTTTATTTTAACCTGTCCTATTTCTGAATATAATATCACTTGAACTCCTGTAAGGTGCAAGCTAACATTCACAACACATAGATTTTGAATTAACTAAACTGATTAATACAATCAGGATACTATGGACTGATTATACCATGATTATTATTATTGTTCTGACCATATCATGGCATTAAAAAAAAATTGTATAAATATATGAAAGAAATCATTTTGGGGATGCAACCTGAACAGGAATTTCAAGAAAATTCAAAAGTAGACAATAAAAATACATCATACTTCATAGGCATTTTTAATTTTTATTATTTAGTATTATTCATTATTGTTATCAGTTTAATTTTATTAGATTTTCATGGGTTCATACAAAAAGTTAATCTGCTTAAACTATAAATATTTGTTTGTGAAATAAAAAAAAATTAAATTTGATATTTACAAAATCTGGTTATCATATAAAAATAAATAACAACAATAATAAAAACTGACTTTGTTTTATGCGAGCGAAATGGTTGGGGGCGAACTGGGCTAGGGGCGAACTTGCTAGGGGGTTACACGTCAGGGGTTGTTATGTTATGATTTATGTATATACATCAAACTACAAATAATATTTACTACATTCACTACTAAATACCTTAGAGTGACATGTCATAAAGTTCCAGTTAAAAACGAGAAACTATACTTAAGCTTAATTAAGTTAATATCAGATTCTATAAACATTTTTAGTTTTTAACTCGATCAATCAACTAACTAAATGAATTATTTTATTAAGAAGTTAATCAAGTTATCCTTACAATGTAAACTGCACACATTTTTAGTCGAGATTTTATTATATTTTTTTAATTGGAATCAAAATACCATTACACCCCATACATCTTTTAAATTTTTTAAATTTGATGTAAAGTGTATGAATTCACTGAATAATAAGTAAGTAGTATAAACTAAAGTACTACCTGCGCCTTCTGGTCGACTACCCTGACTTTTAATCCACATCAGCTGTCGTGTTTCTAATTTCACTCTAACTGTTCGTCTTTCTGGTTTCTTTCTGAAGAAAAACACTGTGGCCACCAGCCCCATTTCCAGTGGCCGCAGCACTTCGACAACATCGGGACTGGGAAGCCCTCCGTTCACAATGGGGGCCGCCATCTTTATTTCTGAATCAAGTATAAAAACTATGTGCTACTTTCTGTTCTCGGCTTCCTTCATCTGGCTACTGTTAAAGCGCGAAGTACTGTTGGATATACAATGAACACATATTGGAAATCAATCACTGTCCTTTCATAGTAAAATCTTGTTTAAAGTGCAGTATGTAACCTCAAACATTCTGGAGGTGAAAGAAATAATGATACAACAACCAATAAAATTGGTCAGCTGAGGACCTTTCGATTTTGTTGTTATTTTTAACTCTTTTTTCCCCTCCCCGCTAATTCGGAAAGTGGCTTCATAATAGGCCTAAACGTTTAGGATAGATAGTGGAGGCTATTAAATAAGCTTCTAAATTTAAACAGCAACAGTGTAACAAAATTTATTTTACGTCATAGGAAACATAGACATTATAGAGCTTTCTCCGTTGTTTTATTATATTTTTTTTATTTTTATTTTTTTTTTTTTTTTTTTTTTTTTTAATTAATTGATATAGTTGTTTATTTATTTATTCTAATATTTATTTATTTATTTTTACTCGAACATATTAACAGTTCTCTTTTTTTTTTGTAAAGAGGCAAGGTAAGACTGCTTATAATTTTACTGTTATATAACTAGTAATGCTTGTTTCTGGATAATGTGTTTTTGTAGAATTGTATGCTGATTTAATATGTCATTTTTAAAAATAAATAAAATATAATAAAATATTCCATTTACAGACCGTTCCGTACCTATCTTTCAGTATTTACTATTATTATTTAATTATTACGATAAAATGGTTAGACACATATGTTTTTCACTGAAAATGTGTTTTAATATATAATTATACGTTTTAGTATATTTGTATGTACATGGTATATCGCTGGTGTTTCCTCTTCATGTATATTAAATACTTCACACTGTATGTGTGTGCAGTGTTAAATGAACTCATAACATCTGAAAAAAAATAGATGTTATAAGAAGTTAATATTATAAATACGATTTATGTAAATGTGGCCCATTGTTCTAATGTGACTAATTTTGTAAAGGGAGATAAGTCTAGAGAGCTTAATTTAATAGATGTCGAATTAAACCATTAGATGTTTTAATTTCTTTGAAAATGTTACTGTTCTACTGTTGTGCTGCTACTACTAATAAATAAATAAATAAATAAAATTAAAAGAAGGTAATAGTGAAGTACTGATGTAAATTCTTCAATCATCAACAATGAAAACGTAAAATATTTCATCATTTCGCTATTCGAGTAGTAGTTTGGGCACAAACAGATAGTCTAATGAAATTCTTTATACTAAAAGTTATTGTTTTATTGTTTTTATCTGGACCTCTCGTTATTCATAATTTAAAAAAAAAAAAAAAAATACGACAATTAACCAGTAAAGTATAAAATACTTAAACACCCTCATTTTACCTCTCTATAACTAGAGTCGTGAATCATACTGCATCCAAAAGGAGTGACAGGTGTATTTCGTCTGATGCGTAGAAGAAATTTCGAGCAAAAAGATCTGCCATGTACGCGATGACGTCACGTTTGCAGAAATAATGTATCATTTTGTTGTTATACTTCGTTTTTAAGACTGGACTGCAGAAAACAATTTGGAAGACTATAGAATATATTTATATTTAGACTTTCTTCATACTCCACTTTATTTTCTCTTCCAACGTCCACCTACGATCGATCTTGTGTCTTGTAAACAACATTTTAGTCTTGTAAACGGCAATCCTGATTTCTCATAATTACATGCATAATGAAGCCAATACAACCAGTTTTGCATGCACCAACAACCTAATTTTACTTTAATTAAATTTTTAAAATTTTCACTTCATTTCCTTCTTTTTCCCCTTCGTTCATTTATTGGTTCATTTCATTCTTTCCAGGAAATTATAATTATATATTCATTTTTCCTTTCTGTCTCTCTTTCTTTCTGTTTTTTATTCTTTCTGTTTTATTGATTTATTTATTTATTATAGTAATTTTATTAAGATCAGCTTTTAGTCTATTAGTTAAAGCTTCATTTTATTCATTTTTCTTTTTTTTTTTTTTTTAATTCATTCACTTTTATTCCCCTTTCTTCCGGTTTAATCTTCACTTCGTTTATTCTTTTTAATCCTTTTTTCATTTATTTTTTTATTATTTTTATATTTTTTTTATTTGTTTTGTTTCTTTCTTTAATAATAAGAACAAGATGTAGCTAGACAAATAGGTGTGCGTGTGCGTGAATGTTATAATGAATTTAAAAAAAAAAAATTATAGTTCATCTATTTACTCAGTGCTTGGTACATTTAAAACAAAATTTCTTAAACAAAAACAAAACATTTTAAATTATATTTTATTTTATTGTTTATTTATTCATTTTGTTATCTTTTATATAAGTGGTAAAAAACACAATACGGTTAAATATTTAACTTGGTCTATTAAAATGGTTAAATAAATGTATGTATAAACACCGTACTGGTACATTAAACTACATTTAAATGAATATTGCACATATCTCATATATAAACACTGATAAACATGACCATTGCTTATCATATTCTTTATTATCAATAATTTGCGGTTAAACTTTTAAAAATGAATAATTTATACGAAAACATGTCTACAAAGGCGCGCGCGAGCGCACATACAGGCATGCTTTCAGTGACACGAACAGTTATATATAAAATTAAGTTTCTGTAAAATATTAAAATAAATGTAAAACAATGCACGTGCATCGCAAACGCACACATAAATATAAAATTAAAGACAAGCAAAAACCCGAGTAAAATTTGATCTTCTCATTGTATATAAATAGTTAATAAATATGTTAATTTAAAAACACGAAAACATATGTACAGATAGTTAAAATAATTTATAAACAGACTTTAAAAATATACAAATTATAGCTATAACAGAATATTAAAATACACGTCAACTAATAAATAATAATATATATATATAACACGTACACACATACACACATATAGACATATACATAATTACATGATGTAAGAAGATAAAAAGAAGGCATAAATATGTAGCAGAAAACCGAAACAAATTAAATATATTATAAAATTCAAAAAATAACAATTTAAATATCTTATAAAATAAGAAGCTCGAAATAGCATTATTTTCACATTATTAATTATATAAATTACACTATTTTAAAAATACTCCCCAGTCTCTCTCCTTAAATAAAAAGATGGTGAGAAAAAACATCGGGAAAAAAAAAAAATATATATATATATATATATAATTATATAAATAAATAAATAATTGTATTATTAATTAAATATTGCATGCAAATAATCAATTAATGTCTATGAAATGATGTAGAACATAAGTTAACATTTTTGTAATTAGAACAAATAAACAATAATATTAAGATACTAATACATATAGTAATCTGTATACAGTAACATAATATAAACGTAATATATTCATACAGATATTCAGTACGTTAAGAGAATAACTTAACATCTTTGTATTTAGAACATTATAAACAGTAATATTATGATGTGTAATATGTACGCAATATATGTGTATAAATAATAGTTAACATCTAGATAATATTTTACGATAAATAATGATATGTGATATATATTAATATAAAGCACTGGTGAAATGGAATTATTTTACCAAGTAAATATAATTTAGAAAATATAAACGCAAACCGAACTGTTGAATACATTGGACTGGGTTTTGTATCCTTAAAGGGAGGTCTCATTATATTAATAAGATTTTTGTGTGATATTTCGAAATTAGAAATATAACTTAGAAAATATAAACGGAAACTGAACTGCTGAATTTTCTTTCTTATACATTTAGAACAAGGAAAATTCGTCCTTTTTTATCTTTTAATTTTTTAACCTTTTTTGTATTCTGAATTGTAAGCTGTAGAATAAAATCAGCAACGAATTAGGATTGTATTTCGTTCACGTAAGTAAATATATATATATATATATATTTCGATCTTAAATAATGAGTTTAATTCTACAAATTTAAAAGGGTAACCATAAAAGTGGAACTTGGTTTCATGAATATGAACATCAGGACCTTCCAGTGACCCTTCTGTTACAGAATTATAGGTTATGGAATAAAAAAAGGAAACAATTAGGGTGAGAGAGTTTTTTTGTTTTCCCTGTGGGTTAAGAATATGGCGGCGGAGCCGAAGGTGGTTGCATGAGGTAGGTAGCTGGGTTAAAATCTGAGACCGGACTTTTCATTATGGGGTACCGGGTCAGATCGGGAATGTGCCACCCGATACAAATATGGTTGCACTGGTGGGCCTTGAAAAACTCCACTATCCCGTCCCAGTGGCAGTCGTTGGGGCCGTACCGACGGGACAGGGAGTGGATAACTGGAGTCGTCAAGTGGAAACTATCATCGACGCTGGTGCCCTTCAGCCCGCCTATCAGCATGTCTCGCGTGTCGTGCCACGAGAAGTGAGAGAACGCCTGCGTCACGTCCGCTTCGTGTTTCGGGTTCGTGCTGAAGTACTGGAATTCGTCCGAAACGAACTCCTCCAAGATGACGCACTCTTCTTTGGCGATTTTCTTCTGGTGGGGTTTGAAGCAGTTCATAATGCCGTTGAAATCAGACACACTGTCCATCTGCGCCAGCAGAGGTTCCGTGAAGCGGATGACGTTTTGTCGGAGGTAAGCATTAAAGCGGGAAGCGACGGATTTGGCCACGTGGGAAATTTCCAGCACGTCGTCCCAGTCTTCTTTGATCGATTTCCGGTCTAGCCTCGCTTTCACTGCACAAAAGCAGCCTCGTTTTGGACCGTTTCCATTGAGCAAGCCTTTGTAAACGGCATAGTCTTTTCCTTCGTAGAAGGGATATAATTCGAAACTAGCTCGGTATGTGATGCCTTGTAGATCTGGAGATGACTGGTATGTCGTGTTATCGCGTTCGAGACAAAACATTTTCACAAATAATCTAACTGTATCAGTGTTTAACGTCTGAAAGCAAACAAAATAACATAATTTATTATATTTATTATCATCATCATGTTATTATTATTATCGTTATTGTTTCACTTTTAACACTATTTTAAAAAGTCTCCACTCTGTTTCTCTTTAAATAAGAAGATGGTGAGAAAAAAACATGAAAAAAAAAAAAAAAAAATATATAATAATAAACAAATAAACAAATAAACAAATAAATAAATAAAAAAGGTAAAAAAAAAAAAAAAATAATAAATAAATAAAAACAAGTAAAGAAATAGATAGACGGATAGACAGACAGACAGACAAGCAGGCAGACAGACAGACTGATAGAGAGATAGCTAGATTGATAGAAAAATTAATAAATAAATGTATTATTAATAAAAAAAATACACGTAAGACAGAGAATTTACTTTACGCTCGGAGTACAGTCTACTATTTATTAAAGAGATTATTTTACCTGATGGTGTGTGAGGCAAATTGTACCCCCAGGGCGTCTCTTGGCGCAGATAAATATCTAGAAGAGCACCGATGTCATGGCAACCTCATCAACGTTTACCTCGACAGGAGATCCTGTGCAGAGGTCTTCAGCCTTATTCTAAAAAAAAATGAGATATTCATTTGTACGTAGATACAATGACAACAACAACAAAAAAAAAAAAAAAAAAAAAAAATACAACGACAAAGCGACAGCAATTAATAATTTTAACGAGAAGACGAAAAAGGAGACAATCAACAAAGACAAAAAGCACATTAAGAAGTGGGAGACAGAGGGAAAAAGAAAATATTTTTAAATTAAATATATTTATTCGTTTTGTAGAAAAATGATAAATAGTTGTGTACGTATATATTAGGGGAAAATAAAATAGAGTAAATAAATAAATAAATATAAAAAACAAATAATTTTAAATTAAAAATGGAAGAGGGAAGAAGAAAAGCAAACATGAAATAATAATAATAATAAGAAGAAGAAGAAGAAGAAGAAGAAGAAGATATTGAAAAAGAAGAAAAAGAAGAAGGTAAGAAATGAAATAAGAAAAACAAAAAGACACACACACACAAAAAATCCCAATCCACTAAATAATAATTTTACTTGTTTCTCATAAAATAATTTAAAAATATCCATGACGTAGAATTACGTCTTTACGACTGCAACATATCATTCCTCTTTATTGTTCATTGTGTCCTTCTCGTTCTAGCACAAACAAACTGACACACACACACATGCACATAACTAATGGATAGTTAAGGTGTTTGACACATTCTAGCAGTAAAGTGATAAGATGACGCCAACAGCTCGAGGCATTTTTGCAACATATTAAATATGTCCGGTTGAGCAGACAACAACTACAACAACAACAGTAATTATGTTTCTCTCCAAATCATCATGCTGTTGTCGTTGCTCTTACTGCAGATATTACCACCACCACCACCACTATGCTGTTGTTGTTGCTGCTACTATTACCACTACTAATACGCTACTGCTACTACAACTACTACTACTACTACTACTACAATTATTACAGCTGTTACTACTATTATCAGAAATACATACACTGCATATTATTATACTTCCTGTTGCTATAGAGTATACACTACCTTTATACTTCTACTATTTCTGATCTAGTGCTAAAACTATGTTAAAGCTGGTGATACTTATTTTAATAATACTGAAAACGTTTTAACTAAATTACACGATCATTTCTGTTAAACATGCAGAGAAACAAACAGATTAATATATAAATATAGGCACACCTATATATATATATATATGTATGTATGTATGTATGTATGTATGTATGTATGTATGTACACATACATTATATACACATACATATATACAAACATACATACATGCATACATATACACACACACACACACACAATACACGTATACAAACACAGACACAGCAATACATCTATAAAATACTTACTCAAATGTAATGCTAAAAAATAATTTAAAATAATATAAAACTAAACTAAAATGAAACCAAACCTGGCATTTTGCGAGATTTCTTCAACGAGGAACAATGCCGATTCCTTCTTCATAAAAACAGAGGAGAGAAAAAAAAAATGGGAAAAAAAAAAAAAAAAAGAAATTTGGGAGAGAGAAAGTAATGTGTAACTGAATTTTGTAATTTGATACGCAATTGGCTCCACAGGCTGTCAAAAACACGCGCCTCTGCAGACGCAGCAGGAACAGTTGAACAGAGACAGCTTGCGTTGAAAATGCCCAGCCAAAGATAGCAGCAGTTCCTGGCATTCTTCAGTGAACAGATATCGCAGTTTTACGAAGTCTAGTTTTGGTGTGCAAGTGCTGTCTGCAGACGACATTGACGAATATAAATTAAACGGTAAAATGGAGTGTATTGTAAACGTAGGAGGAAAGGCAGGACAAAAACAGTTCTGTTCAGTGCTAGATACGCATATAACGTACATACATACATGCGTAGAACAAACATGCGTAAATATATGATTTATGTATATGTACATAATACATAAATACATGCATACACAAGCACATACACATATATTACGATTATACACACTTGCATATAAACACACACATACTACAAACATATATATCTGTATACACACCCATAAACATACATATACATACATACAAACATAAGTACGTACACACATACATATACACATATTTATATATGTTTGTGTTTATATACAAACACACATACAATTTATATATATAATTTTATAATGTATTCTACAACAGACCCGAAAACATTGATACAAACTCACAAACCTCACAAGAAATAACAAAAAAAAAAAATAATGGTTTACCTGAGCTGCATAAATTCTTAATAACAAACAACACCTTTTTCTCGCTAGCGATGTCAGTCCATATCTGATATCAGTGCTATTTACCTTTATTTACAAACCTCGCTAATGACAGGTGAAAAACACCTGTTCCATTGACCATCATTTCGATTTCTGCTAGAGCAAACTGACGACTGTAAAACTAATGCGACTTGCATGGAGATGATAATTGAGTTGTCTCATTATAGTATTTGATTTATTGCCATATAATAGCAATCAATATCGACACAGTATCTATTACACAGGCCGCCATATTTAATATTGTATAATGACAAACGTGTGTGCGTATTT
Organism: Chrysomallon squamiferum; assembly: GCA_012295275.1. Classification (NCBI taxonomy): domain Eukaryota; kingdom Metazoa; phylum Mollusca; class Gastropoda; order Neomphalida; family Peltospiridae; genus Chrysomallon; species Chrysomallon squamiferum. The sequence goes on from CM022667.1 coordinate 573,768, forward strand.
AAATTGTATTTGTATAATTACTAACTTATACCGATAAACAAGTCATTATGTGGTGTTAATTAATAATAGAGAGCCATGATACTGGTTACGAATACGAAATAGATTTGTTATGAATATATAATTTACATTCAAGGCATTAAATCATCATGTAATTTGAATTAGTATTGTTCCCGCACACTTTTGTAGTCGTTTTTAATATTTAGAATAAATGTTGACTCGGGCAAATGTAAAGAGAGAGATAAAATAATGTTCCCAGTAATTTACAATCGCCGCAACGTTGACGTTGGTAAAATTATGAAGGAGCAATATTTTAACTAACAGACTACTATGAAAAATCATAGCTTACAGAAAAAAACCAAGACTAAAAGACATTTTAGTCTCTACGCGATTTTCAGAATAATACGTCTATCCTAAAAAAGTACGGAAATGTTTTTGAGACGTTTTTGAATGATATGTCATGTTTTACGAATTTTATTAAGGTTTTTTTTTTTTTTTTTTAATGTTACGTTTTTTATAGACTTTGAGAAAGGATATCTCCTGAATAGTATCTAAAATAGTTTTAAACAGATTTTTGAAAGGATACTTTCTAAGATAGATTTAGAGATGTCTTGCTCTATAAACTGTAATGTTAAACATGTCCGAACGCTTCTGCATATAACTTTAAAAGGTTTCATACATGTAAATAAATGTTGTTGTTTTCTTAAAATATAACGAAAATAATAAATATATAGACATAGGACCAAAGCACACTGTAATAAACATTACAATGATCAATTTGAAGTTAAATCGAATCCCTAGAGATAAAATAGAAAATGATTAATTGCTTTAAGTAATAAAAGAATTGTATGTGCTAGTGCGTCTTTAATTCATAAATACACACACATATATATATATCACATACCTACAAGGCATCACACACACACACACACACACACACACAGACACAATCACGTATACATACGCATACGTACACATACAAATACATACATACATACATACACACAAACATATACATATCAACAGATATTCGTACATCAAACATATTTCGCACATGCACACGAACCAGCATACACATGGACACACATACATTAATGCACTTAACACCTTTTCTTTCTGATATAAAAAAGGGGTATTTATAATTATTGCATTTTAGACCTTGTTAATGGTTCTACAGATGTTGTTACTGAAATCAGAAACTGTCGTCACATATGCAGTACGGTAACACATTAACAACACATCGATCTCCGGGTTGCTATAACAACCAGTCATCAAATCCGATGTTTTACGTAACAGAAGGACACCTCGACTGGTATCAATCAATAAACTGTCCTTTTAATCATACTGGAAACAGAACAAGACATATTTTCCTGATGTAACATTTAGCTTGTTTCTTAAAGTAGTAATAAATAAATAAATAAATAAACAAATAAATAAACAAACAAAAACAACAGTAGTAGCAGCAGCAGTAGTAGTAGTAGTAGTAGTAGTAGTAATAATAATAATAATAATAACAATAACAACAACAGGAACAACAACAACAACAATAATAACAATTAAAAACATAACAAACACAAAACAGCCATTTAGTTATCATCCTATGCTGTTATTCTACTAGTCTGTCCACCTAGACATCCATCCATCCATATATCTATCTACACGACATTCTATCAGTCAATCTTACTCTACAATTTATGACACTTATTGCTGCTGAAAGGAGATAATTCTGTTTTATTTCTTTACTTTATACATATTTATAGTAATATTCTGTATCATAAAGAATAAATTACATAATGATTTTATATAATAAAGTTTTTTTTTCAATGCTATAGTAATAATATATGCATTTGCCAACAAATAAACATAGGTTTAAAATATTTTGATCTATACTGCAATGCTCCGTCAGAAAGATAAATCGATTGAAACGAATGCAATATTATTTAAAACACCTCACCTCGGCTGGTAATTATGTAGGAAATGGAAGCCATGGTGTTCTTGGCAGAGATGAATAAAATCGTTTTATCGGGCCATATCGATCTACCAGTTTGGAAACTGGTAACGACGTCATAGCAGGAAGGGAGATAATTCGCGTCAAATGAGAAAACGGCAGCTGCTAATTAAATCCATACAGAGTAAAATAGTGTTTGTACAAATTGCATTACGACATGAAGATACAAAGATAGGTTATCAAAGGGTGTTAATAAAAGGTAGCTTCACTTACCTCACGTTATTATTATTATCATCATCATCATTATTTATTTATTTATTTATTTATTTGTTTATTTTTATTTTTTGCTCGATTACAATATCATTTTTTAAAATGGAAAAAATTAATTATATAACTGGTTTTTTTTTTTTTTTTTTTTTTTTTTTTACCTTCTATAAAATACTTGTCAAAGAAAACAGAAATAAAGATGGGGGGGGAATATGAGATAGCAATTAAAACATTTAATTAAAGTTATAATAATAATAAACAAACAATGAAGGGAAACCAACATTGGGCTGCATTAACCTTTCTGCAAATCTGCTAAAATTACAACTGTCTGACATTTAATTGGAGATTTAATTATTACATGTATGTATATATGTATGTATGTACTACAGTGTTGTGCATGTATGTCTATATGTATGTGTATGTCTGTTTGCCTATCTGTATGTGTATATGCATCTGTATATGTATGTATATATGTATGTGTGTATTTATATATGTATGTATGTATATATGTATGTATGTATGCATATATGTATGTATGTATATATGTATGCATGTAGGTACGAATTTATGTATGCATTTATGTATTTATGTTTTATGTACTATATATATATATATATATATGTATGTATGTATGTATGTATCTTGAGAAACTTATACATCCAGATATATGTATTCAAGGACATGAACGTATTATAACTTTAAATATGTTAATATACAGCAGAAAGAAACATGGACACAACAGACGTAATGCTAATCAATAATGACTGAAAGCAACACTGTAGGATTATCAAGATAAAATCGAAAATAATTTGTTGTAAACACGCAACAAAATAAAACCTCGATCAGGTTTAAGTTAGACTGGTATCACAAAAATTTATATTAGAGAAAAATAAAAAAAATAAAATAAAATAAAACAAAACAAAACAAAAACACAATCCAAAAAATACAGATTTTGATGCACTGTTTGATCAAATATAGCCAGCATGTTAATTTGTATGCATGTATGTTTGTGATAACTCATTTCAGTTGTAGTGTTAAAAATAATATATTTGTGAATTTATTACTGATATATCGCCGGTATAAGAGATTATTATATAAGTGTTCCCTATTTTAAGCAGATTATAAAGCAGTGACGTTTTACATTATCGAGATAACAGAAGTCATACTTCTAGATAACACACCCACACTTGTAAATAAACACGTACATACATATATACAGACACATACAATTCATATAGTATCTATGTACGTACATATATACATTAAGAAAAAAAACCGTAATTGTTGTTGTTGTTTTTTTTGTTTGTTTTTTCACTACATTTTATTTTCCTTATTCTCTTTATTATTAGTATTATATTGATAAATATCACGTTCACTTGAGGGTATTCTGATTCTGTATAAGAATAATAAAACGATATTAATTCCATGAACTATAATATATAAAATATTAGAAATTTACTACCGTAGTTTTATACAACAACGATAATATGCGACAGATTTAAACAGAAGTAACTGTTTCATAAATATATATCAAACTGCGCCAGATAAAACAACAAATAAAAATAAATAAACAAATAAATCCGATGAATATAACGTTACGTTAAAAGAATATTGATTTGTGTATATATATATAATATTAAATCTGTTTTATCACTGATATTTAGCTGCACTTAATTTGAATATATAAATGCAGTTAAAAGAAGTTTGTTTTGAAACTATTTTTTGTTCTTAAAACATATTCAAACTGATTATATCAAATAGGAAGAATAGTGTATCTGTGGTAAAAGGTTGCCTTAATATATTAAAGAAAGTTTACTGGGTTGACTATAATGTTTGTTCTACTAAAAATTCTATGAAACATTTATTCACAAACATAATTCTGTGCAATAATTTTCTTTAAAATTCCCCTGCTACAGCATCATTCATTTATTCGTTGTTGGAGCGCACCATGTAAAGTTGAGAAATAGCACGGATAAGTGTAAATGGCTGCGCCCATAAAAATGTTTGTTATTGTCAATTTTTGACGTTACATTGTGGATTTCTGTCATGACATTCACTGTTAGTGCATACCGCTCGGTGATTAATTTGTATGTAAGTATTTCAAATAAGATTATTAATAAAATAGGTGCATAGAAAAACAAATTTCTGCGTGAAATTCATTTATCGTTCAACTTTTAGTCTTAATTTTAGTTTATCTTAAACTCACCAAGTTCAACAGTGTCAGCAGGCATAAATTTAAAGTTTGAAATAATTTTTCAGTTTGGAATTCAGTTAATTCAGTATCTACGAAACAACTGTTTTATTTTAATTCCGGAAAAGCAATACAAATCACAGTTGTAGGTTTCTTATCACTTTATTAGTTCGATTTTAGTTTTAAACTAGTCAATAACAATGTTGTATTATGCATGAAACACTAATACTTAAATAAAATAACAATATAGCCTGTTAATTATGTAGCTGTTTGATGTAAAATATGTTTCATTTATGAATATTTTATTTTCAGATTATTATTATTTTTTCAATAGTGACGTCCTCTGGGTTCAGATGTCCAAGAGATGGATGCAGAATTGTTCGAAATGTCATTTTAGAAGTAAGTACATAAGGCTGGAATTTAAACATAGCCAGTATAATTCACTCAATGTTATGCTACAAACTTGGTATACAGCTACAAGATTAATTCTTCTTTGGGCACATACTGAGTAATTTTGTATTCCATTGCCTTTCACATCTCATTAATAAACAATAGTATTACTTTTAGACTCTTTTATTTCACTGTGAAGCTACTAACTGATAAAAACAGAATGCAAGTAATCTGTCAGTTTTTTTAATGATTGTATTAAGAAACTGTATATCGGATGTAATATTTTAATAACCTTTAACATATTAAAATTAAAATCGAAAATGTATTGATGTTGTTTATAGCACTTTTCTGTATTGTAAACACTAATATAATGACTCATAAAGTTTGTTCAGTGCTGTAGTAATGTATGGAGATTTTGAAACCAGTTTGCTTGAAATTTATATTACAAAGTATAATGCTACAGCATTTTAAAGTAGAAAAAACAAATCAATAAAGTTCATCTTTATATATATATATATTCCAGTCATTTCTATTATTTATTTGTTTATTATTATTAATTGTAATTGTTATTACTTTTGTTGTTAAACCATCAAAATTTAATTATCTCCTTCTCTTTTTTTTTCTTTAAATTTCCACAGAAAATTTTACCAGTATATTCTCAACAACTAGTTCCAGTGAACATGCCTTCAACATGTCCCTTCGATCTTTCTCGCGAACTCTTTCATCTGCAAGAACGACGCAAAATCGTGGAGGGTGCAAGTCGATGGAAATGTGACATCTGTGGCAAAGCTTTTGTTGCTGAGAAATTTTTAGACAAACATTTTGACAACAGACACAGGGACTGGATAAGAAAGGTGTGTCTTACTGTGATTATAGTTAACAGTTTGAAGCAGGCCGAATTGTAATGATACAGCTGAGACCTGTGACTCGATTGGTAAATTAGTGTATTTTCCAGCCGGTGGGAAGGTGCTTGTAAACAAACCTTTTCCTGCTAATGCACATAGAATGACATCGGCAAATTTTCTGTCTTATGATGACATTATCAAAGATGTAATTTTCTATCAGCCTGCTGTTCTTGATTTTAAAAATTTCAGTGTAACACATGGTGTTATCTTGATGTCTTTATATATTCAGGCAATTTTGGGAAATGGCACTCATATCTGTGTACTATGGCAAAAATATTTTATGTTCAGTCCTAACCAGTAGTTAATGTTAAAAATATTTAGGGTATTGTTTTGTTATTTCTTTTACTGTCACAAGTAAAAACACCCAAATGGGTTTAAATTGAGTTAGAAATATTTTTGTTTATTCCAACTGCAAATGACAGTAGTGATTGTAACTTGAATAATGAATTTAAATTTGTAAGTTTATTTTGCATAACTAATGATTATTTACGACATATGAATACAGCAACCATTAGCATATCTTCATTTTTATTTTATTTTTTCCTTTCTTTTTTTTGCAGGGTAATGATTCTATATGCTTGTCAAATTTTTGTGATATTTTCCGATGTGATATTTTGTCAGGATATCGACGTCCAGATTTCTGGGACATAGCTCTTTGCATGGAAGATGACATGCGAGAAATATATGACAAATGCATGGTTGGTTTACACACACATATTTTAATTCTGTAGAAACAGGCACATCTTTTGATACAAGCTGATTATCTCTTACTTCAAGTCTCCAGGACAGATTATTAATAATATTCATTTGGATAAAAAAAAAAAAAAAAAAACCATTCCTTAACTTAATTTATATATAACTAAAATAAATAAATCTGCTCTTAATCATGCACTGAATGCTTTAAAAATAAAAATAATCTGTCTGCAGTATAAATGATTGCTGCTGCTTTTTAACAATATCTTTTTAAAATAAATATAATTATTTTGATTTTCTTTATCTTTTTAAAGGAAACTGCAAAAATAGTATCTCTTTAGATAAGATTTTATTTTTTTTCTATAAAATTATAAAAACGATTTTTACAACTAGTATTTTTGCTTCAGTTTCTTCAAAATGTTAAAAGGACCCTTGTAACTGTGACTTGTTTTTATTTTATTTCTGCAGGCTAAAATGAAGTTGTGTGTTCCTGATAAGGCACCTGGTAATCTGAGCATAGTAATCTCAAGTAAGAAATTAATAATCATTTCTTATATATTTATTATGTAGTTTGTTAATTAGGTGATTTAAAACAGATGTTCTGGTCTGGATGTATGTGTATGTGTATGTGTATGTGTATGTATGTATGTCTAGAAAGGCCTGTATATCTGGAAAGGTTGGTCTGTGTGTAAGTGTGTGTTTCTGTCCATATGTTAAATTAACATGGATTTGTGCACAAGATCTGTATCATTACACAGATTAGATTTTAAAAATATAAACGTGAGATGCAGTTTCTTTGAAATCATTATTTCATATATATCGTCATATCTTATTTAGTTATTACATTTTACTATTAATTATTTATTTTGGACAAATCATTATCTGAATTATTATATTTCAGATTTATTAGAAGATCATGTGTGTTCTTATCTGACATGTAAAAAATACTGGGACATTCCTGAAGAACAGAGGGTGATTATTCTCAAATCTGTTGTCTTAATGTGTTGTTACACATAACTGGAGATAATACATATCTTTATTAATCTGATACATATGCATGCCAAAGTATTGTTTATCAAGGTAATGTATCTGTCATGTATGAGGTTGAAGGTTTCTTCTGATAACTGATAATTTTGAAAAGCATATTTTGTTTTGTTGTTTTCATTTTTGAATTTATTGAATAAGTTGTATTTATTTTTTGTTCTTTCTAGAATTTTCTATGTAATATTTATAGTTTAGAGTTTAGATATTACATATCTTTCTGTGTTAAGGAACTGAAAACATAATACATTAACATAGGTTATTTTAAAAAACTTCTTACTTTTATTTTTCAAAAATATATAAATATTTTTTTATGTATTATTTAAGACATTTTAATTAAAAAATACTTTTGTTTTCTCTCTCTGCAGCATTCTGATGGCATTGTGGCTCTCTACATCATATTCTCAGTCGTAATAGGATTTGGCTTGATTGTTTACTATTGTATTTTTTATCAGTATTACTTGTAAGTATCCATTTTATAAAATTTATAAGATATTAGAACATTTGTTCTCTGTAGACAGAAATGCACTAGTTATAAATGTATCTATCACTGTGCTATTTTCACATTTAGATTTAGACATCAATTCAAATAAATATTTGTTATTATAAAATTTTTCTAAGGATTTGACAAAATTTGGATAAAATATTTTTATGAAGTAATTTTCATCAAGTTATTTTGAGGTTTTTTTTTATTATTCATTATAATACTAGAGAAATTAAGACATTTATAATCATTAGTTTTCTGTGAAATGGTTGAATAAAAAAAAGATTTTAACTGAGACTTTTAAAATATTCCTGTTTCATTTATATATTTTTAAAATATTTTTTTTTTTATATATTTTTTACAGTACTGATGCTTTTGCTGACAGCATGGTTATTGAACAGTATCACAGGAACCAGAGATTCAGAAATGAGAACCTGAAGTATGACCTCTCTTGACAACAACATTTATATTCAAAAATAAATAAATAACAAAAAACATTCTTTTAATCTGAGAAGAGCACCGAGTGTAGTGCATCCCGATTTTAGATCTCTGCAATAATGGTTCTTCACTTCTTCAGGACAGTAATTGATTTGTATGTCTTGTGCTTCATGAATTATTATTATTTGTTCCATCAACACTTTCTTATTCACATTCTTCTGTACTTTACTTTTGTATGATATTATTACAGCTTTTTGTCATATCACTATTTCAAATAATGTCATTATGTCACTGAAATATTCATGAAACTATTCATGTGCAACGATACATTATATTCATAATCAGTGATGTTTGTATGTTTGGTCAACAGAACTGCCGTTTAATAAACTTTTTAAAAAATATTTTGTTTTTGTTTTGTTTTATAATTATTATTCCTTCTGATGCTCCATTTGTACTTTAAATCTTTTGAGACAGGTAAAATATTCCTTCTTGTTACTTAGCAACAGGCTGTAGTTTGGATCTGAGATATAATAATTAAAACCATGTTTCTTTTTGATGCTATTGGAGATTTTGATTAATAAATTATTTAATAGTCATTTCTTGCTGTTGCTGGAAAATATCTCACTAGTGAATTAATTAGTAGTCACTTCTTGGCATTTCTGGAGAATGTCTGTCACTAGTGAATGATTCTGTAGTCACTTCTTGGCATTTCTGGATAAATTTGTCACTAGTGAATGATTCAATAGTCACTTCTTGGCATTTTTAGAGAATCACTCACAGGTGAATGATTCTATAGTCACTTCTTATAGTCACTTGACAACATTTGTCACTAGTGAATGATTTACTGATCACTTCCCGACATCACTGAAGAATATTTGTCACTAGTGAATGATTCAGTAGTTATTTCTTGGAACTGCTGTCACTAGTGAATGGTTTAATGGTCACCTCTCGCAGCTGTAGGATGACTGTATGTCACTAGTGAATGACTCAGCAGTCACTTCTTGACATTACTCTAGAGAACATCTGTCACTAGTGAATAATTTAACGATCACTTCTTGCCGTTTCGGGAGGACATCTGTCACTAGTGAATGGTCTAGAAGTCACTTTTTAATGATTGCAGCCTGCTCTTACTGCTAAATGAGGAAACTGACTTTTAAACAGTTACACCCACACCCAGTCGGACAAACAGACTCCTGCTGGAACCAGTTTCTGATGTGATTAGAATGTCCTCCATGACCACAGGTTAAACAGAAATTTGCTGCTCCTTAAACATAAAACAAATTTTCAGTTTATAACATACAAATATATAAACCAATAACTAAAATAATAATAACAATAATAATAATAATAATAATAATAATAATAATAATAATAATAATAATAACAACAATAATAATAATAAACTCTGGTCATGTAGTAACATATCCAAGATACTAAGGTTAAATGTTTTCATGATTTTGTGAATGACTTTTTCTTACAAGAAAATGTGTGTGTGTGTGTGTGTGTGTGTGTGTGTGTGTGTAGATTGATAAATACAGATACAGAGATATAGCACTTGACAATATCTACTTGCTAAATTCACTGTATTAGTCAAGATATAAAATTATAAACTTACCTTTCACTCCTAAATGACAGACACAACATTGTAAAGCTACGTAGGTACAGTTCTGACATTCTGGATCTTTAACTTCATGAGAACATCTATGGCAATAAACTGCAAAATCTGAAATAATAAATATGAGTAAAAATAGTTTTATAGCAAATTAAAATTTTGTATCAGTAATCATTTTAAACCATTTTACTTGTCTGGTTATTCACTGGCAACTATTCTTTAGTAATAGTAGTTAAATATGACAGGTAAAAAAAAAAAAACAACAAAATCATTTGAAGATTAACGAAAACTTATTAATCCTCGGTCTGTTACGGGTCTTTTTCTCTTTAATTTTTTTTTTCTTCAGTTATGAAACAAAGGAACATATCAACTAAATATTATTTTATAGTCATACTTTATTACTAGCAAAGAATGGTTACAAATTTAAAAAAAAAAAAAAAAAAAAAACCCAGAAAAACCCTCTATCAAAAACATAAAACATAGCCATTCATTGACAAAGCACTTTAAATATTACTTGTAATGACTTACCTCTATGCCTTTTGTGAGTGTTTGTAACATATTTATGAGTATTGTAACATACCTATGCCTCTGTGAGGGTCAGGAACACTAGACATGAATTTGAGGATGTGTGCTGACTTGTTGGGTAGACCCCAGCAGTACAGCAAATTAGCATACACCTTTTTGAATGAGTCATGTTGTGTACTGAAGGCTGGATCCAACATTCTGACAGAAAAAGTAAAATACTGAGAAATCAAGTAGCAGTTTAGATATGAAAATAATTTACCCGTTTTAAATACATAAATAAATATTTGCATACACTTATACAGTATACATGCCACAAACAAATGTTGGTTACCCACAAAAAAAAAGAAAAAAAAAAAAAAATAAAATTAATAATAATAACAATAAATAAAAATAAATAAAAATTAAAATTAAAATTAAACAAATATTAAGTTAAATTAAATTAATTTAAAAAAACCCATTAAAAATAGAAATGAGCTCAAAAGTTCAGAAGCTTTTCAATTTTGATTATTAAAAACTTAAAATACAATTCTAGCAGTTAAAATTTTAAAAGGAAATAAGCTATATGAGTATATTTGCTATCAATGAACTAATGTTCAGAAAATGTATTTTTTCATTTTTTTTTTTTTGTTTGTGTGGTTGTCAGTTATAAAATAAAATAATACATGATACCAGGAAGTAATAACAGATTGTAACGAGTGCTATATTATCCCAAGTAATCACAAAAACAAATCTCTAAATCCATTGAAAACTATCATCTGACAGGAAATAGCAACATAACTGATTAATTATTGATGCAATCATTTTAGCAACATTAACATCACGACATTCATTCCTTTGTTCGTTCATCCATTCTCTCATGCCTTCCCATTTTCATTCATCCATCCATCTGTCTGAAGGTCTCTCTGTTTACCTGCACTGAAGTTTGTGCATTTCGCGTTCTTTCTCTGCGGCTCGTTCTGCTGGATCCTTCTCCTCGCAGATCTGATAATCGTTGTCGTAACTCTCAGACCAGCTGTTTGACCTCTTGTTCTTCATCACTGCCATTGAAAACAAAATCATAAAAACACTTCAAACATCCTTCTTCTTTACCATTCATTTAAAACCAATCAATTCAAAAATTTATTTTGAAACACGTTTTTTTTTCAAAAGTCATTTAAAAACAATCATTTTTACAAGACGTTTCAACAAGTACTTAATTCTTCAGAAGTCAGTTAAACTAATTAAAGTAAGCTGTGATATAAATATCATTTAAAATAATTAAAATAACATCATTAGTTAAGTGTACTTTAAAATAATTAAAATAACATCAATAGTTAAGTGTACTTTAAAATCATTAAAATAATTCAACGCTTCAAAACATTAATTTGATATGCCTAATAAAATTCCACCAATTTTTTATTCAAGAAACACTTTAATGGAAAGTTTGTCAAAATATGTGAAACATTATTATAAAAATAATATCTATGAAATTATAAAATACAATTTGCATATTACCCATTGTTTACTTTGTTTACCAAAAAAAAATTAATTAACTTCAACAAAAATAATTAATTTCAACAGAAATTAAAATTGAAACTCATTCAAATTTATTATTTTACAAAATTACAAATATTGATAAAATATTATTTGCTTCAAAAATTCTTCTCAAACTAAAAACTGTATGATTTTATGTTGTGATTAATCAGAATAATGAATAAACTTAATAAATTATAAATTATAAATTATAAATAGATTTCACTCAGTCACAAATTAGTAATACTACAGATAGCCATTACCAACACAGGCAACAGAACCATAAGCAATATACATTATTAATAAAATTAATATTCTATTGTTTATTATACAAGCATATATAATAATAAATACGTAAAAAACAGCTTTCAGTTAATATGGTAACTTTTAATATTAGTAAAAGCTAACTGCAATTTAAAAATAATTTAACAGTTTAAAATAATAATAATAATAATAAAAAAAATAATAATAAAAATAAAATAAAAAATCTTTAATGGTCAGACATTGTTTTATTACAAAATTTGAAAGCTGTTTTTCTTGAAAATCTGCCATAAAATTTTAACAAGAAACACCTAAAATAGTTTTCTCTTTGAAAGTCAGAGGTATCATTTTTTTTTTTTTTAATTTCATGAAATTACAGTTTTATTAAATGTTATCATGATGCCTTTAATTTCAAGATTAGAAACAGACAAACTCTTTGAAACAGATTTTCAATTATGATGCAAACTAAATGTAAGTATGTAATCAAACTGAATAATTAATCTTTTGAGAATAACAAAATAGTTTCCTCTATAATTAAGATATCATGTCCCATGCAGAGCTGGTTTAGTTATTTTATTTAATGTGTTTAAGTAAAAATGTTTAGTTTAAGCTAAATAGAATACTGTACTATTGTGTGTGTGTGTGTGTGTGTGTGTGTGTGTGTGTGAGAGAGAGAGAGAGAGAGAGAGAGAGAGAGAGAGAGAGAGAGAGAGAGAGAAAATAGTTTATAAACAAAAAAAAGAAAATATTCAAGATGAATATGTACACCATTTTTATAGTCTCTTTCATAATTTGTACTAAAATGTTTTATCAACTAAAAAGTTTTATCAGGTAAAAATTTATATTTCAGTAGAAAAATCTGTGTTGAAATCATATTCACATTCAAAACAAAAATTGATTTGGAAGTTTGAAAAAGTAACAAATACGATTTTATATTTGTATGAGTTTATATACTTGAAAGTTTCTGTAAGAACTGTAGGTGCATTAAGTTGATGTAATCTTCAACATCAAACATCATCTGATTCTACCAGCACAATGGAATGCAGCAAAAGTTTATGGACCAAGGTGATATTTGAATGATTATTACTTTTTGTAAATATGATTTTACATAAATAAATTATAATGAACAATTTTTAAATGGTTACAAATTTATAATTAGAAATAAAACGAAAATCTGATTTAATGTATTACCAAATTAAAATGAAAAAAAAAATTATTTTTTTTGTTTTTTTAAATGATGAATTTCAGAAAATACATAAACAAAAAAAAAAATGATGATTTGTCACATTAGCGGGTGTGAGACAAGATTCATCATTTATGTCAATTATAATACTTTAAGGATTTATAATTAGTAAATGTTGTTTGCTCAGAAACTTGTATGTATATATTATGTATGTATGTATGTATGTTTTTGCGTGTGTTATTTGTTATTATAGAAAGATGAACATATTTCAAAGTATTTACTTTCTTTTTTAATTTTTAATGTTTTTTTTGGTATTGTAATTTTTATTTTTTTATTTTTATATTTTTTTAAACCACACCTGTAGTTTTAATGCAAATTATACATTAATGAAAATAAAGGGAATAAAAAATGAAAACAAAAATTCCCTGGGTAGAAATTAACAAAGTGTGAACAGTAAAACATCACATAAAAAAACATAACAACAAAAATAAAAAAATAAATAAAAAAAGAACACTAAAAAACAACAATACGGAAAACAGAAGAATGAATAAAACGACATAAAACTGTTTAAAAGAAGAAGAAGAAGAAGAAAACAAATTCCAAAATGGCAAAGAGTTGATTGAAGGAAAAGAAAATTCTAAGTCCTGCCTGTTGACTGATGGGAGTTATAAACAAATGAAAATTTATGATGATGTGATTTTTCACGTAACAAAATTATGCTATGATGATGTGAAAAAAGGAAATCTTAACAAAAGAACAACCTCAAATTCAGCTTTATTATGACAAATCAGAAAGTTCTAATGACAGGTGACAGAATTAATTTCATTTTGAAGTTCTGGTTTATTCAAAAAATAAAGCAGTGAAATAAATGGTCAGTGCTTTGAATAAAATGAAGCGAATAATGACAGAAATGAAAAAAAAAAAATCAAATTATAAGATATTTTCTTTTTATTACAGAAAGTTATTATGAACTAGAATTTTTGTATTTTTGTTTTGTTAATATTTATTTAATGATTAAGTCACATATTTAAGATGTTTGTAATCAAAGAAAAACTGCCTGAACCCATATGAACTGAACACACACACACACACAAACTCATTCACACACTTTGTGTGCATAATATAATAAAGATATATACTTAAGTATATAATCAGAATACACCAATAAAGCTACATGATAATGTATCAACAACAAAAAATATTTCGATAGAATATGATATATTATATAACAAATATAGATACATACATTAGATATGTTACATTTACTCATAAATATATATATTATAAATAACAAATAACAATATATATTAAATACAACATGTCAACAAGCAGAACTGGGGAAAGTAATATTTAAACTGGTTTGAGAACAGAACCAAAGTTCTACTATCAACATGACATACCTTGATGTTTGAAGAGAGCATAAAGGTTGGGGTGTGAGGCTACTTCTGATACAGGCCCCACCCCAGTATTGGCAGAAGCTGAAGGGTTGTTTTGACCTTCTGGAGGGGGTAGAGTTATGTTAATGAGTGGTGACATACATGAACCAAATACAGTAAACAAATAAACAAAAGAAACGCAGTAAACAAATTTAGTGAACAAGTACGGTAAACAAATATGCTTTAAGAAATGCAGTTAACAAATTTAACGAGCAAATATGTTAAATGAAATGATGTAAATAATAAAGGAGAACACCGAATTAAAACGATTAAAAAGTGCGTGAATTATGATAAAGTATAGATTGTGATATAAATACTTTCAGTTTGAAATGAGTTTTAATTCAGGATCAGAGTTTTCATCAGTTTCTGACATAAAGATATTTTTAATATCAAAATGATTAAAAATTATAATTAAAAAAAAAAAAATATATATATATTTTTTATTTTAGCACAGTTACTTGTTAAAACTAGTTAGAAAAATGAACTGAGTTCTTAACATAGCAAGTTTTCAGTCTTTTATTTAGTTTTATAATTATAAACTTTCAGTTTGTACTAAATCTTTGAAATGCACATACACACATGCCCACACACAAACACTTGTTTACACAAATAGTGAAAGTCTAAAATGTAGCAATAACAGTTATCACAAAAAGCTATCTCAGTTTGCTTCTCTTCTAATTTATCTATTTAAAAAGATAATTCTTATATAAACAATAAATATCTCATTCACATTTCACTTGATAAAAACCAGCATGATGGCTAAAGTGAGATAAACTAAAAAAAACAAAACAACAGAAAACCATCAACAAAACCACAGCCCCCCCCTTAAAAAAAGTCTATAGAACTCAATACAAAACAAAAATACAAAAAATAAATAAATACATAAATAAATACAAACAAATAAAACAATAACTATTTAAAAAACATATTTTAGAAAAAAATAGAAATTAAAAAAACAAATTTGAAAAAAAAAGAAAAAAGGACTACAGGAGAAGACAAAAATTTTTCAGGTTAAATCTAATTATTTCCTTCAATGAATAAATGTTTGTTTAAAAGATTTTTCATGACAGTAATTGTTTTTGACAATGTAATTGCGAGTTTTTCTGATAATTTAATTAATCATTTTGTTAATTAAAAGAACAACAACAAAAGCAGAAACATAAGTGTGTCTGATTTGTTATGATGAAATTATCAAAAAATGAAAAAGAAAATAAAAATGAAAAAAAAAAAAATTAGTTGTGTTAAATATATATGCTTGTTTCTATGGACAAAAATTAAAAAAAAAAAAAAAAAAAAAAAATAGTTCCCAAATGGATTTCAGTCTAATTATAGTTATCTTCCTTGTTTCAATTCTTTGATTTTTAACATTTTTCTTCCTTTACTGAAATCAATTTTGTTTCTGCAATTTCTTTCTATTAAATTCTTAAAATTTTTTAAAAATTGCTGAACATTAATTATATTAAAAAAACTGTTAATTTATATAAAAAGTTGATGTCATTTAGAAATAACTGATAAATAAATAAATAAATAAATAAAAAATAGAGGCTTCAGTCTATTAAAGTATTTTAAATATACATAAACAGATCCAATCCCCTAAACATCAGTTTAAAAAAAATAATAATAATAATAAAAAAAGTTATTTCACTTTGAAACAACCTTTTTAAGAATGTAAACAATATTTAATTTATTATAATTACTCTGATCTAGTTGCTAAAGCATTAATAATAAAACAACAATTAACCAAAAATGTATTAGTTATACACATAATATCTATTAAAAAATGAGTCAATGCCAGATAATTATCAAATTTATTATTCATGCCCTTATTATTTTAAAACAACTTTTAATATTACTTTATAATAACTGAAATTCTATTCATTCAAAATATAACAAATAAAAATGTTAATAATATTTAATATGTACTTACTACTGTATTATTATAAATTACTAAAATATAAGTAACTATTTAGTTGTTTATCTCATATATATTTAGATCCATATATAACTTGTTTCAAAATTTTTCATTACTAATGAACAGTTGTCACAAATATTCTGAAAATACTTCTTAAACTTCTTAACAAAGATCAACTGTTAACAAATAAAAATAGTCATCTAGAAAATACTATCATCTCTTGACCAATCAAAATCCCTGACATGAAAAAAAAAAAAAAAAAGCTAAAAAAAATTAAAACAAGAAGAGTGAAATAAAAAAAAAAAAAAATAATAATAAAATAAAATAATAAAATAAATAAATACATTTAAAAAAAAAAAAAAAAAATTAATATTCATAAAGGTTTTAAAACAGCTCCAAATACTAAAAATATATAAATCAAGACACCATGGCTGTAAGCAGAATGCAGAAAATAAAATTATACCATACACAAAACTAGAATAAGGTATGACAAAAGAAGCCTGATAAAGGTACTTCTGATCAATCCTAGGTTGAGATTTTTTTAAAAAATTAAAAATGAAATAAAAGCAGTGGGTACGAAGACTTACTCGATTTGAAGCTTTTCAGAAGAGAGACGGAGGAAACTGTGTGGTAAGGGTTGTACTGCGGAAAAGAAGTGCATGAGGTAAACATGGAAAGACAAATACAAGTTTTATAATACAGATATATCAGCTGCTTGTAAAATAAGTAATGTTAGCCAAACCCACAGGTATAATATTCATATTTACTTGAATATACATACATACATACATATATATATACACACATATATACTCATATACATACACGTATATACATACACATACAGGCACACATACATACACATATACATACACGTTTACTTACATACACATATATTTACATATACATACCTAAACACACTTACATATACACATACAAGCATATTTATATGTACACATACATATAAACATATATAGCAACATACACACAAACAAGCACACACCTTCATAAGATATACATACATATAACACACAGACATACAGAGACATACAGACAGACAGAAAGACATGCACACATACAGACATACACATTAAGACCTTACCTTGATAAACTCTTGAATAACATGTGTATATGAAGACTCCCTTGAAATTACATACATGTTATTTTCACTCATACTTATATTAACATATGTTCATTAAAAGAAAACAATCAAACACATACACACTCACACATACAACTTTAACACATAACAGCAAATTCACACACATGTAAATACACACATCAGACACACACATATATATCCTCTTTCACACCCACATGTATCATATTCACACACGACAAACACTCACACACACGTACGCACATACACAAATGTCACTCAAAAAACACACACAGATATACTTATTCACACACACACACACACACACAAATACATAAAAACACACACACACACACACACACAGATACTTATTCACACACACACACAAATACATATACATAAACACACACACATACACATAAACACACGTGCACATACACACAAACACACACACACACACACACACACACACACACACACACACACACAGACAGACACACATATACACACAAACACATCCCCTGCCAGAGACAGCTGTCCAATATATAATTATTTTTCCATTCTTATAGGAGATAAGGTGTAATGGAAACCTGGGTTAAAGACTACAAGAGGAACTGTGCAACTGTTAATCAAAGCTTTAATGTCAGAGGTAAGTAATAAACCTTGTTTTTGAAATATTCATGATTTTAACATTTCACTGAAGATATAAATATAAATACACAACTTTGCCCTAGCATCAAGTTCAAATCTGTTGCTTAATAATGACGTAAAAGAAAATTAATGAAATTTCTGTTAAGTTTTTATGCAGTTATGACAATTACTTTTGTTGTTTTTTTCATTAGTTATTTGTATGGGTAAAAATTAGCATTGTAAATAATGTCACAATAATAAAAAATATGATGGGTACACATATGATATACACACACACATATATAAATAATATATTGATTTATTTTTTATTTATTAACATTTTGTGGAAAAAAATTATTATAGAAAGAATACAAAAAAAAAAAAAAAAAAAAAAAAAAAAATACAAACAAAAGAACCAAAAACAATCAATCAAACAAACTATTAGGCAAATACATTCATGTTATTTTCAATTCTAGCTATCTGCATTTTAAACAATATTAAAAGAAGCTAAGTAAGTGCATTTTACTAAGTAAATGACCAGTGTCTAAACAGTACCCAATGTCTATAAAATGGTGAACTACTGGTAAATATATGCAGTGATGATTATGTAAGAAAAAAAATAAAAATAAAAAAAGTAATTAACAAAGATAAATAGCATGTCTAACATAGTGTAGTTAGCATAAAGATGGTAACAGCTAGTTTATAGTGTAGTGAAAATAATTTATTTGTTTTAAAAAACACAAGGAAAATAAAAAAAAATAGTGAGTAGTGAGTGCTATTAGATCAAAAAGAGGATTTTGTTAACTGTGTAATGGAATGACAAAGGCAATGGTAAGATTATTTAATATACACAAACAGATAAAGTCAAGAAACTGTAAAAAAAAAAAAAAAAAAAAAAAACAAAAAAAAAAATAAAAAGTGAAAACAAAAATAGACAACCAAAAAAACAACAAATTAGTTATGAAGAATACATAAAGGAAAACACAGTGAAAAAACCCAAACAAGAAACAACTAAGCACACTCTAATATTAAACAGATAAACAGATGGACTGTGTAACTGTGTAACTGTGTGAAATGTGTGTATGTGTATGTGTAGTCCTCAGTTTTGAACCAGTATTATCATTAGAACTGAACAAACCAGAACATTTTTTTTACATATTTATACAAATTTTAATTTTTATATTTCTTATATAAAAAGAGTTGAAACAAGGGACATAATCAAGAGTAGATTAATTCTTGCTCACATTACAACTGAAGACTCAAACTGGAATGAAATGCAAAACAACATAACATGCTAAGATGTTAACATTATTATTATTATTATCATTTTTTTTAAGAAGAAGAAAAACCATACATCATTAAAAATTACTTCAACCATCCAACTAATAACCTTGACCTTACAATCTATCAGTCACAAGCAAAGATTACACTTCAAGCAATTTCTACTGCATAAACGATATCGTGACATCCAAAAAAACAAAAGCTTTCGATAAAACTATATGCATGATGACAACATCAAACTGAAAACAAAGAACTACTGGTTCACATAACAGACACATTGTACAAATCCAGCAGTGCATCCATCCAATGACAAGTAACAGAAATCCAAACTAAGCTGCACACACAAACACAAGAAGCAAAGTGCTGTCACACTGAAATATATATATATTTTTTTATTTATCGTGCATAACTAATCTATACACTAGACATTAAAAAAAAGCGCCAAATTTTAAAGTAGAGTTCAAAGAGTTCAAAGAATTTATTCAATATCAGTATTTAATAATTAACTAATCTATACATTATTATATATATATATATATAAAAGTGCCAAGTTTTAACATAGAGAGAATTTTTTCCATATCAGCACTTAATAATTATATCTGTAATTATTAACAAAGGCCTTGGATGATCAAATTACTGCTAATGCAGTGTATGTTTCTTTGAAATATATAGTTATTTTTCAGAATAAATATTTAACAGTTATATCTGTTATTAATGTAATAATTATAACCATGACTGTTAGCTGGTCAAACTGTTGGCTTATAAGATTATTTCATTCTCTTTGATATTTGGTGGTGGAAATATATTGGAAATAATTTATTCTTGTTTTTTTATCACAATTATTATAAAAGGTAATAGTTTTGACATTAAAATTTTCTTTGATGTCATGTTTTAAGCCATAATATAAGAATGCTGAAGAATGACTTTTTAACAGACATAATAATGTGCAGAGAATCTTTTCCAGTAACTTTTAACAGACAAATAAATAATGTCAGAGACAATATCATTAATTTTAAGTAGTTTTTAGTAGTTTGTTCAACAGCAATTTTTGAAATATATATATATATATATAAATATTTATTTATTTATTTTAAACACCACTATTAATAGATTAAAGAACTTTTCAATACAACTTTCTAACAGAAACTTATAAAATTTATTTCAGTAAACTATAACCTACAACAATATATATTTTTTAATAGACAGTTATAGTCTAATTTTCTTCCAATTCTTCTTTTAAAAAAGCAAATTTTTCATTTATCATTTTTAAAGCAGAATTATAATAAATAATTTTTAATTGAGAACCACGGACAGACTTTTTGAAATACCAGTTTTAAACAGATCATTACAGCACAATTTTGCATACCACTTTAAAATAGAAAAATATAATAGAGATTGTTTCAATATGGAAGGCTGCATTCTGAAGTTATATGCAGAAATTAAATTATTATAAGCTTAGGTAATTGTCAAAAGGACAGAAAAAGATGAAAACAGAAGTACTATATTTTATATATTTTTAAAGTCAGTGACAAAAATAAAAATAATAATAATGATATGTACTGAAGCAGACTGCAAGTGTTAAAATACTACATACACACCAGACCTCACCATGACTTAAACAGTAACTAATTATTGTGATGTAAACCCACACTATGTGTCTGGTAAATAAATAAATAAATAAAAAAAAAAAAAAAAAAAAAAAAAATTAATAAAAAAAAAAAAAAAAAATAATAATAATAATAATAAATAAATAAATAGATAAATAAATGAAATAAATAAATGTGGTAAATAAAAAGAATAAATAAGTACATAAAAAATAAGCAAAAATACAATATGAACACTAAATAAATAAAATAAATAAATTAAATAAATAAGAATAAATAAGTACATAAATAATAAGCAAAAACACAATATGAACAGTAAAATAATAAATAAATAAATGAATAAAAATAAATAAAAAGAATAAATTGGTACATAAATAAGCAAAAACACAACATGAACAATAAATAAATAAATAAATAAAAAGAATAAATAAGTACATAAAAAATAAGCAAAACACAATATGAACAATAAATAAATAAATAAATAAATAAATAAATAAATAAATAAATAAATAAACATCCTAAAAATAACCCAAACTACTATCTAAATACAGGTAAGTGATAATTAATTTCTAGGTGAGGTCTGGTTTCAGCAACACAACATCAAAGTAAAAAAAATACAATGCACAGTCTTACCCATGTTCTGACGTCCATAACCTAATTAACAAATTAGTTTTAATAAGTTACTATACAAAACAGAACTCTTAACAATTTTACTAATCAGTCTATCTATCTGTTTATATCTATATGTGTATATGTGTGTGTATAGTATATACAGGTATGTTTTTAATATTTGTGATAAACAGAGTAGGATGCATTTATGTCAGTGATGTTAAAGGTCGAACTGAAATTTAATTCAAAACTATGGATTTTTTATTTTTTATTTTTTCTTAATATGCTTTAGTTATAAGTCCATAACTCAAATATGGTTTAATTTATTTATAATTCAGGTTAGCAAGACATCAACCTAATAACCTTACGCAATAAAATATCTTTTTAAATCATTTCCAGAATGTTAAATGTATATTAGAAAATTATTTTGAATCACGTTATAAACATTAAAAACTATCAGATACCTACTAAAATTTACAAAATTTATTTTAATGAAGGTCTTTGTTTTTATCAATCATGATATATATATTTGCTTTTTCTAGAGGTATATTTTGGCTATGCTTTTATCTGTCTTGGTGTATATATGTGTGTGCATGTACGTATTATATATACATGTATGTATATATATATATATATATATATATATATTTAAACAAGATGGTTGCTAAATAATTATGTTTTCGACTTTCTTTTTAACACATTGATTATCAGCAGTTATTGAAAGCCGCATTTTATTACAAACTGAAGCTGTAATACACAAATGAGACCATATTTTCAAGCTCTCCATATATTCATGATTATGTTATTAGACAAGCAATGGATTACTCATCTTTGTAATGCCAAGAACTACATTCTTTTATTTTCTTTTTAACATTGTAACAGATAAATAAAAATAAAAATAATAAAAAATTGAGAATAGAAAGAACATGCATTTTTAAGATTTTTTTTTTTAATCTTTGATTAGGAATGTGAAAAGTAATTAAAGAGTTCCAAAAAATAAAATCCGAAAATAGAATTAAGTGTAATTCATAAAAAATAAAAAAAATAAAATAAAAATGTCTATCCAGAGAGTAAGAAAATACATAATAATAAAAATATTATTAATTTCATATTAATTAATAAATATTCTTGAGGCTGGATAAATTTACAATACATTATTACTATTATCATAAATGAACAGTATTTAATGCAGTAATCTTGACATACAAAGATACGGTCAATATTTCACTATCTATTAAAAATGTAGCAAATCAAAAGTTGTATAGATCCCAGAATTTCTATCATGTAAATATATTATTATATATCTAGGCTGAGTAATAATTGCAGTCATTTTAAGGACTGAACTGAAAAAGCTGGTCAAACTAGTTTGCTTTTTATACATGATTGCATTTATTTATTTACTGACCTTCGAAAGAGTTCTGCTGTAATGGTAGATAACTCTAATGTGAATGTTTTTAATTTTGTTTTAATTATTGTTTTGCAAGATTACAAACAAATTAATAAAAGAGAGAAATGTCACAAGAAAAGTGAATTTTGTTTTTCTTCTGTAAATTGTGATGGTTCTTATTTAATGCTTAACTTTAACTGTTTTCTACTTGGATTTAACATTTTGAAAAATTTAAATTTCTTTTTGTTTTAATTTACCACCTCATTATATTCGTCTTTCATTTTTCTTTTTAAACATTTCTCTGATTTGAAAACCCAAGCATTCAGAAAATTTCCTTGTTTAAAATCATGTTTTATAAATTTATCACATAATTTTATATAAAATCAAAACTTTAATTTACATCTGCAATGATCGCTTATCATTCTTTCAACAGAGATTTATATGCAAATAAGCAGATGCTATTTAATAACATTACAAAATTATGAAATTATTATTAAGTAAAATACCAAGATGTAAACTGAATGCAGAGGATAACAAAAAGGACATTGTAAGAAATTCAAAATAAACATGCAGCGAAACAAGAAACATTCTGAAAATAAAAAAAATAAAAAAATAACAAGGACAAAATATTTTGATTTCTTACAATGTCTGATAATATGACATCCCAATTCTTTGCTATTTGTAGATCTGCACAAATATTTGTAATCTGGATAATTAAACTATTATTTATTCATCTCTTAATATTTAAAACAGTTGATTTTAGTACATGAAAACATTTAGCCTAACAAAATAAAGGGGGATTCAAAAAAAAATTCTTAATTTGCCTATGAACTAAAATGATCTCCAATAATGAAAATAATAATTAAAAGGATAACAAAACCAACACCAATAATAATAATAATAATAATAATAATAATAATAATAATAATAATAAAAGGAAAAAGCAATAAGAATCTGAAATAACATACTATCCATTATAGTTCACATACAAAAATAACTGATATAAATATGTTAATATTTATTTTTAAAAAAAAAATATCTGACAGCTGTTTTTTTATTTTCTGCATTTTCGTTTAAAAATCTCTGCTATTATTTCCCACTTATTTTTAGTAATGTATTTATTTATTTTTATTATTTGAATTTATTTTACAAATGGGCAATAACAAAAATACTTATACTTCAAAAGGTAATTGAAAAACAATAGCAGTATTAATTAGTTTCTTATTATTACAACTGATAATAATTAACTTGGTAAAGTTTTATACTGCATTTATTTAAACATTGATAAATCCAGAGAACAAATAAGAACATTATCTCCACGTCTGCCAAACAAACAAAGATTGGGGTACCATGGTGACAGCATCTGTAGCTCACTGCATTGAAAATATATGAGTAAACCATGAAATTATTCTAAAAAGTCGAAAAAAAATAAACAAAATGTGGGATCTCCCATAGAGTTAATTGGAACAAAAAGAGATCTCCATGTGAAAAAAAAAAGGGATAAAATTTACTGACTTAATAATACTAAAACATTTTTAAAAAGATCTAATTTACAATTGTAATTCACAAATGGTTTCTTAAAGGTTGTTTATCTCATGGGATAAAAAAAAAAAAAAAAAAAAATAGGAGATTTAGATATTAAAGGATAACAGTAATTTGTTGTGTGTTGACAAAGAAATTTTTGTATCATTCTGTTATTAAAATTATTTGCAGAATACAGTAACATAAAAAGAAATTGAGATGCAGTTATCACAGTTTCTTTCAAGATTATTTTAACAACCAATAATTTGTCTTTTCACTGGTAATTTTCAACAAATATTTGTTTTATATTATATTACACCCTTATTAAAAAGAATTAAAACTATTACTTTCATTTAAATCTTCTTTATCATTTTTAAGCTACAGTATAATTTTTATTTTTTTATATTTAGTTTTGAAAAGGATACATACACACACATTTCGTAAATCTGTTAATAATAATTCTTTTGGGAAAAAAAATAAGAAATATATATATGTATATATTTGGTTAAAAAAATATATTATTCTTCAAATTATGTTTATTGTTTATATCTTACAAGCATTTATACCTCTTCTGATCAACATGGCTAAATCTTTACAATATCTTTAAACTCTTCATTATCAACATGGCTAACATCAAAAATATTAAATATGGTAGAAGTGGGAAAACCAATTTTTGATCTACGATTTAACTGTTATTATTACCTATTATTTTTAAATTTCATTTAAAACAAACATGGCTTCCTCATACTGTTTCGTAAATGCACTGAGCTATAGTGAACCGAACTGTGGAACAAACGAAAAAGTCAGGAAAGATAACTCCAACTTGAAGACTTACGCAGCAGGCTCCATCCACTATCAGTGCTGCTTCCAAGATAGTACGTAATGTTAGCATCAGTCTAAGGTGGAAAAACAGGCAGTGATACAGGAAGAACAAAAAAAAAAAAAAATAATAATAATAAAAAAATAATAACACTACTACTAGCTATACGGAGAAACAAAAAAATAATTAGAAAAAAAAAAAAAAAAAAAAAAATTCCAATGCTCACATTCAAAGAAAGAGTAAGTTTAAATCACACACACAGCACATGTTAGAAACATTACAAATTAAAAATAAATTCATGCACACGTAGAAAAGGATTCGAGATTTGATTTGTGTTCTAAATGATGATTGTAAATTTCTGCATGTTAATAAATTTCGAAATAACAAAAATAAAATTTAAAAAAAAATAAATAAATAAATGACAAATCTGTCATAAATATTCAATTAGATGTGTGTCATTTTGTATTAGGTTCTTTTTATTTTATTTTATTTTTTTTTTATTATTATTATTCGATTCAAAAATGGCATGAAATGTTTTTGGTTAGCAGTTAAGGAATGAATGCACTGTTAACCAAAAAAATATATTTAGTAAAATTCAAAAATCAAACATTTCTAAAGAAATGAGGGATGTGGAATTTGTCTGTTGTCAAGCACTAAAACATGAATACTTAAGGGAAGAAAAGTTAAAAACCAGTTTTAAAATATGCTTTAAAACAAGTTTCAAAACGCAACAGATTTGAACTTTCGGTGTTGACTAATTATTAGTTTTAAAATTGTCAATTTAAAGCATTGAAAATATTCTTTAATTTCTTATAAACATAACTCGTTTTTGCACTGTGAATTTTTTAGATGCAGAAAATCTCTGTAGAGTTTTTGAAGTATTTGTAAATCTTAACCCAGGTAATGAAATACATACAATAATATAATGAAGAAAAATAATAATTAAATAAAAAGCTCTTATATCATACAAATCTTTATTATAAAAAAACCACATGGTTTCTAAAAGCATTGTAAATATTAATCTATTTGTTAATCATACTACACAATTTTACTCAGGACTATTCAAAACTGTCTTGAAAAAAAAAATTTTAAATTAAAAAATTCAAGCAGAGTAAAATAATTATATTTCATATAATAAAATCTAAAAATCTAATTTGGATTTATTTTCAAATTCCTAAAACTGAAAAAAAAAAAATAAAAGTTATTTTTTTCATCATGTACATCACATTTTTATATCTGGTATATTAAAACAAAGAGAAAAAAAAAGTATTGTTTTTGTTTTTTAAATTTGCCATTTGCAAATTAATTTTTAATTTATCTGTTTAGAATTTTTTTGTATCTTATTAAAATTTTGCTGTAGCTTTACATTATAAAATATTTTAAAAATCAGGCTATATATATAGGATATATTAAACTTACATTGGCAGGAACATAATCTGCAGAACTCTTTGAAGAAGATCTTTGAGACTGTCTGACTGATTCTTCTTTCTGCCAGAAAATACAACACAGCATCGCCAACGTCTGAACATCAAAGAGTGAGCCATAGTGGTCAAGTCTGAAACAGAAAACTCCACAGTTTACTGAATTTACTAGACAGATGAAAGATAAATAACAATAAAGTATGCACATCTATTTATTTTATTTTGGCACACTGGGCTGGTCAAATGTGTACACTTATTTAATACCAGTCTATTTTATTTTGGAAACTGTAATTATCAAACATTTATATCTTTTTAAAACCAGTCTATTTAAATATATTAGACAATAAATGGTAATGGTCAATTATCAAAATTTGGGTAACTTTTTCAAAAACTAGTTTCTATTTATATATATATTTTTAGACAATAAATATGGTTATGATTAATATATTTAAACCTTCATTATTTATTCAAAAACATTAAACTGGTTGAACCTAGAGGCATACATCTATTTAAAAAATTCAATCTTTTTAAATATGAATTAGACAAATGAATGTAAAAGTAATTATAATAAAGTCACATTTACAGGTTAACAGAATCAGATTTTTACCAAAACCAGTTATTCAGATAATATACATAGAATAAAAAGATAACAATCAAAATATTCAATGCCTGGCAGAAATATATCCTTTAAACAAAATGAAATAAAGAGGCCAAAAATTTTATGGTAGAAAATGAAAAACCAATTTTGAATCTAGGATTTAACTGTTATTCTTACATTGTTTTCAGTAATGGTCGACCGAACTGGGAACTTGCCCAGGGAGGACCCCGGTCAGGATCTTCGTGAGAATGTAGTTCTTTGTTTGACATCACAGACACCAGAGACCAGATCTGAAATTAACATTACAAGAAGATAAAGGTTTTTAACTTTTTTATGTAACTCTGATAGAACACTGTTTAAAACACAACATGAGAGTATTATTTATAACAGATGTCATGGTTGAAGTTGCATTTAAAAGAAAACAGCTCCTTAAGGAGTATTATTAAAAACAGATGTTACAGTCATTTCATATGCAATGTAAATAAAATAGTATTTAAAAAATATATATAATAGTCAAAGCTCAGTCCAATAATTTAATGAAATAGGAAATATCCCAAAAGGCTAAATTTAAAAAAGGTACTTTATCTGTAATAGTCCTCAATGATGAGTTTCTAAGACAGATATTTCTAAATGATGAATGATCCTTTTTGAATTCTAAGATTTATCAATACTCATATATCTTTTTTAGACATATATATTTTAATTAACCTAATAGAGGCATCTGAAATTCCGAATAACATTATAAACGTAATTTAAAAAAAATAGAAAAAATTAATTTAACTTACCTGAGCTAAATCTTTTCTGCCAACATCGGCAGCAGCAGCAGCATTGTGACAACATGTCTTTGGAATGTCTGTAGGGTCCAGTCTGTAATTACCAAAACATTAGCTTAACATAATAGATTTATTTATTTCTTGTTATAAAATGGAAAGCCACTGATGTCACACTAAAGATTAGTCTGACTGGTTACCTAAATACAAAGGATTCTTGTAAATGCTTTTTCACAAAGGTAGTAATGAAAAATTGCTTGACAAGTTACAACATGGAAAGGGAATAGTTCATTGTGATAACTTACTGAAACTGGAAATCAACCAATATCAGTAAACAAAAATAAGAAATAGCTCAGGTGTGATAACTTACTGATGTGGAAAATAGCTCAAAGTGTAGTGATAAGGAAAACAGAACAATGTTAAGAACTTAATAGTGAAATGGGAAATAACCCAATAATACCTACTAAAATGAGAAATATGCCAGCATAACTTATCAAAATGGGAAATATCTCAGTGTCATAATGTACTGAATAAAAAAAAGATCCCAGTGTAAAAGCTTACTGAAATGGTAAATGGCCTGAATAAGTGGAAAAAACTCAATGTCATAAATTACTGAAATAAGAAACACCCAAATGTAAACACACAGTAGCAAAAAGTGACTAATATGGAACAAGTTACTAGACTGACAAATATTTTAAAACTTGATTATAAAAATAATATTTACCGAAAAATAAAGAGGCACTTTATGAATATGCTAACAAATATATATATAAAAAAACAACTCAAGTGCAACACAAACAACATGAATTTGTGAACAAGTGTTAACTACTAACATGTAGTTTTCTGCCAGCTGTTTGCTGACTGGAAGTAAGGCAGACATGTCGTAGACCTTCACTGGGCCAGCTTTTGTTTGTTTTTTACTTGATTTATCACACTCGTGAGATCTCAACTCTGAAGTTTCACGTAACTTCGTCTTACTTCTTGATCGAGGCTTCTGGAAAACAGAACATATTATGTCATAGAGATAAAGCAGGAACTGTTCTGGTTATTAATAAGAATATAAATATGATTAGTTAAAATAGAATCTTATAAATATTAAAAAATATAAAAAAAAAAAGAAAGAGTATATATTAAAGTGTTATAAAAATATTTTTGTAAATATTAAAGATTGTTTTATATAATTTGTAAAATAAAATTGTCTTTTGAGTTTCAACTTTCTGGATAGTTAAAATGTTATGAAAATTTTTTTTTTATATATTAAGCATATTAAGGGCTTTTACTATATCAAAACATTAATGAAATATATTTATCAATTATAATCAAGAGTACTTTAAGCCAAAAGATTATAACTTTCTTAATGTAACAATTTATTAACTTTGTGTCATCTTTAATTGGTCTGTTTATTTCCCTAAACACTAAACTTATAAGAAAAAAAGCATTTTCTTCTAAAGTATTTTGAATGTTTTACTAACTTTTTCTTTGTATGTGTAGAAAGCACTGATTGAAAAAGAGTCAGCACTGGCTGATGGGGACTCTGGGAGAAAAGCACAGAGAGGGGTGCAGCCTGTGCAGATTTGATCCAGGTGCCCTCACCATAGACTGTCAGCTCTGACAGTGACCTGGAATAAATAAATAAACAACACTTCAACATTAAGGTGTACTTGTGGTAGCACAAATACATTTTTGTTATACTTCTCTGTTACGATTTTTCTGTTTTCAGTTCATATCAAAGTATTAGTCTTAATATTGAGTTTTGTATGGGTTTTTTTTTTGGTGGGGGGTGGATTATTATTATTTTTATTATATTATTTTATAGTGAGAGTATATGAGAAGTAAGTTAGGAGTAAAAAAAAATAAAAAAATCATTTTAACAATTTTACTATTGTTACAAGTTCAATTAAATCTTGTTTTCTTTTCTTTCTTTTTTTCAACATAACAAAAAAAAAAAAATTCTAAAATATTTAAAACTAACTTTGGTGTAACTTCTTCCCCTCTGGCTATTTTCTTCATTTCTGGAGGACGTTGAAAGACAACTAATTTACCTGAGAGAGAAAAGGAAAAAAGAAAAGTGATCCATGTTTAATAAATTAAATAGATTTAAATTAAAAAAAATATATATAATAACAGTAATAACTTTCCGGTATTATGAGCTATTTCATAGTTAATTATTTTTAATTTCAAGTATATACATGCAAATCTATGTAAGGAATTTATTTCGACTGAATTAATTATTATGAAAGTGTTTGTGTGCATGAGTGACTGTGTTTATGTGTGTTATGTGCATGTATTTAAGTGTATGTATATAATATATATGTGGGAAAATCTGTGTGCTAACATATATTTCCTTTACATTCATTTTTCCAAAGAAACAGAGTTTTTGATAAACTTGTTCTAGAGCATTGGCTAGAATTGGAAAAAGACCAATAGAATCATTCAGGAGGACTGATCCTACAATCTATCATGCTTTAGACCAGCACTATAACTGAGCTACATCACAGTCCACTTTTTTATAATTAATGAATTAATTAAAACATTAAGAAAACCCATTAAATAAAGCTAGTGAACCTAATTTATGAAACTTACCAACAGAACAAAACCTGGCTCCACTTGTTCTGGGAAATGGAACACTGGAATCCTGGAAACTGCTAATACTGTAAATGGGTAGGAAGTTTGCGGATGGTATTACTGCTGGACTCTGCTGTATGTTGAATGAGGCTACTGAATCTGGAGATTTCCGTTCCATTTTCTACAACAATTATTATTATTAATTTTTATTCTTGTAATTATTATTAGTATTAGTAGTAGTGGCAGTGTAGTAGTAGTGGCAGTGATAGTAGTAGTGGTAGTGATAGTAGTGGTAGTAGTATAGTAATGGTAATAATAATAGCAGTAGTAGCAGCAGCATTAATAACAATATTAAAGAAAATTACAAGTAAATTGAAGAGGTTTAATATGAAAAATATGTAAATCTTTTTAAACTAAGATTAAAATTTACTAGTAAATGCAATGAAAAATAAATTAATTAATTAATTAAAAACTAACATATATATATATATTTATAAAATTATGGAAATGAAATAATAACAAAAAACCCCAGAACAAAATAAAATTAAATTAAATGTGATAAAAGTAAATTATAATAATAAAATATTATAAAGAAATATATTTAAAAAGAGAATTGCATTTTAAAATCTTACTGTCATGTTGTCAAGGGCAGCTATCAACTGTCGCAGACAAGGTTCCAGACAATTCATCTTTCTCTGCACCTGATTCTGTGATGTACTTGTCAACACCTGTAAAAAAAATATTATTTTATCATATATCATTTTTTTTTTTTTTTTTTTTGTCAAATATTAATATCACATCATTTTTTTTTTTTTTATTAAATATCATTTTTCTTTTATCAGACAATAATATAACAAATAAAATTTTCATTTATTAGATAGAAATATATCAAATATAATTTTTATTGTATTAGATAGTAATATAACAAATACAATTTTTTTTTTTTTACCAAACTGTAATGAAACAAGTATCATTTTTCTTTTATCAGATAGTAATATAAGAAATATCATTTTCTTGTATCATTTACAGTATCTTAACCATATTTTGGCAGTCTGTTTACAATGAAACAACAGAACTAATTATGAAATTAAGAAAAACATTTTCTTTTTTTAATTTAACTGATAAAAAGTTAATAAATTTTTCTTTTTCAATTTTTGTATTTTTACTGTATTTTTTTCAAAGCGTGTTTGTAATGAAAGAGTAATAATCAATCTACAGCAAGAGTTCTTTTTTTTTTGTACAGTTTAAAAAAAAAAAAAAAAAAATAAACATAACTAAATCTTTGATAAACCAGTTCAGAGATGTTGGCTGGGAAAAGGTATCAAATAAACATAATTAACTTGGTTTTTTTTAATGTCACATATGTATTTGTTTATGTTTTTTTTCTTTAGCTATGTAATGGACACCTCACATTCCTGTTATATGTTTAAACAAAAATCTTTCTGAAATCTGTGCACCATAAAACAAATTTGTCTTTCAGTTGTGTTTATCCTTAACAAAACTCGAGTGAAAACCTACACCCATCAAAATCCGCTCATCCATTTATTGATAAAAATCTGACTGTAAATACCTTTATAAGCTGTTTTTGCTGGGAAGACTCCAGGGTGGTGTGCACAAACTGGAAAGATGGTGGCGTGCCATTGGGGTAGTTGGTGGGAAATGTCAGCTTGACACTGACAACGTGGTTCCCACTGTGTGCAGTTACCTTGCATGTCCGGTTAATGGCATCCATCTGAAATTTGCCACAATCAGATTATTTTCAAAACAAAATTAATTATTTGGAAATGAAATTTACAAGAAAAATACAACTTTTTTTAATATTAATATTCATTATAATAATTTTTATGTTAAAAATCTCTCTCTCTGTTCCCCCCAATGCATATATGTACATATTTTTGTGTGTGTGTGTGTGTGTTTGTACGTGTGTGCACATGTGTGTGTGTGTGAGTGTGTGTATATATGTACATTTGAATTATAAAAACAAATTTCAATTCCAAACAACATCAGTCTAATAACAACAACAAAATAATAATAATAAAAATAAGAAAAGAAATAAAAAAAATAAAAAAAAAAGAAAAGGAAAAAGAAAAGAAAAAGAAAATGAAGAATATGTTTTTCTACAACTCAACTTTTTTGTTACATACCTCTTCAATGGTGACATTGTTGATGTTTTTGTTGATGAGGGAGAATTCTTGTTGCAGTGTCTGAGGTTTGTGCGACGCCATCTGAACCTCGTTGTCTGGAACAACCTCTTCAGTTGTTGTTTGTCCGTTCACACGTCTGTCTGCTGTGTCTGCACCCTCCACTCTGTCAGCACCGACATCTCCAACAGGACAGTGACCACACAGCTGTCAGTGGTGAAAAATTAATAATAATAATAATAATGATGACGATAATGATGATGGTGATAATGATAATGATGATAAAAAGGATAACAACAATGATGATGATAATGATAAGAAATAAGAAATCATAATGATGATGATGATAATGATGATAATAAGGATAATAATGATGATGATGATGAAGTATTGTTATTAATGTGTCCAACAGGAAAGTGACAACATCTATCATTGTATTGATGTTTTGATGATTATGATGATGATGATGGTGTTGGTGGTAGTGATGATAACGTTTCTGCTGTTAGTGATGATGATGATTTATCTTACATAAAACAACAATTCTAATTTCATCTCCAGCAATTGAAATAAAAGTAAAAACAAAAAGAACTGTCATAAAAAACAAACACTGGATTATGTCAAATGGGTGGGTTTATATACAAGTTGTATGTAAGTGTACTGAAAATGTTCATTTATTTGTTTGTTTGTTTGTTTGTTTGTTCATTTATTTATTTGTTTCTTTGTTTAATTAATTAATTAATTTATTTATTTATTTTCGTAGACTTCAGTATTTATATATTTATATATCAGCCCTGAAGCTGATAGCACAGGATAACCACATCTGTTACAAATGGTATCAGATGTTGACACCAACTCCCAGTAGTTTTTGTTTTGTTTTTAATTAAGATTTTCATGTCGTTATCAGTAGTAAATCTGAACAAGCAGTCACAGTAACAGCCCTGTAGTTATACAGTTTTTACCAACGACACATCATTTATTTAACCAATCAGATATTTTTATTATGATGTGTATTTATCTGATGTAGCCAAAATGACAAGATAAATTAAAAAATTGATTAAGATTTCTCCCCAAAAAGTAAATTAGCACACAATAATTGATAATTCAAAAATATCTATCAGTTATTGGGTTTCAAACAGAAACTTTAATTAACTGATACGTTTTTGTTTTATTTATACCTTTTAATTAATAACAGGCAAGACTAAACAGGTAAATACATCTATGACTAAATCAAGTTTTGAATGTGAGCTAAATATTTATGTATGTATATATCTGTGCATGTATGCATGTATGTTTGTATGTATGTATCTATGTATCTATGTTTATCCTTCTTACAAAAAGAGAGAAACGTGCATCATCAACAGACAGATAAAGGTAAAAAAATAATGTATAAATGAAAAAAGAAACCTCCTGCAAGGATGATATATATAATAAGCTAGTTTTGGAATTCAGCTAATGGGTATGCAGATAGATTGTGTGAAATACAGCTAATTTAGGTCTGTGACCTGATTTTTTTATATAAAGTAACCTGAATATATTACGAGCTAGATGTTTGTTCTTAAAACACTGCAAATACTGATGATGTTTTATATAAAACATTATATTACAGCATTTGAGTAAAACATACATTACATATGTACATACATAATGACTATACAATAATAATTATATAGACATAAACATAACAAATATGCTAATATCATAAAATCATATAACAAACAAAACTGATATCGGTAAAACTTTAACAATGACCTGGGATAAATTACCTGTCATCTGTTACCTGTCTTTGGCTGTGTCTGTGTGTCTGTCTATGTGTGTGGTAACTATTGCCGCCTTTTTTTTTAAATATTTAAATAAACAAAATAAACAAATAAATCTTCTTTTGCAATGACATACCTGACTTTTTTTTCTTTTTTTTTTTTTTTTTTTTTTTTTTTTTTAGACAAACATGTAATCTGCA
This sequence comes from Chrysomallon squamiferum, assembly GCA_012295275.1. Lineage (NCBI taxonomy): Eukaryota > Metazoa > Mollusca > Gastropoda > Neomphalida > Peltospiridae > Chrysomallon > Chrysomallon squamiferum. The sequence goes on from CM022667.1 coordinate 608,966, forward strand.
ATATCCCTGCATCGTGACAACCAGAAATCACTGAACATGTTTAAATCACAAACAAACAGTATCACAGAATTATAGCAACAACAACAAAAACAAATAAATCCAGGTCATCTCAGGTCAAGTGTGGCACAAACTCCACCCCTCTTAATCTGATTTGCTTTTTTTTTATAAACAAAACAAAAAAAAAAAAAAAAAAAAAAAAAAAAAAAATGTGGTGATTAAAGATTAAATGAAGAAGAAGAAAAAGAAGAAAAGAAAAACAAACTCACAGTGCATTTGCCCATTAACTACACTGCAGTCAAACAGCAAAGTTTTGGGGATTTTTTTTTTTTTTATGTTTCTGTGCTGAGCCATAAAATATGGTTTATTAAAAATACATAGATTACTTATATAGGTCAGAAAGAAAAAAAAAAAAAAAAAAGTATTTCACACAGAATATTATGACTGAAAAGATGATGATGATGCTCTAGAAAAAATAACCCAGATATTATTATCATTATTATTTTTTATTATTATTATTATTATTATTTTAAATTTTTTAAATACATGAAAACGAAAGATCCTTTGTTTTAGCTAACACTTCTTGTTACTAGATCTGATCTAACCCACTCGGCTTCTTCATGTCAGATCACTCTTAGCCAAAGTCGGGACCCCCTATGAATGTTCAGCCCTATAAAATCACTCGACTGTGTCTTTGTTTACATCCTACACAGATATAAATGAAACAGCTGGTATTCCAGGCATTGTACAGTTGGGGTCCATGGTTCAGTGATTTTACAGTATCAACCTCAAGGCCGAACGGTAACAGAGCCACAAAGATTCTGTGACTCCATTGTAACTGGTTTGATAAAAATCCAAATTTAATGAGACACTTGACACACTGATGCTAATACTCATGAGAACACAACCCAGGCATATTTATCCTGCTTCGTGAAACTAATACTTGGTCCTGTAACAGAGTTTTCTCTGTCGCAGATGCAGATACATTTCACCAATGCTTGCTGTATCAGTCTGCTAACATTTTGCAATCCTATCCTGGTCTGCAGTGAAGTTACCAAAAACGAAAAATTACATTCGGAAGACTGAATAAAATAACCACAAACGAAGACAGAGAAGACACAGAAAATGTTACAGCTAATGTCAAACACCAGTTAGCAATAGGTTGTAGCTAAGTAATTGAAAGATAGAAAATATTTCATAGTTAACACACACACACACACACACACACAATGATCCTCATAGAAGTAATGGTTAGGTTTGATATTTATTTGAAAAATAATAAAACTGAAATAAATATTAATATGAGCTGCAAAACAGACTTGAGTTCAAATGGATTAGAAACCACCAATATATTTTATTGGGATGATGATGATGAAAATAATAATAATAATAATAATAATAATAATAATAATAAGAAGAAGAAGAAGAAGAAGAAGAAGAAGAACAACAACAATAATAAATAAAATTTTAAAAACATAATTATACAAAATAATAATAATAAAAATAATAAAAATAATAATAATAATAATAATAATAATAATAATAATAATAATAATAATAATAATAAAATAATAATTTAAAACATTTGCCAGCAGTGATTGAATATAAAAACACACCTACCTCAACTACACAAAACACAATTTCCTTGTTTACATTTCATGATATAATCAGGTAAAAAAAATGGTTATCATTCCTTAAATAGCAATGAAAAAAAAAACCTACATTCCAAACACTATTTATCTTTGTTACAGAATATCCTATGTGGTATGTAACACAGATTATGAAAGCTCAGACATAATCTATTATTTTTAAGACTAAACTGGGGTTTCTTAATCTGCACACTGCTTATTTTAATATGTATCTTTAAAAGCAGTAATGATGACTGTGGGTTGTAACAGTAGTAGTGACAGTGATATTGATATCAGTAGTAACTAAAGTAGTGGTTGAAATGATAGCTGAAGGGATGACATCACAGGTACATGGATAAGTCCACAATTGTCCTTTGTTTTTTTTTTTTTTTTTTTTGTTTTTTTCAAAAAAGAAAAGAAAAAAAAAAAAGTTTTAAAGTTCAATAGATAGTTAAAAATCAAGAAATCATGCACCTTCAATTGGATACATTGACATTTCCTACAGAAAGAAGATGATAAATGCAAATGTTGTAGTAGCAGTAACAGCAGCAGCAGTAGTAGTATAGTAATGGAATTAATTATAGTAAGTAACAGCAGTAGTAGTAGTAGTAGTAGTAGTATAGTAATGGTATTAATTAAAGTAATTGTAACAGCAGTAGTCAGTAGGATAGTAATGGCATAATTAAAGGGATGGTGGTAGTAGTAGTAGTAAGTATCACCAGGCATCAGTGTAGTAGTAGTAATAGCAGCAGTAACAGTAGTAGTAGCAACAGTATAGTAGTGTTAATAGCAGTAGTTGTAGTAGTAGTAGTAGTAAATACTGGTAGCAGCAGTAATTATAGTAATAGTAGTAAGTTCAGCAATAGTAGTCGAAAATACAGTCATTTTCCAAGAATAAGTCCAGGGATATAAAATATTCCACTAGTACTAGTAGTCTGTACTTGGAGGTCAGTCAAATATATAAATTACACTGGTCATTTAGTATATATATATATATATACCCATCTTCTAATAAACAGCTAAACACACAGTGAAGTAACCACTAACTAAACCACATAAGACTCTAAGTTAGGATGAGAAGTAATTATCCAGTGAACAAAACCCTTAACCCAAATCACAGCAGAGCAGCTGTAGTATGAGGCTTACTGCAGTATAAAACTAGTGTGGGTTTGCTACATGGCAGTTTGACTCCTTGAGACCATCCAGTACAGACAGCAATACGAAGATGCACAGCTAAATCAGAGATGATCACAATATGCATGGAGACAGCACGGACAAGTGTCTTAAGACTCATCTATTATTACCCATATAATTAGTATATTATGTGATGTTCCATTTCTTAATATGCATTACGATGATAATTAATGTATAATGTGACACTCTCCATTCCGTTTATTGTGCTGTGTTTATGTAACCTAAATGATTTGTTTATCAGTAGTGCAGTGTCAGTATGCTTAGGTCACTTCCCGGTTGGGGCCTGTTGCTCATTCTCAGGAGCACAGCATACAACACAGAGGCTTTACAGTCATTTCATAAGGAATGTATGTTAATACAGCAAATACATCTAAATGTAGTTTAAATTTTAATTATTAAATATTTTTCCACATAAAAAATGATTTGCCAAAAAACAAAAAAAAAAAAAAAAAAAAAAAAAAAATATATATATATATATATATATATACAACAGAAAGAAGAAGGAGAAAAAGAAATGTTTAATATTTATTCAAGTCCATAGTTAAACACATGTTCTCAGAAAATAAAATTATCAAACGAGCCTAATTTGAAGAGACACTTGAAAACAAGATAAAGAATCAAACTAGCCAATCTGAAAACAGTTTTTATAGCTGGCACAGTCTCTTATATGATATAAATCTAATACAGCAGCATTCTTCGTGAAAAAATAAACAAATTACATAATCATTTCAGAGGCAGTTTCTAAATACATTATTTATTGCGGAAATAAATAAATGGATGGAAAACTACCTAGAACAGTGTCCTCTAATAATGAAACTTGTATGAACCTGTTCAGCTAATATTGTTTGTTAGCTCTAAGCCACTGAAAACCATTCAATCGTAGCTGCAATGGTTTCATGCAGAGATGATCTTCATTTTAAAAAATAAAGTTAAAAAAAAAATTACAATTATTATATACACGCTCATACACAGACATTTAATATGACTGCATTATAATCTGAAAACTAAGACAAAGATGTACATTTTTTGGGGGGGGATCTAACTCAATGGTTTCCAAACTGGGCTGCTTTAGGGCAATGTGAATTTTCTAAAGATGTGACAGCAATAATTAATTTGTTGTTGATCCTAATGAGTCCTATTGTTCGTTCAAAGCGTACTGTTATTTAAAACTTACTTTCAATAGCTGGGATGGAACACACAACACTGGGAATGAACATAGGGAGTCAAAGAAGCAGGGAACCACTGAAAGTTGTTCTGCAGAAAGAAGATATCTCATTCCGATGTTTATGAGGAATCTAAAAGATGTTGGTTTGGTGTCGCTACATACACAGTATGTATGCATAGGATGTACATTAAACAGATGATGACAAAACAATTTCAAGGAGTATTTAAATAAACTAGATCTTGATGTGTACCAGTTAAAGACAATACAGATGGACATCTGCACAAATGATTGCTGGAAATTGCCAATGAAGTAATATTTAAAGGGACAGCAGGTAAGTCATACCTCTGATTTAAACACAGTATTATTAACTACTACGTGGTATAGGAGTAAGTGCTTAAAATACAGCAAAGTCCACGATCCTTAAAAAATGTTAGAAAAAAGTCAGTGTTTAGAAAACCTGTTATTTTTGTTTGTGTGTTTTTTTAAATATATGGATCTTGTATGGTCCAAAAGAGTATCACATTCATTCCTGAAGCACCCCTGACATGGGCACAGTTATTTAACGGTAATGTAAGACACACCAGTGTTTTTAACAACAGAATATTTTTTTCTGTAAACACAACTCCTAGATCTGATTAGTTATGATGTTAACAGTCCTCTCTGTTTAAGCTAAAATAATGATGTAATGATGACCATTTACTTTCACAATAATTAATCTTCTTTCTCAACATAAAAATAATATTGATGTTAATAGTTTTGCTATGAAAATAAAAAATATGGTTTTGTTTAGGTTATTAATGCTAATTTGAAAATAAAATAATATTTAAGTGACAATATTAGCTCCAGTCTGAATTCAAATAAATCTGTGCAAATCTTTTCAGTGTCATTCTGTTTTATTCAAAATGTTTTGCCAATTAAAATTTGTTTTTATAATCCTTAATGTTACAGTAAAAACCAGAACCCCAAAACAGAATAAATGTTTAAGTGGTTAGAATTGTTCTTAAAATATATGTATCACTATGGTAAACTTTTAAAATGCTAGTATTCATTTATTATAAACTATTTCTTTTTCTTTAATTTGAAATATTATGTATAATATTATGTTTTGCTGTGAATACTGTGACAGCATGGAAAATTATATCACACTATTAATAACCTCACAGAAAAGTAAGTAAGAAGGCTTAACCCAACAAAACCATATTAACTTTCTTAACCTAACTTTTATTTTCCTGACGAATATATTTGCTCACATTTTATGCTCATATGCTCCTAATGAAAATAAATTCAATGCAAGAAACAAAGAAAAACATGAGAAAAGAAAGAAAGAAGTAAGATAAAGAAAAATATCACATTATTGTTACCAACTTCACAACGAAAAGCAAAAAGTTTTAATTTATCAAGACTACATTAATATTTGTTTTAAAACATACCTGTTTCATGATTATTATTATTTTTGTGATGAATGTCTTTCCTCCAATTTTATACAAAACCGTGAATATGAAATATTCTACACTATCTATTAAATCTTACCTCTTGAAGATTGGGATCAATTTTCCAGATTCGAAGACTCTGGTCACGTGACCAAGTAACCAACAACCTGTCTTTGTAACCTGTATAATAAAATACACTTGATTATAGCAAATTAATTAATGACATAACAACACCTTTTGATAACATTAATGATTTTTATAAATTACTTGACAAAATATCCATGTTTATAACAAATTAACTAACGACATATCAATACCTTTTAATAATATTAATGATTATTATAAATTATTAGACAAAATATACATGTTTATAACAAATTAATTACTTGATTCTGTAATGATAAAGAGGAAAACCACAACCAGCTGTAGCCATTTTATATGAGTTGCATTAATTTCTAGTTTGGGAAAACACATACAGAATGACTGAAATAAGAAGACACACCATCTGTTGGAACTGGAAAAAGCAAACTGGAGTACCTAGCGATGACTGAGTGATGCACAATTCATAATTTCGGCTGTTTTGTTGAATGGGAGCATGTTAGCATGTATTTGTTTAAATAAACATATATGTGTAAGTAAGAATGCATTCAGATTGTTATTATTATTTTTTTTTTTTTCCACTTTGTTAGAATGATTAGGTAAACTAATTGATCAGGTTGTCATTGAAAAATTATTATCTCTTTGAAATATTGCTTAAAAATCAAATTTCATTTATTGATAAGGAGAGAGCTTTGTCTTTATTTTATTGTGGGTATCCTATCTTTACTAAGGATAACAGTAACAGATTATATATCAGTAAGATACCCTGAAATCCATCCATCTGCTAACAAAATTTATTAAAAGTTTTTACTCTTTACTTCAGACTATGATGACAACAGCATTTTTAAATTCCTGTTTACTGTTTGCAGCTCAAATTTTAAATGTTTATAATTCAAGTGGGATTTGGTGGGATTTTTATTTTTATTATTATTATTATTATTAATTTATTTATTTACTTATTTGTTTGTTTGTGGGATTTTTATTTTTTTATTATTATTATTATTATTATTATTATTAATTTATTTATTTACTTGTTTGTTTGTTTGTTTGTTTGTTTGTTTGTTTGTTTGTTTATTTATTTATTTATTTATTTATTTATTTTTTTGAATACACAGAAAACCACTGTATTCTGTTTAGGTAAATTTACCTTCAGCCATCTTCCTCCACTGAAACTCAAGAACAACGTCTCTGTGACCTAGAAATGTGTGCATGGGCATTGAGAGGTTTCCATTGAACCACAGGTAAAGTCTGTTCTCTACTGGCTTCAACTGCGGCACAACTACAGTGATCAACCCGTCACCAAAGGGCTAAAATAATAAAATAAATAAATAAATAAATAAATAAATAAATAAATAATAACAACAATCATAAAAACGATAAAATTTCTCGATTTAAAATTTAAAAATGTCATACTGCTTATGTTTTAAACTGAATGACATGACAAAAGGTACACAATGTACGTTAACAAATTTAATTAGAAAAAATGTTAATATTTCTGTTTTTTTAAATATTTTTGGTTGTGATGATTTTTGTTTATTAAAGATGGTCAGAATAAAGGTATATTTAATTCTGCCATCATTTCTATTTTATTCTAATTAAATTATTCTAAAGGAGACGATTTTTCTGTTAATTTTTATTATACCTAGTTATTATTATTTACACACACAAAATAAAATTATTCACTGCTTAAATACATTATAAACAAAATATACCCATAAATAAAAAAATATATAAAAAAAAATTAATTTTCTAAATTTGAAATTAATTAAGTTTAGCTGTTTTACATTGTTTTATTTTAATAGTTTATTTCAAATATTAACATCAGTGTTAAAAAACCCATTGATTCTGTATGTCAAGGGATATAACTCACTGTGTATCTAGCTCTCCAGACAGGTGCGTTTGTTTTCAGCATCGTTTCACTGTGGCGTGGGTTGGTGCAGTCCCAAAACTATAAAATAAAAAAATAAATAAATAAATAAATTATATAAAATTAAAAAAAAAAAAAAAAAAAAAAAGAAAACAAATGAAAGCAAGCAGAAATGTGCATTATAAATATTTTGTTTATACAACATCTCAGCTTCATTTGAAAAGCCAGTATTTATTTTTATAAACTGCAATATATTCATAACAACTCAAGTTAATTTAATTAATTTGTAATCAGTTATTCTTAACTTAAAATTTCCTTAATTAGCAGTTTATAACCAGCTTGAAATATTTCTGTGGTGAAATATTTTCTCATCTTTCTGTTGTTCTCAAAAAAAAAAAACTTATGAACTAATACATTCAGAAACTTTGTCAACTATTTACAGCAGTAATATTACAAGAATATTCAGTTATTGACAGTTATCTACCAATACAATACAAATTTCTTAATAATAATTTAACACTTTCATTTATGTAACATAAACAAATTCTGAATAATTTAACATCATCATCTTCTCAAGCTCAAATGATTTTCATCATTTATATTTTACTTTCAAAGCAGCTTTCTCTAACGAATTTATGAACAATAATTTGATTTATTGTTTTAAAAAGTAATGTTTAATGACCTAATTATAGACTGAGTTGACACTGATTTATACAGTAATACTTAGACACATTTAAATTAACCATTTAAGCTAACATAGATTTATAATGTTTAAAAATCACATAATTAACCATTTAAGCTAACATAGATTTATAATGTTTAAAAATCACATAATTATAATCCATTTAAGTATATACTGGTTTATAATAGTCATGTTTAAAATCACTTACTCTAATAATTTGACATGTTGTTTTAAAAAATAATGTTTAATTACATAATTATAATCTATTTATGTTGATATTGGTTTATACAGTAACATTCAGCCACGTAATTATAACCCATTTAAGCTAATATAGATTTATAAAGTTTAAAAATCACATTATTATAATCCATTTATAAAGTTACAAAATCACATAATTATAACCAATTTAAGCTAATAGAGATTTATAAATATTAAAAATCACATAATTACAATGCATTTAAATTAATATAAAT
>CM022667.1:622500-755000 GCA_012295275.1 Chrysomallon squamiferum
CTAAGTGACAGAATACTAAAATATTAAATTAACCGTACAAGTCAGACAGTATAAAGGGAAGAAATAGCTTCTTCCTAGAAAGGAAAGAAAGAAAATTTGTTATCAATGGAATCACCTTTCAGAATGACGAAAAGATAGACGACAACAGTTCAAGAGGTTACCTGTAAAAATAAAAAATAAAACATAATAAAAAAACTCTTTTTATTTTACACATAATAAAAAAACAAGTGTCGTGCAATTGTTGAGATATATGGCAGCTGGTGATAGTCTATACCGTTCAAAAGCTACTGCTTTTTTTTAGAAGAAAAAAAGTGTAATTTAGTAATAACTGCTTTTGTGTGCAGAATTTTTTGCGACGTCATCCAGGTTTTCAAATACCCCATGCGTTGTTTTTAGAATTTGGAAGAATACAAATTTGAGATTAAGTTTCGGTTTCAATTTCGTCTCAGTTTCGCAGTTACTAAAAAAAAAAAAAAAAAAAGTGATAATGTTGTTGTTTTTGTTTGTGCGTTATCGTGCAAGAATTTTGTTTTTAACTCTGCTGTTTACAGAATCACTAATGTTTATTTGTTTAATTTTGGTTCTTTACTAACTTATTTTATTAGAAAAAATAAATAAAAAAAAAAACATCTGAGAGTATTGGTGTTTGGGTATTGTTAATGATTTAGACACATTCTTATTTTAGACAAGAAAATTAAGAGACCCTTTGTAAGAATACAAGATTAGTCTATACTTGACATTAACTATTAGTTTAGAAGCATGCCATTACTTAATCTGGATAAATAACAGTTATGTACTAAAATGGTTACTTCAGACATTTGTTTGAAGTTAAGGTACAATGACACAGTATAATTATTTATTAATTTTAGTAACATTTTAGTAAAAATATCTGCTTCAGCCACATATTTGTTGCTAATTATAGTACTGAAAAATAAATTTTATAAACCCATTATTTATACTATAATTAGTCACTGCTGTGAAAACCGTGAGTCGTGTCAATATGACTTTTTATGTTTGAAGGTTTTTATTTGCATTGGTGTAATAAACACAAAGAAGAAAAAAAAAAGATTGGCAGTTAATGAAACTAAATAAATAAATATAAATGAAAAACAAATAAACATACATATACAGATAAACAAATAAAAACATCATTAAAACAAAATAAAATAAAATAATTAGTGCCTAGTTAAGAAGTATAATTTTTGTGGTGACAAGACTTAATTTTCTCCTCTTTTCGCGTGTATCTTTTGTAACCTTTCTGAATTTTGTGCATTTCCTAGTTATATTGTTTCCTTGAGTGCTTTGGCTTTCATAAAGCACAGCATTTGCCAATAGTAATTTTTAACAAGGCTCTTTAAAGTATAGCGGTAGTGGTACGAATAATTGGTCTAATAAAATTATTTTTACTTTTAAGTTATTATTATATTATTTTGGGCATCCTATAAAATAATATTGTTACAAAACATTTGATTACGGCTATTTTATCCCTTTACAGCTGTAGTCGTGACGTCATCAGGTACATGATGGATTGATAATTGTATTTATACGCTAGAAGAAACTTTAAAGCAAATGGAGACCCAGTGACGTCAGGACTATAATATAAATATAGCAGCTTCCACATATTTTTAATCTGTTCTTTTTTGTTATTATACTTCGTCGTTAATTATAATTTGATTCAGAAAACAACAGTAATAACAACAACAACAAAAATAAATTAAAAAAATAACTAGTAGAATGCAAAATATATTTTGACTATTTTTTTTTCATTTCTCCACAGGTACACTTTAAATTACAGTTTCATTTTCTGCACTGATATCGAATAAAAATAAATAAATAAAATAAAATAAATTCAAATAACTTTGTCGGTAATTTCCTCTCTCTATTTTTTTTTTCCTATATCTTCAGTTCAAGTTTGACTTACATAGATTTGACTAAATTTGACATCATATCGGTACTGTCGTTTTACAAACGCAATTTTATTATGTTTGTCACTGTGTGCAGTTGCTCACGTAGGTCTGGAAATAATAACAGAAAAAAAAGAAAAGAAATCTGAAATGTTTAACGACTTGAGTTTCGTACGGCAGTCACGAATTCATGATGTAAATGTATTCATGTGTCGTCACCATGCAGTGTTTATGTCTGCTTGTCTCCGGTAGTCACCGTGGGTAGAGGATTTAGCTCGGGTTGATAAGCTCAGGCATGCGTAACGTAGAAAGAAAATTGCTTGCCTATAGCACGCACACAATATGAGATGTTTAACTCCTATTCATAACAGATACTGTTTTCTCCTGGTCCTCGAAAACAGTCAAACAAACAAACAACGACAATATTAATCTGTAGCTCCCCAAAAATTCCAAAGTCTAAAACATATTAGCCATCTAAATCTTAATTTCCTTATTTTTATTTCACATTATTTAGAATTTAACCAGACAATGTTTTCTTTTTATTTCATTAAATATATATATATATATATAATTTATTTATTTAAAATTGCTAGCAAAATTACTTTTAGACATTCGTCAGAAGAAAAAATTCTGAATTTTCAAGACATAAGTAACTACCCGATTCAATTTCCTTGGCTTTAGATGTTGGAACTTACGTCCTTTAACAATTACTCTTCAGTCAGAAAATGTTTAATTACTGATTGCAAAACCTTACACGAACTAATTAGTGACCAAACTGTCGAAAATCTAACACTCATAGCAGTTACTTCGTAAACAATCGATAACGTTCATTTATATGTAAATAATAATAACGTTCATTATAATAATAATAATAATAAATAAATAAATAAATAAAATAGGTCTAACCTGTATTTTAAATGCACTGAGCGATGACAATAAAATTTATCAGTCATTTTAAAACTCAGTACAAATATTGAACTGGATCAAAACATTTCAACAAACCTTATAATTAATATTTTTTTTAATTAATTAATTTATTTTAATTATTTGTTTAATATTAAATTTGCTATACATTAGTGTGAAAAGTAAGCATCGTAAGTTGTTTAATCAAATGCATGTTAATTTGGGGGTCCTAGTAGCTACGTTTAAACATGTTTCAGAAAGGTCGATCCAAAGAGGAATTCAGAACATCTCTAATTTAATGATCCGACAAGATTCGATAGTGTCGATGACCTAAATAATACAGTTTATTTTCTTCCACTGTTACTGCGTTTGCTAAATAAATACCCCGATGATCACCTCATCATTAGTCATTTTGGTTTCAATATCCCGGAGGGTCGAACACAGGGGAAATAACTCTAAACGTTTGCAAAGGCGTATTTGTTAGAAAAACTTTTATTTATTTATTTATTTATTTATTTATTTATTTATTTCGTTTATTTATTTCGTGTATTGTCTTAATACATATATTTGTATTGCATTTGTATATGCTACAGTAACCGCGTATTTTGTTTCAGCATTTATATTTTTTAAATGTTTTTTTCTGAACACTTAAATATTTAAAGGGAGTTGATCGGTGAAAAAATTACTACAAAATATTTAACACCATATATTATTTGGGATTCTTTCTGAATGAACTGAGGAAAAATATTAGCATATGAACAGAGAGAGTCGCTTAATAATATAAGCGTTCAAATGGATTTATAATCTCTTTCTCTCTCTCTCTCTCTCTCTCTCTCTCTCTCTCTCTCTCTCTCTCTCTCTCTCTCTCTCTCTCTCTCTCTCTCTCTCTCTCTCCATTGCAGAAAGTATCTTGCCAATAAATGAAATGCTAAGTATGGTAACTTCCATTCGCATATTTTGTAATCTTCACAATCATTAGGGGTTTTGTGATTTTTATAAAGCAATTTTTAAAATTATTATTTATTTGATTCAGCTGGACAGAGAAACGTTACTTCTTCGAAAATGTTATTTGTCTGTTTGCATGTTGGGGGGCATTCGAGAGGTGTTTGTGAGTTTTATTTCTACATTCTGTCTATTTTAGATGTTTCCTAGATCATGTTAATTGAACAGATGTAAGAATGAAAATTTAAATCCACTTATTAATATAAGGGATTGGTTGTGGTGGATTATGATGATGATGATCCACATAATTACCACAATGACGCGAGAAAAGAAGAGTATTAATACAGTAACATCAATACGTTATTATTATTTTCTTCTTCCAGGCGCGCTCAGTTCAGAAAGTTACTTCAACCTGAGCTGAACAAACAAATACTCCAGCTTCGAAATCTCACTTTTGTCTGGTTCATCCATTCGTTATTATCAGTTGCTTCTCTCCCCTTGAGCGGAGCCTGCAAAATAGAAAACGAAGATTATGTTGAATAATATCATTACTGAGCGACAGATGGTTTGCATGCCGCGCGTGCTTAGAAACAGTATCAGGTAGCGCCGGTCGCTAAAAACAACGCGGAAATACATCCTGAAACATCAATGCAGGGCATTCGAGGGGCAGGTCTCGGTGTGGAAACTGTGAGTTAACCGTCGTGGAGTGGCGTGACATTTTCACAGACGTAACGCTCACAAATCTGACATTACTGTTCATTCGTATTGTTCGCACGTCCATTCGAGTTACCGGCAGTTCTTTGTAATATTATCCGTTTTCATTGTCTTCCATCTGAAGAAAAAAAAAAAAAAAAAAAAGACGAAGGAAAAAAAAAAAAAAAAAAGGGAAAAAAGAATCTCGTTAACCGCCATTGTCGTCTGCTCCGGTGAGATAAAACGTTTGTCTGGTTTTCCCTCCCTATAAAAGCGGCGCATCATCGGTGGTTTGCTCATTTGTGCCCTAATCTACAGTCGAGCGGCCACGTACATGCTTCAGAATCTGTAATATGAAATGACCTTAATTTTCATAATTTCTTAATTGTATAGCATGGAGAATAATGTCCATAGAGCCCGTGCTATTGCTGACGTCACATGCGACCCCAGAACTGTGAGTGACTTAGTATAGTGCGATCTTGCGTTGGTTCGATTCTGTATTGGTGGGCCCGACGACGGCTAAGAACCTCGCCTTTGTTCTGGGTGTTACGAGGTTCACGGATTGTTCCAGCTGCCACACATTTGTACAGTGGAACTGCGCTACCAACACCGGGGATGTTGAATGTTGCAAGAATTCTTTAAAATATTGGTCTTTGATTATTCCATGTCTGTCGGAAAGCAAGACTCACGCCTCGATGTGAGGACTCGCCAACCGATTGGGTGTATTGGAAAATTGAGAATCGTTCGAGAGAATCCCGATTCTAGCCGAGTTCACAACGTCAGGCTTTGAGTGTTTTTCTTCATTCCGAGTCTTTTTTTTTTTTTTTTTTTTTTTTTTTTTTTTTTTTTTTTTTTTTTTTTTTTTTTTTTTTTTTTTTTTTTTTTATATTTTTTTATATATATTTTTTTTACTATTTTTTTTTTCAACCCCGTTTTTTTTTTTCATCTCCGATTTTGTTCCTTTCACATGTGGAGGAAAACGACCATACGTGTTCTTGGATACGAGATAAGACAAAACTGGATATACATCATTGCATATTTTTTTTCTTTTGTGTGCAGCTGTGGGGTTTTGACAAAGAACACGGCGACCGCCTAGTGTTGCCGCCGCATCTATAGTGAGAACGCTTCGTCGGTAGATTTGACAATGGGCTGCACAATGAGTGCTGAAGAGCGAGCGGCTCTGGAGAGGAGTAAAGCTATAGAAAAAAATTTAAAAGAAGATGGCATACAGGCAGCTAAAGATATAAAACTGTTGCTTTTAGGTAAGACGTTAATTTTTTTTTTTTATTATTATTATTTTTTTTTTGCATGATATAGGTTAAAAAATATTAAAAATAAAGAAAAGAGAGAAAAAAAAAAAACCCAACCCAACCCCCAAAAACGCGACTCGTACAAGCTGTTTTGCTTATTGATGAACCCACCGGAAAGAGTAATAACTGTAATTTTTAGTAACGGCTTGTTCTTATGCGGCGGCCATGTTGGATATCTGTGATGCTGTGAATTAAGTTTAGAATTCCACCTTTGGTGTAATGTGAAAAATGTTCAAGGCGTAAAACCGCAGCAGACTGGCTGCATTTTTTTTTTTTTTTTTTTTTTTTTTACTGCCAAAGTCGAATGTATTTAACGTGTATTTTTTATTTTATTTTTTTTTTTTTTTGTATCTTCTCGTCATAACGTCTGTGTCTGACATCGTTATTTTTCTTCTTTTCTTCAGGTGCCGGTGAATCCGGAAAAAGTACGATTGTGAAGCAAATGAAGTAAGATTTAATTTTTTTTAAAATTCTATTTTTAATTTATTTAACTATATAAATGCAGTATTGTTTGTATTAGCTATTTTCACATGCTAAGCACCGTTCTGTTGTCCGCTTTGGATTGTCACTTACAGTCACGTATTAAAATCTATTATTGACATATGCCGTCACCCGGTGCTGCTACCGGTGACGGTTTTGACGTCGTGGTAGCGACGTCCAGCCTGAAGTCTGCGTCGTCGATACACTGGCTTTGAAGAAAAAAAAAATGACTAGAATATTTATTCATGTTGCACTTATGATTTATTTGAGTAATGTGAATAAATGGCATACATTGCATCTCATTAATTACTCTCACGTTGAAACATCTGAACAGCCGATAAGGCCACAATATCCTCTTCGAACGGCAAACACATACACACAAACGCAAATACACACTCGTACACAAATACACACTCAGATAATACTCGCACACATCATCCACACAACGCCTGATCGATAATGTCGCACTAACACACGCCAAATTTAGACGTCGCCAGCATCATCATTATCGCTAAAATATGCACATTGAATTCGAGATTTAAACAGTTTTCAGGACTAAGTATAATACAACACAAATAAATATACACCGCCAATAACTGTCTTCGCAACGCCTTGACGATAACAGTTTTTCGAATTGATTCGGTTCTGATGCTAGTCGAAATAATGCATTTTCATTGTTGTTCTTGTTTTCTGGACTGAATCAATATCAGAATTCAGACGCAGTAATTAAATTTACACCATTTAGTCAAAATTTAATTTATCGGAAAGTCGTGAAGAGGTTATACTTATAGTATGTGCAATGTCTAATGGTTATAATAGTATTAGTCCTTGATTTTGAGACTTTTTTTTCAAAATTCACAGACAAGACAAGAATCAATATCGCTAGGTTATGGGCGATTCATGACTTACTTAATTTTCAGGAGGAGCCCAACTTCAGGTTCGATAAACTGTATACGATAAACTGTATACATCGGATGGGAATTCATGATTTAGCTAATGTTTGAATATGTTCCATTAAAACAGTCATAAATGTGATTAATTTAGTAATAATTCACCACTTTGGTGGTTAAAATAATTATGTAATCCTTAACATACAACTACAGTAAAAAAATTAATAAGATTTTCCCCTATGTGAAAACATGCACACAAAAACAATGGTTAATTTTATTAATTTACTAATAATTAAGGACTTTGCTAGCATCTTTAAAATAATTATGTTTTTTCTGAATTTAATAGCTTAACGAAATTTATGATTAGCCATCAAAGCAGTTATAAATTTTAAATTTAGTTAAAAATTCGGCACTTTTCTAGCATCAAAATCGTTGCCGTGAATTGTCAGTTTTAACAAAATTAAGGATGTAGCAACCAAAATATTGGTCAGATTAAACTTCTTGAATTTGAGTTATACTAAACTCTGAATATCTGAATACAGTTAAACTGAATAAAGTAACAGTGCCTTCATTTTGAAATACAATATTGTATGGTGTCATTTCTAGCCATTCACTTATTATTTATTAATTTGGGGGTTTTGTGCTTTATTTTAATTCCATTATTATTTAATTAATCAAAGTAATTAATATATCGTTTTTTTTTTCTGTTTTTTTCATGAAAGATGTGAAATAGAGAGCTATTAAATTAAAAATATATGTATATATAAAACACGACACTGTTAGACATGCAATCCTCATTTCTCTTGAGGTATGTGTGGCTCTGCATATATGAAAATTAATTAGGTGAGTGTGCGCGCATGAAAATTATACAAACATCATAGATCTGATAAGACAATTTACACGATTAGTAATTAACAATTAAAATCGATTAAGAGGTTCATATCAAATGAATTAGATATATCCATATGATGGAAATACTTAGGAATACATTTTAAATTAAATTCAGTTAAAATTGAAACAGATAATAAGTAAATTTTATATCATATATTTTAAAGATATAATATGAAATGGTTCTGAAAATGTGAACTAATTTTTCGCGTGTGAAAGCTTTTCCTTTATTATATGAAATATATTAATATATTTCATAATACGTTAATCCAATATTTACATATTAATGTGTATATGGATTAATGCTGTTTGCTGGGTTTTTTGGTTAAAATACTAGCTATTAACTAGGGGCGTGTCCAGAATTTACAAAAAAAAAAAAAATTCTTCTCTCATTGAGGTGGAATTGATCTTTCTGAAGAAATAGATTTTATTACAAAAAATAAATGTATAATATATTCGCCTATTTAAAGGGTAGATAAAAACAGAGAAGTTTTTACTCTTTATACTGATTAGATCTTTAAAAATAAAAAAAAAAAAATAAAAAATAAAACTTATAGTCTGCTATGAATAAAACATTGATATAAATTAAGTCCTCAAGGACACGGTGTCAATTATTTTATTTGACGTTAGTGAAACAGTGAAATAACTGACATTAAACAATGTTGTTCTGTTAAAGTAAAATAATAATAATAATAACAATAATAAATCGATAAATTCATCTATTAACATTAAACCAATAATCAAGTATATCACATATCAACTAGAATCAAAAATAGATTACTACGCGGACCCGGGAGAGGTCACTTCCTGCGATCGATCGTTTTATTTCGGGCCTTTTCGTCTTAAAGTTAGACATCCATCTTAACGTTTTCGTTGGAGAATAAAAGACAGGGTGAAATTATGTTTTGTTTGAGACTGTGGATCCACATATGAAATTTCTATCAGTTACTGATTAATAATAATAATAATAATAATAATAATAATAATAATAATAATAATAATAATAATAATAAATAATAATAATAGTAAAAATAAAATAATAATAACAAAAATGGTAAAATTGATTATAACAGTTTTGTAAGTAAAAAGTTATAGTATAAATATTTATTGGAATTTTCGAATGAAAAATATACATACATAATTATATAGGTTTTATATATTCTGATTTTTATCCTCATACATTACTTATGAGAACTTTACAAGTAGCTTTGTTAATATGCATCCATTTCCTCTGTAGATATTTATCCTGTAAGTTGTGTTAGTATGTTTATGAATAACAGTTTGTGTTAAGTGACACAGAAAAAGAAAAAAGTGAGAGAGATCGTAAATATCCATGTGACTTAGACAAACAATGACTGTCATTTTGTTTAAGACACAGCATTAAGCTTCTTATAATATTACACATATTTGATAACTTAGTGTATATATATATATATATATATATATATAATAACTTATTTTGGGATGATGTAAATATTTCCACACAGTCATAATATGATATTCATACTGTAAACTCCATTTATTATTATTATTATTATTATTATTATTATTATTATTATTATTATTATTATTATTATTTTAATTATCTTGAAATATTTAAATGTCACCCAGCTGCTGCTTTAAAGAACAGCAAAAAAAAAAAAAAGAAGAAAAAAAAAGACTATCAAATAACAGTCATTAATCTACTTACATCCATCGAATAGGTAAACGACCTAACGATTTAAATGTGCTAGCAATTTATAATACATCTGTTAACCAAGTAACATTATTTTAAGCTCATCTTTAATGCAGCAGTGGTTGTCAGAATCAAAGATTCGTGTATTGGCACATTAATATTTATGAGACACTGGAGCTTTCAAATATTTAAATTTTTGACAAATTACAAACAGCTAATTCAGAAAGGAATGTGGTAACGGCTGTTTATGCAGCAGGAATTAATTATAATATATTATTACGTAGGGACAGAGTTATAAATATGCAAGTGATTATAATTATAATAAATAAAATTAAACTCGCCAGCTGAAGATTATTAGGCCAGAACTGCGTACCGTGCTTTTGTTTTATAAAAAAATAATAAAATAAAATAAAAAACCCCATAAAATTTAGCATTGTATAACTCTTAATATTATTGAGGCCTATACGTACTACTTAATATTCACACATATAAAAAAGTACGAGTTAATATTTCATGGTTGGAAAATTTAATATTACAACTAAAAAACTCATATATATATATATATATATATATAGATGTACAATGTAATACTATGTATATATATATAAGACACTCTTTGTTACACATATGTATAATTTAAAAGTCAGACATACGTACAACATAATTTTATATATACGTTAAAACATCTTACTTTTCACATATCCTAACTTAACATTCACACAGTAGTACAAGGTAATAGTATGTACTACTAGACAACGTAATATACAGTTTTTTTTTGTAAATATACGTAACTACAACGCTCACACTCACACACACGTTCAGTGCATGTTTGTGTGAAACACTATTATACATATGCATAATTTAAAATTCACATATAATTATGTACAACGTAATTCTACGTTTAAGTAAACACTTACTACTATACATAAATATAGACTGTGTTCTTTTCGTTATAACTCTTTGAATGATAAATGTAATAAAAAAAAAAAGAAGTAGTTTAACTAAATAAACACGATAAATGTTTTTGGTTTCATAGTGTATATCACATTACAATCCGCATAATAAATACACAATATGTTTAATGTACACATATGTTATGATTACAACATAAAATCTATATGATAAACAAAACTGCAGTTACATATCTATATATATTCCAGTCACAATCGTTTACAACAATATTATAAATCTATACTCTCATCCATCAATAATAATAATAATAATAATAATAAAATAATAATAATAATAATAATAATAATAATAATAATAATAATAATAATAATAATAATAATAATAATAAATAAATAAATAAATAAATAAATAAATAAATAAATAAATAATAACAATAACAATTGAGGATAATTATGATGATAAATTTATAAATTCTAAACTGCAAAATTTATTAATTTGTTTATAATATTTTCCCTTAATTTCATTTCTTCATGGCTATTATATGCTAAAAAAAAATATATATATATTATATTATTATTTTACTATAACAATGAAAACAACTACGTTCAGTATCAACTTTCTTTTAATATAATACATCCATTAATATATAAAATAATACAATATGGACTGACAATGCTGTCTGTGTAGGTGATACTGGGATTTTTCGGAGAAAATAATCATAAGAACGCCTGTACTGGACACAATCACTCATCTTGCCCAAACTGTTGAAGTTCGTCAGACATCCTCGCAAATTATTAACACACTCAGGTTAGTGTAACCAGCGTTCTCGAACAGCAGTGGCAAACGTGGTTAACACATTAAACTGTTAATGAATACGGCATTATGCTCCGTTTGTCAGTCACCAGAGAGAAAGAGAAACGAGAAAACAAACCAAGGACGTCACTTGTTTTGTTGTTAATGAGACGTGTCAGAAACAGCAAGCGAACTTTAACACTGACTAACCCCGCGTGTCTCTCTCTCTCTCTCTCTCTCTCTCTCTCTCTCTCTCTCTCTCTCTCTCTCTCTCTCTCTCTCTCTCTCTCTCTCTCTCTCTCTCTCTCTCTCTCTGTTTTGACACACACACACAGACACACACTTTGTTCGTTCAGGACAATGAGATATTTTACCTCGTTAGTCGATGGAGTGTTTAACATCTGTCAGTCCTAAAAATGATTTCCATTGTGTAAATAGCTTGTGTATAATTTCGGCGATTTTTTTTTTTTTTTTTTTTTTTTTTTCCAAACAAGGGATGTTGAAACCAACAACAAAATCGGCGGCCCCTGATGGGCTAAAATGAAATAATAAAGAGAAAAGTTAATAAACAGATGCAGCCATAACACCCACGCACTTACTTACACACACAAACTCACACCTACGCTTGTAAAAAAAGTCAATAAAAAAAAAAATATATATACATGTATATATATTTTATTGACAGAAGTATATACAAATACTTTTTTGTCTGTTTAAAATGTCGATCTGTTCATTAGCAAATCTAATACTTGTACATGTATATATAAATTCATACACTGTCAGTACATCAACAAATATTGTTATTTATAACACATGTATCACTTAGTACCAGAAGTGTATTACACACAGTAAATAAAGACATTATAAAACGACTAAATTAATTTATTGTTATGACTCACACAGAACAGCATTTTCTTTAAAAAAAAAAAAAAACATATTCACCACCAAAACGTAACAACACACACATTCGAACATAAACACATACAAAGCATACACACACATATACATACAATACAAGCATCCACATTCACACACTGTAAGGTTCAGTATAGCCAGAAAGTGCTGCTATTTTGTTAAACACATCGATTTTATTTCTTTTTTTTCTCTCTCTCTTCTTTATAACCAAGCGTATTTCATCTTCAAAGTTATAATATGGTTATGATGGCGCCTCCACATCTTTTGATATCCAGAATCCATCATCGCAGTTTATTACATCAGTAGATACTGTGTGTTTTTTTTTTAAATAACATACACATAACTAAGTTTAGCCGTTCGTTTATACATTAAAATATTTAATAATAACAGTCTAAAAATAATAATAATAACAAAAAACAAATAAAAAACATACACAGTCTCGTTTATGTTATAATTTTTAAACCTGTATTTATACTTCACATATAAATATTTTAAAAATTATTACGACCTTTTAAAAAATTTGAAGAAAAAAAAAAAACAACAAATGAAAGCAAACTAAATGTGATGTGATATCTTATCACATGGAAAATACACGAGTCTTTTTATCTACTCCCTAAATTTGGATTCCTTTCTTTTTTTTTTTTTTTTTTTTTCTTCTTCTACTTATTTTTGTCTTAGCACTTAAAGAACTTTTACGAAGTGAGAAGAACGAAATAAATCATTATCATGCTGTATTAGATTACACCAGATACAAAACCTTCCACGGAACAGAAATTTGTCACAAAGATTACATTCCATTGTGATTTAAGGACTTTTAAACGTAATGGGGCTGACTGACACATCTCGGTAATTTTCAAATACGTAAATAACTGCATTCCATTTGTCAAAATTACGAGCGCTGTGGCCTACATTTTGTGGTTCCACACCAGTATAATTGGTTAAAGTTATGTGTGAAATATTAATCCAAATTGCCCAAGTTAATAATGGGACTGCAGAAAACGATTTCTGCATCTGAGTGGTAAGCAGTTTACTATAAAGTGAAACAGAAATACCCTGATACAAACAAGCCACAACCCCCCTTATAAAAACGAATATAATCTACAACTATTTTATCGTTAAAAACTCGAACCCTTGTCACTGAAAAAACAGATCATCCAAAATAGCCACTTCTTGTTTTTTTTTTCTAACCAATGAATTTTTTCCTCCCTGTTATGAAACTGGTTTTATTTTGAAACTTATGTCATCATCATTATTCCACTAACAATGGTGGCCTTTCAGAATTGGCCATTTTAAATTTTTTATTTATTACTTCTTGTATAGTAGTTTAAAATAAACATGTTTGCACTTTTTGACAGATATCTGGGTCCGCCCTCATATTTAACTTAAAAGATTTTAATACATTAATTTACACAGGCAAAACTGTTTTATTTATTATAATTTATAATGTTACAAAGTTATTTTTAAAATGCATGTTTACTCTCTCGAGTGAAATCTTGTAACGTCGCTGTCATATGTTATTTATCGCTCTATACATAAATAAGCCTTTACAATAACAAAATTTGCACTCTGACAGAAATCTGGGACCGCCCCTATTATCTTTTATACTCTGCATTATTTCCTTGTTGTTTCAAACATAACATATCAGGATTTTGAACTGAACTTTTATTCTTATAGTACAAAAATACTTGTAGTTCGTAGACAAGTCTTCTTTTCAGACGTCCTGAATTGAACTGGAGTATGGTCAGACGAAACCCGTCGTTTTCCCGCCTAATGTTAACAGGTATCTCGCTGGGTATTACGATCATAACATACACGAGTAACAAACTACCATAAACCAGTAATGCGGCTGATAGAATACGCATGCGTGCGCAGCTGGTTTTTACAACTGTTAATTTGTTAACACTTTTTTTTTTTTTTTTATATATATCTAGCCAATAAATCTTTTTGTAAATTTTTTTTTTTTAAAAGAAGAAGAATGAAAATGATATAGTTACTATAGAATGCACATGTTGAACAGATTTTAGCTAAATTTTCGACCAGGAATATCTTTCAGTATGAGTCTTAGTTTCATGGTGTGTGTAATAAATAGAACAGTTGTGTTTCTGCCAGGCAAATATTAAAATGTGCTGTGGTTTTATTTAACATATTCATTCATTCCAATATTTGGTACTCGCATTTTCCAGTTGGGATCTTATTTGTCTTAAAAACCAGAATTTAAGTCCGATAAAATAACTTCAGATTTCGCTTCTGTCAAAATATCGTTAAGATCTGAATTCTTGTCTCGTTAAACCCATTCAGTAATCAAAAATAAAACAAAACAAAACAAAAATAAAAATAAATAAATAAATAAAGCTAGTACTGCTGTTTATTCCAAATCTTTTTCTATATTTATTATATTACGTGGTTAGGAAACCGGATCCAGTAATGATATTACCTTGACCAGAGATCCAGAGATTCGAATAAAAAAAAAATGGAAAATGATTTTCACATTAATTCAGTCTGAACTTTCATCTTCTCACCGACGACTTTTTGTAAAGGTCAAAAATGAAATAGGATTGTGCAGCCATTACATAATCCGTGATCAGTTTCACTGGATTTAAAATATTTGTAATCAATAGTGCAGTAATACGATTGTGTGTGCATATATAAGTATAATTATATGTTTGTACGTGTGTATTTGCACTTGTGTTCATAGCTTTTTATCTTTAGACCTATACCTATTTATAAAAAGGCGTCTGTTCGTGTGTGAGTGTGCAAGTGTTTGTGTATCTGTGCCTGCGAGTCTGGGCACTGAAAGGACGTCCATATTCATGTATATC
This sequence comes from Chrysomallon squamiferum, assembly GCA_012295275.1. Lineage (NCBI taxonomy): Eukaryota > Metazoa > Mollusca > Gastropoda > Neomphalida > Peltospiridae > Chrysomallon > Chrysomallon squamiferum. Next base: position 637,624 of record CM022667.1, read on the forward strand.
TGGGAGTATATTTAGATATGTGATAATGTACGCAAGCGCAGTACAAATGTACATAGAAACATATGCAGATGCTTAATTATATTATAGATACATCGAAAATACCTTCGACAACGCTCTAAGAGCTGGAGAAAATAAATATTTATCAACGGTTTACCGTGAATATCACATTTCTCAGTTTATTACTTCTAGTCTAGCTAACCTGCGCCAATTGTTAATTATCTGCCTCGGCGCTGAACACGAGAGCAGCAGCAGCAGACCCGATCCAACATGGCGGCGATATTGATTGGCAGTTCTCTGAGACCGGCAGCCATTCTCACACCTTATTAGTATGTGTTATCGCCATCTGGCAGTTGTCGATATATTTTCTTTTTCTATTCTGTACGCGCGCGGTTTACATATTTTCGATTGTTCCCGGATATTGCTGGGGAAAAATGCATTTTATATACGTCGTTCGCTTGCCTGTTAAGCAAAATGGTTGATATTACTGCTGCTGCAACAGCAAAGTAAATAATAATAAATTAACTTGTCATAAGCATAGACAAGAAAATCTGAATATTAAATTTATTTATCAATACAGTTATTTATATTTTTGTTGCTATTATTTCGACTGTTTATTATTATTTATATAATTTATGCAGCCTAATTAATATAGAAAAGTTTATGTTGCATACTGATATTGTTCATAACATTTTTTTATATCTACTTAAATTGTATTCCATACATGTAAACCTATCTATTAACTATAAATAAAATAAATTGTAGTAATTTAAATTGAACGATGATGATGTCAGTTATTCTGTGTTTTCTCTCTTTCTTTCTTTATCACACACACACATACAGAGATATACACAAACACACTTCAATTGTTTAGGTTCTGTTCTTGATAATGCGTGGTTTAACCATCTGTCATTTTGATAAAAATGCAATTTCGACTTTGGTCAATATACCTTTTTGTGCGGATGATCAACATCTGGTAACAGGTGTTCCAAATCCTGAATGAGAGTACAGCTCGCTCTCTCTCTCTCTCTCTCTCTCTCTCTCTCTCTCTCTCTCTCTCTCTCTCTCTCTCTCTCTCTCTCTCTCTCTCAGTGTTATATAAATTCTCGTTAAAATCTAGCGCATGCGCTAATTGTAATGCAAATATCACCCAGAAATTTCTAACACAATGTTTTCGAAAATTGTACATGTTAAATGTATAGCGAAGGTGTGTGTGTATAAATGAAAATTTGGAGATTGTTGGTATTGTCAGTTATTCACAAATTTAACATGTCAAAGTATCCTTGAGTCTCTGAAATGCTATTATCTTAAAGCATAACTGTTATAAGATGAATGACCTTTTATTGTTAAATATCAGAGAAAAAATAATTAAAATAAAGAAAACGTGTTTCGGTTGTTTTGTGATATCATTTATTTTTTATATATATATTCTAATACACGTGAATGAAAAAAAAAAAATATATATATATATATATATATTGTTTACCGATGCGCTTAAATTTCATATCCAAACACCGAAATAGGACAGTGTTGAAATAAACACAGTTAATCATAGCTTTATTTTGTTGCTCTATTGATCTCTGGGCAAGTGCTAATTCATGTAACATGTGGTGCGCAGAAGTTAAGGAGGGAATTAACCACCACAAGGCAATTTATTGACAGTTTAATACTTCAAGTCCTTGTTGCGTATCTCCAATTTTATTTACTTATTATTACTTTTATATAGATTTGTACACGTCTTACCTGAATTATGAAGAAAAAAGTAAGTTAATAAATTTATGAAATTAATATCAGCTTTAATAAAAAAAAAAAAAATGAACAAATGAGCGTATAAAACATACAGACCGGTTACAGTGAAATAATTAACATCTGGTTATAAATACACAATGGAAGTCTGTTTCGACAAAAGAATATCGATAAATAAATTTCATAATACCACGTTTGAGATTAAAATTATTCCATTTTTCTTTCTCGTTATTTTTCTTTTTCTCTTGGTTCATAAGTTTATTATTATTATTATTATTATTATAGAAATAAATAGCTAAAAACACTTATTTCATTAACATTTTAACTGATATATATATATTATCAGAATTTTGTTACAGGCAATGAATGATAAACGAAATATTACTTGGTTAATCATCTGCTCTTTTTTTAAACAACGCCCTTTCTCTAGCGCATCAACTGCTGAAAAAGAAAATCTTGTTAATAAATAATGCATCTGCTAAATCTGCTAGCTGAAGATCGATGCTGGTTGTTGTAAATTAAAAAAAACAATAATAAAAAAATAAAAAATAACAATAATAACAACAATGACAAATAATAATAATAATAAAATCATCTCTGCATTGCCTAGATCAAAAATTATTTCAGGAGTCTTCAGATGTTATCGGACGCGAAAACCAGAATTTCGCACTTTGCGAATTTAATGGCTGGCCAGGAATAATTATGTGAATGAATCCGCAACATATTGTCATTAAATATAGATGGCTGCTAAAATGCCGGCTGAATGGCACCGCGTTCTGAACGCACGCGACTGGCACGCGCCGCGCGCTGTTGGCCTATAATGTAATGTATGCATCCGGGCATTGCCGCTATTGATTTCTGTTTATTTATCGTGCAGCTAGGAGATACAGTTGTCGCGGTCATCAGCGTGGTATGGCGTTTATCATAGAAGTATGATTCAGAGCTTGAAATGTTCAGTGAAAAAAAAAAAAAAAAGAAAAAGAAAAGAATGAAAAAAAAAGAATCTCAATTTAATAGACAAAACAATGAAAGTAAAACCAGTTATTCCCGCGTTCTTTTTTATTCTATGATGATGATGATGATGATGATGATGATGATGATAATAATAAATAAATTAATAATAATAATAATAATAATACTACTACTACTACTAATAATAATAATAAATAAATAGATTAATAAAATAATAATAATAATAATAATAATAATAATAATAATAAATAAAATAATAATAATAATAATAATAATAATAATAATAATAAATAAATAAATAAATAAATAAATAAATAAATAATAGTAATAAAATAAATAAATAGAAATATTCTAAATTTCCAAATTGCTTCACCATATTTTTGTTGATAATCCAAGTAACAGGGAATCCATTATTTGCTAATCTTATCGCGTATGAAAGTCTGCTCTTCAAGAACACGCTATGTAGGTTAATATTTATATATACAGATATTTTTAGCAGTAGTAATTTTAGAACATGAACATCGTTCGCGGTATTTCTTTTAGCTGTTTGTTGTTTCACAGAATTTTTAAAAAAAGAACGAGAGAGAGAAACTTTTTTTCTTTTTTCAGTTTTTTTTGGGGGGTGCTATTTCAAAATCTTTTAATGTTAAATGCATCTTTATTTATGTTTTTTTTTTTTTTTTTTTTGGCACTAGCTCACAAAATTTAAAAATATATATTTTTATATTTTTTATTAAAAAAACAATGAAGCATTAGTACTAAGTCTTTGACCTTGGCGTGGTTTCTGATAAAACTTAGCACAAGCCGTTTCTTTCAGTGGAATTTAGACCCAGTGGTTTCACTTCTCTCTTCATAATATATTATCTACCTCACTTTAATTTTAAACTTTTTCTGTCGGGTGCTGGAGATGAATTTTATAGTGAAATTATATTTTAAAATGATCTTGCACAAGAATATCGCGACTGTTCATTCACGTCAGCGTTACATTTTTACGTTAATTATTTATTTATTTGTTTATTTATTTATTTTGTTGTTGTGGATGCTGTTGCTATCATCATCATCATCATCATTATTTTTTAAATATATATTTTAAACAATAGTGGAATAACTTCAATAAGGCAATAAATAAATAAAGAAAGAAAGAAATATAACATATATTTAAACAAAAATTCGTTGAAAAATAAACTATTTTTGTAATGATTTAACGTAGATAATTCCTTCATCTCCACCCCCACCCCCCGCCATCCTAAATCCTCCATTTTTGAACTGGTCGCGCGCGGTTCAGTAGAATGAATGTATTGTTTACGAGAGAAAACTGCTAACTAGTACAATTATAGTACCGGTGCGATGCTGCTGCTGCTGCTGTTGTTGCTGCCGCCTTCGTTGCTGCAGGCCAATACCAGCTGTTGCCGTTTTCTGTGCGGCCGCGAGGTTTCCCAGCATATCCAGAAATAGGTGTGACGTCACAGGTTGTGAGAATAAAGTTCAGCAGATATTGGCTAGTCACCAGCTTGGAAATAGAATCGTACATAAAAAAAAAAAAAAACCCAGAGATTCGACGGAAAGGACAAACTTTTCTCTTTCCTATCTTTCTTTCTTTCTTTCTTTCTTTCGTCTTCTTAGTATTAGTATTGGTATTTATTTATTAGTTTTAAGTAAAAGTGTGAAATATTGCTGTTCAGGTTAGATAATGTATTATTTAATTATATTTTAAATATACATGAAAAGATGTTTATTTGAGAGAGAGAGAGAGAGAGAGAGAGAGAGAGAGAGAGAGAGAGAGAGAGAGAGAGAGAGAGACTGCTAATTGTCTCGTATTTCATAAAATGACTGAGACAATTATAATTTTTTATTTTGCTTTGCGTTAAAATATATTTTAATAAAGACTGTTTAATAGTTCAATACTGTGCTGTATAAAAATGTAGCATAATATATATATATATATATATATATATATAGATAGATAGATAGATTCAAAGATTTATAATATACATAATTATTTGTAAATTACTTCAAAATTAAAAAAAACAACAACAACAGTATATTGCACGAACTTGCGCGGATTATATGTCATGGAAATATAATAACAGTAAGAACCGTTAACAATTCTTCTGTGACGAAAAACGCCTCGTGATATTAATAATTATTTCGATATCGATATTGTGATTTGGATGCTGCTGCCGCCTATTCATTCTGGCGAACGAACCCACAGCTGCTGTTTTTCCAGTTACTTTAAATACAGCGGAGAAGCATCACACGAAACGAGAAAACTGTATGATTAATTAATGTGCTTGCATAAGCTACCACTACACTCACTGCCTACTCTACGTCTGCGCATCTTTCTACTTAACGTTCTAATAGATTTATGGCCGTTGTCTGTTCATTCTCTTGCTAGGGAAAAAAAAAAAAAAAAAAAAAAAAATTATTCAAGATGTAAATCTATACGGTTGCCATTGGCATCAGTTGGGGGCGTAGGGTGTGGTTCGGCTCTGTTAGGAGGGTGTTGTGTGTAAGAATAAAGCCTAATTCTAAATGTACACACAGCATCGAGTATAAATATGCATACACACATATATATATATTTATATATTTATTTAATACGTGTTCTTCGGTTCACAGGCGAGGAATGGTTAAAATAATTTATGTTAATTTATTTTTGCGAAAATTACATTGTAACCTTTTATGGTATCGGTTAATAGATTATTAAATGTAAGTAAATTGTATGGTAGATACAAACAGACACATACACACTTTCTTTTTCACGTTGTCCATAACAGTTTTCTAAGTCTTCAAATTTCGACAGAACTTCAAGCCATAACAAGCAATACACTTTAAATATTTAGATCTAAACACCAGTGAGGTATTATTCTTAAGAAAACGGTAATTATTTATTACTATTTATAACAGCAGCTAAATTCATTTATCGTTCTTTTTAATCCATCTTTGACTAAAACAGTTATTCTTTATTAATCATTGGGATATAATTATTTTATATTCGTCTTTCGAGACATTAATTCTCCAAAATCAAAAATTATTCGTCTCAACCCAATCGCCATATTTTCTAGAAGATACACGTCGAATATTCTCGTTTTGTATTCCGACAGTTTACGATATTCGATATGACCGCGGCGCCGAATCTCGACTTGACCCGGAGTCAATCGATGCCCGGTGCGATGAATCACTGATGCCCATGATATTGATTCCGGGAACCGTTGTTTCTTCTTTTAGTTATTTGGTATTGTATTTATAAAAGACGTGACCTATTTATGTTGGATGTATTTAATTATGCACCCACTATATATATACAGAAACAACAACAAAATAAATAAATAAATAAAACATGAAACCACAATCGCTATATAATTATGTAACGAGATATTATCTTAAGTAAATATTTTTCGATAAAAACCCAGAATACGGTTCACAACAGCTGGTTTTAGAAAGCCATTTTAATGTATACAGGATGGAATAATTCTGATTAAATGATTTTTTTGTAAAAACACTCTGTACTTTGTTTAACTGATATATATTTTGTGTTGGTTAACCTTTTTTCCAAAGCATTACCTCAGTAGTTCGATTAATAGAATTCTTGATTAAGAAGATTTATTTATATATATATATATACATATATCTATATATACACGAGTTTCCATGTATACACGTTTTTAGGTGTATGTGTGTGTGTGAGTGTGTTTTTCTTTCTCTCTCTCTCTCTGTGTGTCTCTCTCTCACTCTATACAAACACACACACACATATACCTTTTATATTTTGGATGTGATCAATATATATATATATATATATATATATAACAAGAAGAACAAACTGTCTGCTCTAATTTTATATTCTATTTAAAAAAATTAAAAATGTTTTTAAAAAAAATAAAAATAAAATCATTGTATGTATTTTACCCCGCTAACCTACATTTTATCGTATATTTGGAAAATTTTGGCCGTTTGCTTCCGTTTAATTGCAGCTTTCCATATTTAGCGTTCTAGAGAACTTAGACACAAAAAGATCAACTTTAAATAGTCGTGAGCAGAAATATCTTTTATCCTCTAGTTCTCGAAAACCAAAATGGCGGACGGTATCAATGGTCTTGCCGTGATGTATTTTAATCCCTTGAATACAGCTGGTCTCCAAATATTCGCCTTTGTTCGGCTGCTGTCGGTGTATTTCACGAAAATTATCGGAAAAAAAAAAGAGACGTATATTAATTATTTTATGAGTAAAATCTTTTTCTCCTTTTTTTTTTTTTGTTTAAAAAAGAGAAATTTATTTATTTATTTATTTATTTATTTATTTATTTATTTGTCTTTGTTTTGTAATATACTGCCATTAAGTAAAACTAGTTTAATAATACTAATTAGAATACTATAAAACCATCTTACGTTTCCAAATTCTTCAAATATGTTACGAAAATTGAAATCTGTAATGCATTATGAATATAAAAAATGTTCTTAATAATATAAATAAATTAATTTATTAACTTTAAAATGCTAAATTTAAAATGCATTACTTCTTCATTGAAAGATACAGCAACTTTGATGCTCTGGATCGTATGCGTTAAAAAAACTAAAACTAAACTGAAGTAGAATGAAATTTGTTAAGCAGAATAAGTCTGGACAATGAATATTTATCAAATATATACATATATGTGATAGCTGAAACTTTAGAAAATACATTCGTCTTTTGTTTAAAACAACGATTATCATCTCAAGCATTACCATTATTATTATCTTCTTCGTTTAAAATATACTACTGTTTAGCTATTTGTTTTGTCTGAATAAGCACAAACAGCAGTTTTAACGTACGTTTCTTTAGGCTAACACCTTTCACAGCCATTAAATTTATGTTCGTTTAAAATCAAGAAATAATATTTCACAATATTGTACTTTGATATATTAATAAAGCACAATTTAATGTGATATATTGTAGAGATAGAAATTTGTTGGTTAGAAAAGAAAAACAGTACTGTTACTATATATCTACATAGTTACGAGGTACCATCGGTAAACAACTAAGAACCTTACCAATTTCCGGTGCTAATCATAATGCACGTTCCTTGTAATAGGATTGTCATTCTGAGAAACAAAGAATGATCCGAAGTATTTCATAAAAAGTGATCTGATTAATCCGCACAATTCAGTAATACTACTACTAATAATAATAATAATGATGATGATGATGATGACGATGACGATGACGATGACGATGACGATGATTTAATTAAAAACATTAACTAAAACAGACTGATATTTATATATTTTTATCTGGATTTCTCATTGGAAATTATCGTCTGCAACTAAAATCAGAATATCAAATGCAAGACAGGCAGCATCAATTTTTCTTTTTTCCTTTGGTATTAAAAATAACCTGCCGCTGTTGAAGGGTGGAGTCGACGCTAGTCTATTCTGTTTGTCTCACGAAGAAGAAGAAGAAGAAAAAAAATCAATATTTCATCACTGCAGATATTGCGTTAATACGAGTTGTCCAGGCGTAACCACAGAGCTATTTTTAAAAATCGATATTCGTCACGTGACTAGCGTGGCTTGTGCGGGTTGACCCGACGTAGTATCAATGCCGTCTAATGAGATCTAATGACACAATAGCAAGAAGAGTTACTTATTATCGAAAGGTCAAAGGCCAATTTAGACGAGGTTTTCTATTGGACGACAGCTATATTGCATTAGTCGTTTGATCGAATAATTATCTTCAAAATTGCACAACCGAAATATTAGTCATTTCTACGCCTTGTTTTCCAAATGTTTCCTGCATTCAAAACAAGAAATAAGAAGTATCAGTAGAAATTTATGCATGACTTTTTGAAAAAAAAATAAAAAGAAAAAAAAGAAGCGATACCAATATTACTTTCTGGATTTGTAAAATAAGCACAATGTTAAAGACTCTGTTTCCATATGCAGTTCATATAATCTGATTATATAATAATAATAATAATAATAATAATAATAATAATAATAATAATAATAATAATAAGCAGCAACAGCAACAACAACAAATGTTAATATAATAAAATGAAAAAAAAAAATGGTGATAAAATACAGTGATGGTTTCATTTTGATTAGTTAACTATATTATTCTAAACATAATTCCAAAAATTTATCTCGTTTAATTTAAATTCGTGTCTGATGTTTTACTAAAATCATTTTGTGTTTTATAAAATATACTTCTCGTATCTATCTATACCAGTTACAATTATCTTCTGGAATCACTAATGTTCATTTTATTTTTTATTTCAAGAACGGAATGTAACATCAGTTTAGAAAGTAGCTTTCTTTTTGCTTTATATCAGTTATACTAGTATCTATATTTAATTCAGACGACAAGAAAAAGACGTTTATTATTAAAAACTTTACAATAAGCGTAGACAAATATAAAATGCAATAATATTTACTAATTCAAAAAACTACATTTATTTTATGTTTACTTAGCGGACATATCATATCTCCCATCTTTGTTAATTAAATAACATATTTCTTTACAGTTTGTTTATTTGAACTGTCAAACAATCTGTAAAATTAAATTAAATTAATATGGATTCTGTATCTCTGATAAACATTTGAGAACGATGATGATGATGATGATGATGATGATGACGACGACGACAATTAACGATTAGTACATTTTAATATATAATGAAAGTTGACACTGTATCACATATTCTGATCTAAGAATGTTGTTAGGTTTCGAAAATGAGTATAACACGTTTATCTTTTTTTTCTTCCCCTTCCTTTTCATTAAAATTATCAGTATACAGAGCAGATATTAAAACAGTATAGAGCTACAAAACAAACAAAAATAACAACCAATGAATATTAGTTAAAATGTGTTACATCGAAGGTTCGTCTTATACAGTATTTATTATTATTATTATTATTATTATTATTATTATTATTTGAATTTCTCTATTTTGTCAATATTTTAAGAGTTATTATGACAACTTGTTGACATGTAACGACATCTATCTTTAACAATTTAGCCAACGTCATAATCAGTGTGACGTTCACAATTTTGAAATGACGTCACGAGGCACATGCGCGGGTGACGATGTCAGTGAAGATGAGGGCTTTACGTCTGCTTCCCAGTACTTTACGCGTTTTGCAGTCCTGCTATTAAAAGTTCAAGCTTTCGAGATATAAATTATTTTTAAACGTTAACTACTTACATGTACTAAATCGTGTGTCTTTAATATGTATTTTTGAAATGCAAGTGCAGATTAAAGAAATTTGATTGGGTATTGTAAAATGCACGTAGTATTAACCCAGAGCTCGAGGCCCTTCTTTCCTTTTGCATTTGCGTCGTGGACCTCCGGCCAGACGTTGAATGTCATCGGCGCTGTCATTGGTCGAGATCCTTTGGAAATGTAACTATTTTGGCCTTGTGACGTATGCCGTTGTTCGTGAAAAACGAGCCTGGTTTATTGGAGAGTAGTTTATTTTTGATTCCTGCCTTGGGTAAGAAAACTAAATATGAATGGCTGATGAATCATGCAAAAGATAATGTTCAAAAATGAGGACAAATGCGTAATTAAAGTTTTCACCATTTAAAGACATAAAGATTTTTCAAATTTAATTTTTATTTTATTTTACGTCATATAACGGCCAATTAAATTGGTTATTTTGAAATCTTTGTCATAGATAAGACATGCGTAAAATAAAATAACGTACGTCACTGACTATCTACACTCTTGATATATGAATGTATGTATAAATGTATTTATGTAGTATGTATGCGAGTATGCGTGTATGTATGTATGTATGTGTGTGTGTGTGTGAGTGTGTGTGTGTGTGTGTGTAAACATGTATGGTATGCACAGATAAGTGATATTTTTCTAATCATCGTAGTTTATCACTACATGTAATAATTGCAGGATAAATAAATAAATGTGACTGTGTGTACGTGTGTCTGTGTACATACGGATATCTACAAGTATATTTCTTCTTAAACAAACAAACAAACAAATACATAAACAAGAATGATAATTAAAAAGCAAATGCGATTACTGAAAGCAAAATATATTCGCTAAAATCAATATGTTGCAACTTAAGAATGTAGTGATAAATAAATTAAAACGCTGATGCAGAACAGTTCGTTGTTATCTCTTTCTGCCAGTTCCAATCATATTAATTTAATTACAATTTTAACATTTAGCTTGATATGCAGTCAGCAGTGTTTTGAATATGCAAATAATAATTTTAACTTTAATTTTAAAATAATATCTTTAGAGTTAAATGTCCAGTACTTTTTTCTTTTCTTTTTTTTTGGTATGAATCATTATTTAGTCATGCATATTTTTTTATACCTGTTCTTGCATTGACCAAGAATGAGATCTTTTGGTTGCCGTAATCCAGTTTCGAATAACTATTCTTCCGCTTCTTGAACTGCGCATGCGCTTTATGGATACTTAGTCATAGTTTCATTATGTATGTGAAAGACGACCGAAAAAATAAATTGGTATTTTGTATTAGGCTGCGTATGAAATATCTTTAATGAAACTACGATCAATTCAAGATCAACGCCACGGAAATTATTGGAAGATTAAGATAAGAACGATGGATATGAAAATCGAATTTTATTTATTTATATTATTATTTGTAATGGCTGCAACAACGAACATACATGATGTCATAAATAAAAAGATGACATCTCGGTTGTTGTGACCGTCAGACGGAATAGACGGGGAAGAAAACAACATTCTTCCATGAAATTTTTTGTTTATTGAATTTTTATTTTTATTTTCTAAGGTTCATTAATTTAAATTGTATTTCCGTTAAACCATTACAAGTATCTACTGTTGTGACTACCATTAAAACTATTATTTTATCTTTCATAAATCTTTCATAAATCTTCGAATATTTTCGTAAATTGTAACACACTTTCTCTACTTTAGAAAGTGTTGTCGTTAGTTTTGAATGAAAGTTACTATCATCGTCATTATTATTTTAATAATTCTATTTTGACTTCGAATGATAATGATAATGATTATTATTATTATTATTATTATTATTATTGCTTTTGATGTCGTCACTGTCATAGTTATTATTAACGTTACCAATAAACAAAATAAGCAAACGTCATACTGACACCGACGTGTCTGACCTATTTCACACGTAATCTAATAACGTACAAAACAAAAAGCTCTGACAATAACACAGTGTTGGGTTTTATATGTCACGCTGTTGATAAAAATACTCGGATCCATTTCGAAAACAAGTGCCCGTCGAAAATCCGTTTAGCGTAATAACTTCAAAAGTTGACGTAGTTTTGACACACCCGTTACGTCAGTGACATGGGTTATGACGAAAACGCGGAACTTGCGCATGCTCACCCCTGACGTACGCGCGTTACTAACTAAACTGTGCTATATTAAGATCTCTACACACAACACCGTGTTTTGTCGTCCATTCATGCTGTTCTTTACCTGGAGGCAGTGGTATCAAAATGGAATCACTTAGTTGGCACTGGATGGCGTCCATGCCAGACGACATTTGTTGCACTTCTTTCGAGCGAGTGGATGTTCAGGTTCGTCATTGTGCTAAAGGTCTTGTGGGTAAACAGTCGCCCCTGGTCAACGCATTAGTACGTCGGAGGCGGTAGTCATTAACCTGATCAAATGTTGTCTTCATCATGGAAGATGAAGAGATTGTGAAATATTTTAATTATTTCGCATCCTCAAAAGGTCCGATGTGGGAGTTTCAAGACTGTTTTTCAATGAATATTAAAACGTTAACTTTGCATCACCACGTCCCCAACAATAACGTTTTATGAGGGCTTTTACAAAGAGTTCATATATATATATATATATACATCATATACTTTACAAAGTGTGAAAACCTTAACAAAAATTTAAAATTTCAATATTTCTATGAAGAAGTTAAATTTTTTATTTCATGTAAAAAAATTTTGAATATATTCTGTTTTTAACAATTTTTAAATCATTTAATTTCGTCAGAACTTCACAAGCCATAACAAGCTATACACTTTAAATATTTCGGCTATAATTTCAAAACTCCAGTGAAATAATATTTTAAAGAAAACGGTAATTATTTATTACTATTTATTACAGCAACAAAATTCATGTATAGGCTCTCTCTCTCTCTCTCTCTCTCTCTCTCTCTCTCTCTCTCTCTCTCTCTCTCTCTCTCTCTCTCTCTCTCTCTCTCTCTCTCTCTCTCTCTCTCTCTCTCTCTCTCTCTCTCTCTCTCTCTCTCTCTCTCTCTCTGTTATTGTTAATCCACCTTTCGCCCCCATGAAGAGTTTATTAGAAGAAAACAAGAAGAAGAAGAAAACAACGTTAATTAGGTGATGATGTTTCCCAGCTAATGAAATTTTATAAATCTATATTGGAACACCATCACAGATAACTAGTGAAATCAAATGTCAACATTTTATTTGATAAACATCGCTCAACAAAGCCGGGGTACTTTCAAAATAACCTCATTGTTGCCGAGGGGAACTCTAAAGGTTAAATCATTTGTTTACCTTGAATTCGCTCTTTATTATTAAACAGACAAGTAGACATCAAAAGAAAGTACTAATTCCGTGATATGATTAGAACTACACATGATAGAGAGGCGGATCAAGGATTTTAGAAAGAAGAAGAAAAATGATAGCTTGCGCCGCCATTATGGTGGCGATACATTTAAAGATAAAATAAGTTTCATTATTAAGAACTAAAAAATGCATGATAAAACCAACATTTATCGGCAAATTTCGGGGAATTTGGTGCATTTTATTCTCTTTCCCTGAATACAAGTATGATTCCTTATACAAACAAATCAAATAAATTTGAAAACGTATCAAATTTTAGTTTCCAGTGCGATACGATCTTGTAAGAGGGCGGTAACAATATCATGTACACTTAAAGCTATGATCATGACGCCAAAAACAAAAAACGATTTACGTAGGCACAAATATTTTGGTTTTCTTTCTTGGATTTGATACTTTTTGGAGCCAGATATGGGTTTACTTGGAGGGGGTGAGAAAAGAAGCAGAAGTTCAATGACGTAAGCACTAATCAATTCAGACTACTAACTGACCAGTGAAAGTAATTTAAAGGGGGATGTTGTTCCATTAAATCGAAGTAACCGGATACCTAAGAACTGTTCCATGGTGCCTTCAACGTGTTAATGACGTCATTCATCGAGCTATGACAAAATAAGACATGGTTGGACTATGTGCGATCTGTTTTGACTTTCTTTGATCGATTTGTACACTAAAACTTAAAAATAAAATGTTGTTCTAATTAATATTCTTACATTATTTGATGGGGTTATTTAAAAGAATACGGTTTATACATTCATATTAAATTTGTAGTCTTTATTTTATTTTACTTATATAAAGTATATCGAATGTTACGACCAGGATTCAAAAAATATTATGTTAAGTTTGGCTAAACCATTTTGATTCATCTTGATTATAAATAACCTTAGAAAAATATAAGCTAAAAGCAGCCTGTATTGTTATTTTTAATAGACGTAGTTGTGGCTGGTCCATTTTCATTAATAAAAACAGCATATTTATATATATATATCAGGTCTATCACAAACAGCACATTTACCATCGCTCTTCGGACTTAGCATTTAAGACAATATTGGTTTTAAATACCAATACGATAACCTTCTATATAAAAAACAACAAAAATAAACCCCAAACAAACAAAAAAACCAACAAAACAACACAGGAATCGGTTTAATTTTATCTGCTATTTTAAAAACATTTATAAGACTCTCTCTCTCTCTGTCTCTCTCTCTCTCTCTCTCTCTCTCTCTCTCTCTCTCTCTCTCTCTCTCTCTCTCTCTCTCTCTCTCTCTCTCTCTCTCTCTCTCTCTCTCTCTCTCTCTATCTTTGTGTACGGATTTCATTTAATAAATGTATTTATATTAATAAAATCTGTCGGGTTTTATTTACTTATCTTTAATGAAAATTTTTCTTTTTTTTTTCTTCAGAATTATTCATGAGGGTGGATTTACGAGTGAGGATAACAAACAATACAAACCAGTGGTCTACAGTAACACAATACAGTCCCTTGTGGCCATCATTCGAGCCATGGGCACCCTTAACATTCCCTTTGGGGACAATGAAAGAGAGGTGAGTTGTTATTTTATTTTTTTTTATTTTTTATTTTTTATTTTATTTTATTTTTTTATGTACTATATTGTTGTAACAGTCGTTGTTTTTGTTAAACTTATTCTTATTTGTTGTTGTTGTTGTTGCTGCTGCTGCTGCTGCTATTATTATTATTATTATTATTATTATTATATCACCACCAAATATTTAATGCTAAAATTCAGAATCCAAAATTATCTTTAAACTGATCGTTAAGATGAGACAAAAATGAAAATGGATTAATAAGCTTGCTCGTTATTATTTGGCCAGTTGGCAAGGATTCACCATTTGCTGTCAATTGAAATTCAGAAATATTTAAATATACCAATTCATTTGAATAACTTGGGGGAAAATACAACTGTATAATAAATAATATGCGCATATTTTACTTTCTTTAATATAGCAACCAATGCAGTTATGTTAAGATTGATACTTTGAGATGAAGTTTGATTAGAAACAAAACCAAATTTTGCTTTTCCGAACGTTATCCACGTAGGAATCACTAATCTATTTTTAGCGCGAAAGACCTGCTGAGCAGACATATTTTCTGGTAGCGCAAGAACTTCCTTCGCTTCAAATTTACCAGTATCGCGAGAATTATGTTAAGCTGGGGAGTGAAATCGATATTTTTTTTTCAGCTAACAAAAGCAAAAACAGATAAATTTGTCAATGTCCGCCGATATCTTACGTTATAAAGCGACTTTCTTTTCATCAGAGCACATGAGAATATACATCTGCTAGCGGTGAAATTTGAAAAGGTTCAATGTACGCCATTTCTTCTTGGGCGAAATAGCAGACGAACAAAATCCAGAATGCAGCCGACGAAGGGAAATATTGGGCGCACTCTGTGATCGATATGAACTCGTGAAAACTGAATGGGATCCAGCGAATATAATTAGTGCAGTATTGAGCTCCACAAGCTTGTCAGTGTCTAGCTGTATACCAGTCTATTCTGGTGCCTAGAAACAAGCGCACAATCTTTCTGGATATTATTAATACTTAGCCTCCGTTAGACCACATAACTTTGGGTTGGGGTTGGAGTTCGGAGTTCGATAAGAGAGATAGGCAATAATTAGATAATGTTTGGCCTTCTCTGTAATCCTTATGTTGTGTTTGTCTCCTTGGTTTCTCAGCATTGAATTATTCAGTTTAAAAATAATTGTCAAAATGAGACAAATACCTGCTTTTTAATAATATAGTTTCTTGGTTTTCTGTATTTTTAACAGAATATATTAATATTAATATAATATTAAGGGATTTCAACCAGCAGGATATAACCTGGAGAAATATTTTTGAGATAATCAAAGCTGAACATTATTAAAATATAAAACGTGTTTTATAAATATTTCGGGTTCTCTTTAAATACATGAAGTGAAAAAGGAAAAAGGAAAATTATAGAAGGCACTGAAGCGTGTCCATTAATATGATTGATTTTTAAAACTTATTCGTTGTTTAAAAACAATCTTAGTGTGTGTGTGTGTGTGTGTGAGAGAGAGAGAGAGAGAGAGAGAGAGAGAGAGAGAGAGAGAGAGAGAGAGAGAGAGAGAGAGAGAGAGAGAGAGAGAGAGAGAGAATTTTTCCATTGGTTGTCTTCAGAACATAATAAAGTCTACGCCATCGTGTTTATTTATATGTATATATACATGTTTTGGTTGTTTTGTTTTACTTTTGTTGTTGTTCATTATATTTTAACATTACAACCCTTTTAGCAATGTAACGAAATTTCACTGATCATTTTGGTTTTCAGTTTTCATCAACTCTTCTGCACCTTGCTGGTAAAAAAAAAAAAAAAAAATTAACATATTCCAGACTCGCACAGGTTGCTGTAATTAGGCTTGACCTCTAGTAATTAAAACCGCTTATATCTCGACAAGAAATCGCTGATATGGCGAATCTGGTGAACAATACGACACTTTTGTTTACCGACAACTTGGTAACTTCCTTGTTCAGTGATATCCATAAACGTCAGCCGATGTTTTCTCGTTCTTGGTTTATCCTTCGGTTCCTTATAAGGCAATATGCAGCAGCAGCCGAGTATTTAGTGCGATTCACGGCAGCTTATTGAACATAGGTTTAACACGATGAAGACCAGACACTTCAAGTAACGTTATTGTATTATAAAATAAAATATATAAGTAAAATTATTATTATTATTTTTTTTTTTTTTTTTTTACTATTTTATAAAAATTGTAATTGGACATTTTTTTTTTTTTGATATATGTGAAACTAATATGTGAACAGTCAATGAGGTTGAATCGTGTGGAGTTTTCTAAAAATTTTATTATTATTATTATTATTATACTTCCATAAAATTAGATGCCTTCTGGAAATGATATCAGCATATATTTTATAGATTATTACGCAGACTGAAAACCAGTTTGGGCCAACACCCTCCCCCCCCATCTCTGTCGAGAAATGAGGATTTTCGCGATATCTTAATGTAGATAAAAAAAAAAAAAAAAAAATGCTCTCAACATTATATTACCATAAAAAAATATATTCATTTTTTGTTCTGACAAAGGTCACATTTATTTCAGCAAAGAACTGAACATTCACTTTCAAGAATTAGAATGTTTATGCATGTACATTATCGAGTATTCGAGATACAAAATATTGGATTTAGACAACTCTTTGCAATACGGCACAGAAATATGGATTTGAACTTTGAACCTTTTATGGACGACATGGGATCACCATAAATAGATTGAAGAAATGAGGATTTTGAACTCTACCGTCCATACTGCCAAAATTATAGCGCAGTCAAAATTAAAGATTTATATTATAGTCTAAATTTATAAAGTGGACTGTATTTTTACTGTCTCAAAATTAAGTATTTAGAGCTAAAAAAAAATGGAAATCATCTCGATTAAGCGTTAGGCTCGGTTGAAAGTAAGCATACAACGAACAATTTTGATAAAACTGGAATTGGATAAGTTACGGTTGTAGTGAAATTATCTTGGTGATTATGACCAGAATTGGTCTTGCCATCTCTAAGGATCTCAAACAAAGATTATGTGAACAAGGTATATATATTAACGTAATTAGTTTAAATGAATCGAAACCTTCCCAAATTTTAAATTACAAATGTACATAAACAAAAGTAGCTAAACATTTCTATTGTTATGAATTTATTTATATAAAGCGATCTTTATTTTTTTTTCTGACCAGTGGCAAGAGATCTCCTTCCGATTCCAACAAATGTTCCAAAGTTTCCTCTTGAAACATAATTTCTTAGATACTAAGCTTCTCTTTAATCGTATGTTTAGCAAAATGTTGGTTATGCTGGGGAGGCAGAGTTAGTATTCACCAACAGTCGCTGTTCTGTCGTCATAGAGAGTAGAAACAAAACAAATGTTTTGCTGTTGACAGGTCTGATCTTGACTTTCTCTTTTGGCGTCAGTGCCAGATCAGAAGCTTAATACATGTATTGTTGTAAACTGAATTCTCTATTCTCTCTCTTTCTCAAAATATTAAAACGTGTGTGTGTGTGTGAGAGATAGAGAGATAGAGAGAGAGAGAGAGAGAGAGAGAGAGAGAGAGAGAGAGAGAGAGAGAGAGAGAGAGAGAGAGAGAGAGAGAGAGAAAGAGAGAGAGAGGTATTTATAGCAGAAACTATTAATTACTGGAACTGGACAGGATATTTGAGAGAAAAAGTAAGGGATCATTTTAAATATTGCTTGAAAATGGCTGTGGAATTGTTTTTTTTTATTTTTTATTATTTAATTCTGGGTATTTTGTATGCAAACTGCTAAACAAATATGTCTCCTAAGTGAATACATGTATACAAACAGTGTTGGAATTGCAGACTTTCGCTGCATACGTCATTGCTTTTTCGTCAGTTTGTTTACACATCGTTAGTGCGACCACACAAAAGGTTCCGCGCGCAATTGCGACGTTACGCCGCGGTAAACTTAATTCTTACCGCAGTTATTGATCTACATGCATTTTCAATTTATGTGCCTTTAGAAATACACGAATGCAAACAATGACAAGTCGTTCTCGGAGACTGTGTGTTCAGCTAAATCCACAATGGATGCTCCAATACGGAGGAAAAGAGAACGAAAGACCAGTCCTCATTATACGATTCGACCGTCAGGCTCGAATGGAGGAGAGTCTGCAGAGGCCAAAGCAGACCACGCGGCAGTGTGGATGCAGCGAGCGGTAATGAATAAGGAGACGAAATACCGGCGAACAGTGCCCAGTTGTCATGGAAACCGATGTGACCAATCAATATCTCGTTCACTATGCGAAGCCGGTTATGAGACAATGGCCGCCACGAGATGGATTCGTGTGTGATGTAATATACGGCGGCTTGGAACTGGGAGTGTATTTATGGCCAAGGAAGGAGTTGATGGTTGTATTTGATAAAAAAATTATCAGACAATAAAAAAAGAACAAAGAAAAAAAAAGAAGAACCCTAAACAAAACATACAGTTCGTGCCTAATCAAACCCAACAATTGGGGGGGAAATAAATAAAACTAACAATATTTTCTAGCATCGTGTATCGTTCAGAGCTGATATTTTGGGACTGTTAGATCTAGGTTTAGTTTTCTGTTATTTGTTGTTGTTTGTTAACTTTGATATATTATCTAAATTTGGGAACATACCACCCAGAGTAATAGCAGATATTGGATTTCCCCCTCAATCCTTGAAAACTTAAGTTGTAAGGCTTAAGCCAAAAGCTTTACATAACACAATTTGTTTAAGATCGTTTCAGCAATTTAATTGTTTACCCGTCCAGAAAAATAAGGAGACAGAAAATTGTATTTGGCTTGCATTTTAAAGTTCGTTTTAAAATGATTATTGTACTTTTATCCGGATATAATTTCAAGCACACGATTCATGGAAGAGAAATCGATATTTGTGGAATTCACTTGAAGCCGGTACTGGGATACGATATCCATAGCTACCAGCCTTAGATACGATCACAGCGCCACAGAGTCAAATTATTTATAGAAATGTTCTGTTTAAATATAAAACATAGATGAACCAATAAAAACACCGTCAAATACTTCGACAATTCTAATTTTTGAACAAATGAAATCTACAACATGGTTCACAAACTTAAAGCAGCCTTTTGTTTATTTAAATAATTACGACAGAAATAACACACATGAAATTGATTGAGAGTAAGAAAGAAAAAAAAATATAGTGAGAAACCGATCAATCGTGCTGCTTTAATAGACAATTCTTCTTCGTGCACTCAGAGACGCCGCTAGAATATTATCCTGAAAGAAGGGAAAATGGTCCACCAAAAATAAATGCATAGATTGGAAATGCCAAAGGTTGGATCGGAAACGAGCTAAATATAACAGCGAACGAATACGAAGATGAGCAGTTCATGCGATAAAAATCTTCTAAACGTTAACGCGCGATTCTCATTTCCGTATCTCGGCTGCTTATGTTTAAATTAGTGCAGGGATGAACAGTTTTCGAGTCTGCACTGCTGCTGCTTATACTAGCTGCGTTCTCACGGCATCACTTGTAGAAACTATTTCTAGCATTCGGTTACGGCTCGACCTTAACAACGGAGGGAGCTAACTACACTAGAACAAGTGTTTAACGGTTGCTAAAAATCGCGAACATTTTAATAAAAATACACGTGTATTATTGAATATTAATACTGTCAGACATTTCAGAAATAATACTGAAACAATAGATTTGTCTCCGATATCAAGCAAATATCATGAACTGTTTTCTTGGAGGCTTAACTGTAACTCGGAAATTTCGGACATCGCAACGCCATGTTAGACTGGCGTTGCTATAGTGACAGAGTGAGAATGCTGAATGTTCGTCTGCATTTTGATTTAAGATTAACAACGCATGACCCACACCAAATTCATGTTCAACAAATACTTGTACATATTTGTTTTTATTGTGCATCACAGCTAATCAGAAAGCGTTTTGGAATCAAGTGATATTTTCCAGTGCTCTTGGAGAAAAAAACAACAACAACACAAATAGCAACAAATATAAAAAAAAATAAATAAATAAATAAAATCGCCATGCCAATTTTATTACAACTGTTGTTGTTATTAAAACCAATATATATGTAGATGAAAAAAAATATAGTCTAAATACAGTCTGCAGTCTTCCAATTTATGTTTTATTTATTTTTTCATTAATAATGAACCACAAAAAAAAAGTATAGTTTTAAAATATAAGGGCGCTGCCATGTTTCTATGGTCTAACGTCAGTTCGCCATGATTAGTGTCGTAATGGGGTAAATGGCGGCCTTCCAGTCTTTTCTAACAGACTTATACTAGTCGAAAACATCCGAAACAACAAAATAACTTTTAATACTACTACTACTACTACTACTAATAATAATAATATATTTATGTGTTTATGTTGTTGTTGTTTTTTCTTTATTCGAACCACCACGGCTGTACTTTGATTATTAATAAAAAGTCAATAAATAAATAAAAATTCAAAGAACTGTTATTTACGTACATTTTGTGAGTTAATTGCTAATGCTTATATGTGTGTGGCAAACGTAAAAACTAAATAGATTTCTTCAAATATTAGACATGTTAGACAAGCTGAAAACTGACAGAAAACGATTGCTGTTTGTATATCGGTTAATGGGATTAAAGTTTATTATCTCAACCACGTCAGAACTGAATTTTAAAGCAACTCTCATGGGTACAGAGATCGTATATATATATATATTGCTTTTAGTGGTTTACCAGTTTAAAAACATAATTTTGCTTAATAAAAAAAAATGAAAGAAAATATAAAAAATAAAAAAAGGTCAGTAAATGATTCTGCTTTTTTTTAGACAGTTAAACCTGTACCTCATGAATTTTGATTTTTCTAGAACCAGTCTGTTGTAAACACAAATGTACATTAATGGAATATATCAAAATTCAAGGACTTGGGGGACATTGGTGTGTGTTTTTCCTAATTCATAAACTGTCAGTTTGGCTTCTACATCAAAATTTAATGTCGATCCCTTGTTGAAGTACTTCATGTAAACATGTGAAGGTGAAGGTTCATGATATATATTGGTAAATAATAATGGGTTCTTGTTCCACTACTGACTTTGAACCAAAACTAAAATAAATAAAATAATTTTGTTAATTTCTTTTTTTAAGCTATAGCTAGGTAATATTTTAGGATATTAGATATTACAAATAAATAAATAAAGACAGATATTGAAGTTTTATTAACAATGGACATTAAAAAAAAAAAGGCAAAACAAAACATTAAGAGTATTTATGCTAGACTCATAATGACTGCATATATGCCTGATTGCAATAGTTTGTCAAGATGACATAACAGTGCTTGTAATATTTTTAATTGTTTCCTTTTTCTTTTTTCAGACTGATGCTAAAATGGTCTTAGATGTAATAGCAAGAATGGAGGATACAGAGCCATTTTCGGAAGAACTTCTTGGGGCAATGAAACGGCTATGGTCAGATAGTGGGGTACAAGAATGCTTTGGTAGATCTAATGAATACCAACTGAATGACTCGGCAAAATAGTAAGCAATGACATGGCTTCTTGGCTCAAAAATACTGATTTTAAATTGAGATTCACTAGATTTGTCCCCAAAAACATACAATATGTATAATTTTTCATTTATGGGTACATGTTTAAAATGAAACTAAAGCTAATGGTCATAATTTTCGGTCAGACATGATGAATTCTAATACTTTTTACAGATACTGTATGTAAATTCATGTTCAGACTGAAATTATTCTAACAATACATCCTTTTACATCAAACATGCACAATCCTGTAACTTTCTAAAGATGCAATATTTGAATGCATTTTCAAATGAAACTAAATTAACAGACTTTAAAAATACAAAATAAAGTTTTAATGGTAACATGACTCCAGTTATAAGACAAAAAACTGTTGGTACAAAATGGAGGACACATGTAAAACCTAGATCTGAAAATATTCCTCTTCCGTTCTCTTTATTTATTTTATTTTTTTTTTTAAAGTTTAACTGGTACTACGATTATTATTATTATTATTTTGTTCATTTCTCTTTAATATGCTAGGGTAACTAACTGCTAATATTCTCAACTATAGTTAACTGCATCATTAACGTGTTTTTAACACTTACTACTTCCAGCTTTTTAGATGATTTAGACCGTTTGGGGTCAAAGGGTTACATGCCAACTGAACAAGATATTCTACGAACCAGAGTTAAAACAACTGGTATTGTTGAAGTACACTTTACGTTTAAGAATTTAAATTTCAAGTAAGTATCATTTGTTTCAGGTAAAATCCAGGTATATTTATTTGAAGTTATGCAGACACATCTTTTATTTGTGTATTTGTAAGAACATGTAGTTATTTGCAAGGATTAATTTTTTTCAAAACAAAATCTTTAATAATATTAATAATAATAAAAAAGTAAAGAGATAAATAAATAAAAAATACAGTTATAAAGATTATTTTGGACATAATTGTCTTATGCAATTTTTTGTTTATATTGAATTTGCTGTAGTAATAAAATGTTATTTATTTATTTATTATTTTTACCTCTTCTTTATTCAGTATTATACAATAAAACATCATATTTAAGAAAGAAAAAAATGATGTTGAAAGCATATAATTGTTGAGGAAGCCATTTTTTTGTTTTCTTCAAATACTGAAATGATAAAAGTAATAAAATATAATAATCAGTGTTGAAACTACAGTGATGATAATTAACTGCAGTACACCTGGGTTTTTTTGGTTTAATTTGTTCTGTCTATATTGGTATCTTGTGATTTTCTCAAAGATTTGTTTACTTTGTTTGCTTCATTTGCTTTAAATTAAAAAAACTGGGCAGCATCAGGAGAAACACATTATAATATTTTTATTTCAATGATGCTTATAATTACGATCCACAAGAAGCTTGTCATTTTCCATGGTACAAGATTTTTATTGGATGAATATTTATAAAGATGCTTGCTTGTCTTGTTCAAATTATTACAAGTTACCATAAAAATCACCATTAACATTACCACACATTCTTTTTCTCATTTGTTTCTTTCCTTCTTTTTTTTTATTTATTTTTTTTTTTTTTTCTGAATCAGTTTTGCTTGTATCATACATTATTTTTATATTTTTTTTATTTAACTTATTTTTTATTTCAGATTATTTGATGTTGGTGGTCAAAGGTCAGAGCGAAAAAAATGGATTCACTGTTTTGAAGATGTTACAGCTATTATATTTTGTGTAGCTATGAGCGAATATGACCAAGTGTTACATGAAGATGAGACAACAGTTAGTAATTTTCATTTTGATAACAATTATTATATCTTCTTTAGCATATTCTGAACTATCAATAAAACGTACGCTTGGACAGATTCAGAATTTCAGAAAACTTTCAACACAAAATAAAGTTTATGAAAAGACAAATAAATAGAAGGTTGAATATTGAGCAGTGTTATGTGTACATGCTAGAGACCAGAAACATTTTTCCAATTGCCACTTCTGCTGTAATCTTTTCGATGTTTATCAGTCTTCTGTTCATCTTTCCAGTTTTATTTATTCTTGTTTCACTGAGCCTTTAACTTTTAAAAATTTTATTTGATTATTATTATTATTTTTATATAACGGTTACCATCATTTCTCAGAAAAATAAATTTTCAAAGATAAATCATGTTTTGTTAATGATAATTTTAAATATGATATGTGAGTGGAGAGGAAATTTATGTATTTTTTATTACTAATTACTATTTTATATACATTAGCTAGTGGTTCTTAATCTTTCACATTTCATATAATTTTTAAGGCTAGGACCCATAGGTTAAATTTTAGAAGTATGATGAATTATGTTTCATTGTTATAAGCATTCATGTATACATTTGTACTTTTATAGATTGGCAAAAAACATTAATTACAAGACTAAAACACATTTCACCCCAAAAACGTCACATTTATGTTAAATTTTATACTATGATACAGTGTAATGAACTATCTAAAGTAGTTATAAGCTATTTATATGTCATAAATATGCGTGGTGGCATAGGATAACCAGTCATATGTAATGTAATTTTGAGTTACAGCAATGTAATTTTGTGCAATGTAATTTTCAGTTACAGCCTCTTAATGCGGAGAAAAGTCCTCATTCTTTGATATGCAATCTTTAATTATTCTGAACATTTTAATCCGATTTCAATAAATCAAAAAGTATTTTGATCCATAGAATGTGGTTTATGTTATTCCATCAGTACTTGAGTTTTTGATAATTTTCACCATCCTGTTATTGGTTATCCCATCCTGTCACAAAAATATATAGCTATTACCTGATCACCCTGTATTGTTACAGTGTTGTAAATGTGAGAATCACTGCTCTATGCATTTTTATGTTAATGTTTGGCCAGTTAATAAGAACATTTTATTTTAATTATTTTAATTTATTCAGGGTAGAAGTTGATTTCTGTATAATGCTACATTATGTCCTCCACCCAGTTTCTGCACTATTAATAGAAGTAATAAAAAATACTGGTTATAAAAAAAAAATGGTTATAATTATGTAATAATATAATTCCAAAGTATTTTTATGTTATGAAATAAAGCATTAAAAAGGAAATGGAGACAGCTAAAAGAATAAAGACAATGCATTATTTTTCTAACTGTTGAAATGAAAATGGAGAAATGAAGGGCTGAGTCACTGCTTTTCAGCTGCAAACTCTGATTAACATAATACATGACAACTGCATAAATTAACACAGAATTGTGGGTATAATGTCCAAGGGCTGAAAATAAAAGGGAGATAACTTTTTAGAACCAAATGTATTTTAATTTTTTTTTTTCAAGTCTGGAGTTTGTATAAATTAAATAAACACATCAAATGAGAGCAAAAATAGGTTTTTTTGTGGACACTATAGAATTATGTTAGATAAAGTTTGTTTTCCTCTTATGATTAATACATTTTCCCTAAATATAAATGTAAAAATTAAGTATTACAAAAAAAAAGTACTACTACTAATAATAATAAAAATAAAAATAAAAATAAAAATAAAAATTATATTAAAATACAAAATAAATAAAATTTTATTAATAATATTAATTTAAAAATTTAAAGAAATAAAGTAAAACTTAGAAAGTAAAAACTACAATAGAAGTAGAATAATGTTCTCAACAAAAACATTTTTGTTTGTTTCTTTCTTATTTTTTGTTTTTATGTGTTTTTTGTTTTTTTCCTTTTTTGTTTGTCTATTCTTGAGGTGAGACTTTGATGATTTTTAGAAAGCATATCACATAAATGTTATCAAAAGTTTACACACTAAAGATGTCTTTCATTCTTTTCCGTTTCTTTATTTCAGAACCGCATGCAAGAAAGTCTGAAACTGTTTGATTCCATTTGCAACAACAAATGGTTCACAGATACATCTATAATACTTTTTCTTAACAAAAAGGATTTATTTGAAGAAAAGATCAGGAAATCCGCACTAACAATATGTTTCCCTGAATATACAGGTAAGACATGTGTTATGTATTAAACATTTTGTAAGCGTAAATGTAGAGTAATCCAAAATAAAATACGATTCAAAATATATTTTTTTAACATTTGTAGGTATGAACAAAAGTAGTTCAAAGTAAAATATTAATCAAACTATTTTTTTTAACATTTGGAAGTGTAATGATAAGTAATCAAAAAAAAATATGCTTCAAAATATTTATTTGTTTATTTATTTATTTTATATTTATAAGCATAAATGAAAGTAGTTCAAATGAAATCTGCATCAAAATTTATTTCTTTAATATTTGTAGGTACAAACAAAAATAATCCAAAATAAAATCATTCGAAATATTTTTTTAAGCATTTGGAAGGATAAATAAAAGCAAAGCAAAATAGAATCTGCTTCAAAATATAGTTTTAAATATTTACAAAGCAAACCAGACCTAAATAAATCTGCTTCAGAATGTGTTTTTACATATTTTGTATATGTAAGAGTGAGAAACTTGATGATGTTTTCATATTTCGGGGGTTCACATAACATTCTTTATCGTCTGGTTTTTCTAACTATCATATCCTTTAATGTTGTTTTCTGTTTCTGCAAATGTTTATTTTGCTGTTGTGTAAACAGCTGGTTTTTTTTCTTTATTCATCTTCCTCGATGTGATCTGTAAACGCAGTCAGGCTGAGATCAGTATGAGACAGAAGACAAAAAACGGGATTGGCTGTTTATCGGTTAACGGGATAAGCCATTTTTATCTCAGCCACGTCAGAACTTAATGTTAAGGCGTGTCTCTTGGGTGCAAAGAATAGGAATATTGCTTTTACTGCTTTGCAAATATATAAAATTCTATTAAATGACTTAGCATAGAAAATGTACAGATCTGTAAGGCTTAGAAGGGAAAATATTCAGATTCTGTTGTTTGTTCAAGTAGGCCATTTTGAATATGTCTCTTTAATGAAGTAGTCCTTAAACAGTCTGATATATTTTTTGAAGATAATATCTTAAGTATTCTGATATTTGATGAAGATAGCTATCTAGACTATTCTGATGTTTAATGAAGATGGTTATCTTGACTAGTTGATGAACGTAGCCATATTAAATATTTTGATGTTTGATGAAGTCAGCCATTTTGAATATTCAGATGTTTAATGAAGGCAACCATCTTGAATATTGAAATGTTTACATCAGTCTTCATGTTTTAAGGTAGCCATATTTGATATTCTGATGATTAATGTAGTCAACCATCCTGAATATTCTAGTGTTTAATGAAATTATTCATTTTTGATATCCTGTTGTCTGATGGAGTCAGCCAATGTAAATATTCTGATGTTTGTTGACGGTAGCCATCTTGAATATTCTAATATTTGGTGAAGGTAGCCATCTTGAAAATACTGGAAGCTATTAGTTTATCAAATATTTCTTTGTACATCATTATTAATTTTTTTGTCTCTCTCTCTCTTGCAGGCAAACAAACATATGAGGAGGCAGCTGCCTATATTCAGGCCCAATTTGAAGCCAAGAACAAGAGTTCAACGAAGGAAATTTACTGCCATCAAACATGTGCGACAGATACAAACAACATTCAGTTTGTGTTTGATGCAGTCACTGATGTGATCATCGCAAACAATCTCCGAGGATGTGGTTTGTATTGACGTGTGAACAAGAAAAGAGAATACATATATGAAGAGCCAATGTTGTGTTATTTCAGAACTGACAGATCTTCATTCAGACCGAAATTTAAAGTTAAAAAGTTTTTTTTAAAAAGATTTTGAAAAAAAGAAATTTTCAAATTACAAAAAAATACAAAAGAGAAGAAAAAAATAAAAAATAATAAAGTGCGGGCAGCAAGCCAAAGTCCCGCATGCGTCACGTGCAACTTTTAAGACATCTTTTTTCGCTGATTGACGTCACATCTGCTCATGAACAGGCTTCTTATGTGTGGTGATGTTTCGCAATGATGCTGGAGACAAAAAAAAACAGTTTAAAAAAAAAAATGACTTTGCGAGATGTGGAGAGGACAAGCTTATATAAGAATTAGAATTTATTGTGTAAGTCGATTATGTTTCAGTGTCGAGCTCTAGGAAAATATTTTATTCCCCACGTTAGGTTTTTTTCTTCTTCTTCTCCTTCTCTGTCTTTCTCTCTCTTCCTTTCTTCCTTTTCTTCTTCCCACACCCTACCTGCCGATATTTAAATCAGAAAAATACAGTTCTGTAGTCATGGTTCCTGTTTTTTGTCACATGTGCAATATTAGTAAAAGGAGTTTAAACCATGATGTGTCTTGCAAATGCAGACAAAAGTCTGTATTATTATGATTTTTTTTTTTTTTTACTAGTCAATATCCCAATATATTCATGAATAGCAACAGTAAAAGAAAGACCAAAAGAAACCACCCAACATATGTGTGTCTGCACAAACAAATGCACATACATACATACCACAAAAACCCAAGTACATAATTAATTCCGGAAATAGAAATTTTATGAGGTGTTGAAAATAAGTCAACACATGCAGGATTCATCCAACAGAAATAATTATTTATGCCTTTGATAATGTAGGATAATACTAGTCAGTTGAATTCTAAACGACCATTTTATCATGTTATAATGGGTTAAGATATAACAATGAGGTTATTGCATTATTCCTCAACACCAGTATTATTGTAATAATTGGCATTTTTACAGATTTGATAATGAAAGAATATTGCTGATCAGCATATTAATCTTTTGAAAAAGACAATAAATATGGCATCTGCCAGAACAAACATAAAAAAAAAAAGGATATTTTATAATAATTTGTCAAAGAGATTTCAGAATTCAATCCAAAATTTGTTAAAGAGGAGCATCTTATCATAGGCAAAATAAATAAATATCAAAAATAACAAACCAAGAAAACATTCAGGTTTACAGATTCTTAAATGGCTACCATTTTAACCTACTGTTGCAAGATAGAGTAGTCTGCTCTTGGTCCATTCTCCAAAAACATTATCTGTTTTACTGTTTCATTCAGATCTTTCTTTCTTTCTTTCTTTCCTTTTACTATTTTTTTTTTTCATTTTCTTTTTTTCACTTTTTATTAATCTCTCATAGCAGAAGAGCTTGTCACTTCATTCTTTTAATATTTTGTAATTGTGTGGTGCAAAGGGTTTCAGTCTCCACATGCCTGTATTTGCAAACTAAATTTTATTGTGTGGCAAATGTGTTTTGTGTACTGTAGAGCTCTGCCAAAAGGTTGGAGTGACCGTTGCTGCCGCCTTTGTGCCAGCATATTCTCAGTGGCGTTTGTCAGTGACCTGTCGTAATGACGTCACAAGGAGTATAGCAACTGCTGTCTTAACGTGAAAGACATGAAAAAAAAAATGAAAAAACTTTTATCAGACAGACACAGATTGTGTAACAAAAAAAATTTCAAAAAAAAAAAAAGAAAAAGAAAAAAAAATTACAAAAAAAAAATACAAAAAATAAAAAAATACAAAAAAAAATAAAATAATAATAATTATGTGTACGCTAGATGTATGTTTTACCATATGTATGCCTATTATAGTTCTTCTTTCACAAAATGTATCGTAAATGTGTCATTACTGGATTTCATTTAATAGTAGCGTTTATAATAATAATAATTATGATTCTCAAGAAAATCGCTGATTGTATTTATAAAAGCATAAAGTTCTGATTTTATTTCCTTAAGACTTCTGACCATGTATATTACTATGTATTATTTATTGTCTGTAAAAACATGCCAGCTACAGAGTAGACATAACTGCTTATCGGGCACATAGGCCAACAGGCCTTTCAGGGATAGGACATCAGGCCTGCCAGTGTTGGGAGAACACTATGTTAAAGATCATAAGACCTGGTAAAAATTTCTCTTCGTTAAATATTTGATTCTCCTCAAATTTGCCTGGTTCCCAGTTAAAAAGGCCACAACCAGAGAGGATCACGATATTTGATGTTAACACAAACCGTAAATATTTAAAACATATATTGTGCAATAATAATAATAATATTTATTAATTAATAATTCCATGAGGTAAAAGAATTTCTAATGTGTTTTTTTTTTATAATTATTCGTACTGCATTAATATGCTGAAGAAATTTTAACATTTGGTCTGATTTTATTTTGTGTTTAGAATAAGATAACAAAAATATATAAACAGATTCCACAAAAAATTTAAAAGAACTGGTTGTACAAGATCTACTGAAGTTAACATCTTAGTAAGTCAAAAAAGAACCAGCAGGGTGGAAATTACACCAAAAACAAAGAACAAATTTATAATACAGTGATATATATCATTAAAAAAAAGTAATTTTAAAAGTCAGTTATAATACTTGATCTTTAGCCTTTTTATTTTTAAATGTTATGCCACTTTCATTTGAAAGTGATGCCATTAGAATAAATAAGTAGATCTCATTTTTGTAAATTAAGTAATGTGAGTTTCTTTTTTTTCTCTTTTTTTTCAAGTTATTCTTTATCGTTCCTTGTCTCTTTTTTTTTTCTTCTAGGAAATGGAATTGTATGAACTTATGCTTTCATAACTTTGTTTTTAAAGTGATTTTTAAAAATAATTGAATGCTGTGTGAACTGTGCGTGTTGCATGATATTAGTGAATAATATACAAAGCTATGATATTTATGTTGCTTTTGAAACAAAAGAGAAAAGAAAAGAACATTCAGTAAAACTGCAAGTCATTGTTCATGCACCGGAATTAGGTTGAGTTAAAGTAGCATTATCGTATTAATATTACACTGTGTAAGAATTTTTTTTGACATTGTCGCTTTTTTTATGATATTTGTAAAGTTGTATTTTTTCAACCATAAGTCTACTAAACTCATCTGGAATTTGAATAATTAATTCGTTTATTGATGGAATTTTTGCTATTGTGAATGACAGTCAAAAATAGTAATTGCTACATTCAGATGATACATTATGATTGTCGAGCAATAATCTCTTTTTGTCTGTGACATTATGTTAACTGAAATAATCCAAATTTCTTGAAAGTCAAAACATTTTCTAATGTATTTAAATAAACTGCTTTCAAAACAGTACTAACAAAAAAAAAAAAAAAAAAATGGTATTCTCAGAAAAAGAAGAAAACAGATCAGCTAAATCTGATAATGGATAATGCTACTTTAAAGTTTGAGATTAAATAAATATTTGCCTTGACAGAATCTCTAACCATAAAGCACAGCCAGAGATAATTAAATTTCATTAAAATGAAGTCTTTGATATATGAATACAATGCTTTTTTTAAACTGATGTATACTCCAGAAAAGAAATATTATATGTCATCATTTTTCTTTTATTAAACTGCATGTGGTCTTAATAGTTACAATGTAATGTTATATTATTATTATTATACTGGAACTTAGATTTTACAGTTGTCATTTTTTTATTTTTTTTTTATTTTGCTCAATTTTTTGTTTTAATACCAGATTTTTGTGGCATAATCAATATTATTTGTTGATCCTTTTATTTTTAAGTATCTTTTTGAGTTTTTATAATTGTGTGTTTTACTACTTAAGATGCACCATTTTGAAAAAAACATATTTTCTTTTTACCTTTTTATTTTATCAACTATTAGTGTTCATATTAAAAATATCTCAATAAATCTTTTCACTGTGACCTATTTTGTAATGTATTCCATACAACAAAATATATTTAATTCTTGAATAAAAAGGATCAGTATTAAATACTGAAGGACATTTTCAGTATTTTTGGTATGGTAGAGTAAAACAGTATATATATTAAAAAGATCTTTTTTTAAAATAATAAAATAAATGAAACAGAAAGTTTCTTTAAAAATAAAAAATTTTGTTACTGAGAATGAAAAACTTTTGGCTCAAACTATTAATGAGAAATTGCCCAAATTATATAAATATCAGCACAGAAAAAGAAAGTAAAAAAAAAAGATCAAATTCAAGTTCTTAATAAAAGCTCATAAACTCTCTAGAGAGTGGTTGTATGGAATATATTTTCAACAATAAATCTACAATCTACAGCCTGCTGCAACAAGTAATTATCATAATTTATTCAGGTTTTCACATATTAAATGGATACTCGTCCATGCCATTATTTAAGAATATGATTTATTATCTATGTAAGTATATGTGTGTACTGATAACTGGAAATTTTAGTAAATATGTTTTATAATTTATAAACATCACCTTTCTAACGGGCCTGCCTTTGAAGGTCAAAATGTCAATTTTGTTGTTGTAGTAGTCATGCTTAGTAAGAGACACACTTTGATAAAAATGGGTAAAATAAAAATCATTAAAAAAAATTAATAAAAATTGTAATAATTTGTCTTTTTCATTAATTTTTTCATTTTCTCTCTTTTTTTTGTTTTTAATTTTTTTTTTTTTTAATTTTTAAGTGTTCCTTTTAAACAATGCCATATTCAAAGAAAATTAATTAAGGTTACTGCCTACTATTTTGGATCAACTGTTTTTTTAAAAAAAAGTTAAATGTGCAATATCAGTTGATAATAATAATAATGATAATGAGATATATATATATATATATATATATATATATATAATAGTGAAGGAAAAAAATAATTTAAAGAATTAATAATACAATTAACGTGCATTATTTGACATTAACATTTTTGGGACTTTTTGTTGTACTGACAATACACATACTTCATATACTAGAGGGATTGTGCAATATTACACGCATCATACATTGTATTAGGAAACAACATGGTGCATTTGCAAAATGTATGTTTCTGTTTCTCTTCTTTCCTTTGGTTCTTTATTCTTAATTTAATTTTTTCTTATATTGTCGGTCAAAGGACCCACAATGTATATTTTGATTTTAATTGTGTTTTTTTTTTTTTTTTTTTTTTGTTGTTGTTTTTTTTAAATTGTAGTCAGTGTATATGGAAGAATGGATGTTCTTTATTATTGTATGAGATGAAACATAAACTCATGTCTATTTAAATGCTATTTATCGTGCATGAAGGAAACCTCTGATCAGGGATTTCTCTGTGACTGTAAAAGACCTGGTTTCCCTCTCTTAGTGACACATCACTTAATATTTTAATCCTTTTTTTTTTTTTTTTTTTTTAAAATTCCTGTTAAATACCCTTCAAACCCCTTACAGTTAGTTAACTTACTAACAAAAAAACCTGCCATCATGGACCAACATAACACAATCTGTATGGGGTGTTAGAAAAAAATAATTTATTGGAAGATGTAAATTCTATAATTTTTTTAAAAAAAAAAAACAATTTGTAATGAATACTCTTTCTTCTTTTTTTTTTTTTTTTTTTTTTTTTTTTTTTTTTCTGGATGTGGTAATAAGTATATATATTGTAGAAAGATTTGTCAAAGTTCTTTATATTTTCACTTCCGGTTTTTTTAGTTCAGTAATAATTTTTCAAATGAAGGGTTAAAAAGGATTAAAAGAAAAACTAAAGTTGCTGCAGACATTTCGAATTGGAGCTATCTACATGCATGCTTATTACAGAGAACAGTAAACGGCAGTGAATTAAAACTATTAATTTTTGTTTTCTTGTAAAGCTTGTCATTTTTGCAGTGTATTTAAATTACTGTAGCAAATACTCAAAATGCATGTTGGTAGCTTTTTTTAAACTAGATTTATATCTGCAGCAACCACATCCATTTTGGTGTCGTGTCGTATGTGTAAAACATTTTTGAAACAGTGTCACAACATTAAAACTGGATCAGTATTTAAAATTTAAACAATATTCAGGGCATTATGATTTGATCCATAAAGATCTCACGTCATTACATTTAATGCATTTTCAGTTTATAATACATTATTAATAAATATTAATTTTCCAATACAAAGATTGATTTTTTAAAATAATTAAAGTGGACATTTCGATTTTGATCAGATATTTAAAAATTATAATAAATTCTTGAAATGAATTGTAATAAATAAGCACTGTTACCCACTTTTTCACTCAAAATTTTCAGAAATTACAAATGGCAGAAAGACTTCTGTTAATGTAACAATTTATAAACATATTTTTAAAATGATTGATGAATGTTTTCACATTGTGACACCACCAAAATGAGCATCACAGACTTGTCTTACATAGATAATTAGCTTTGCATGTCCCTGTTCTAATAATTATTAGATGCGGTTTTTTTTTATTTATTTTGTTTTTTAGACTAATTTATTTGAATGATGATGCATAGCCCTTGGCGCACACACACTTTGAGTGCTGTCCCCTGTGTATCAGAATATTGCAGTCTAATTTAATAACATATTTCTGTAATTAAGGCATTGTTTTATAAACACTTTTTTTCTCATTAAATTCCACATTGCGAATCTCAAGTGAACCCGTTATGTATATTAAACCATTTTTTTTTTTTTTTTTTTTTTTTGCCAAGTTGGCAATGGTGGAATCTGTTTTGTGGTGTCATCATATTCAATCATGCAGTAACATGTATTTTATTTTCTGTATTGAAAAGCTGTATTTTACAAGCCAAGCCAGCATATGGAGGGTCAAGGGGATGTGTTACAAGTGTCCACATACAAATTATCATAATAATGAATATCATTAATTATATTAATCATGCGAAATCCTCTTCAAAGCCAACCAACGTCTTTATTTTGCAAATGAGAAAAAGTCAAGTAGAAAACATCATTAAAGACAAAATGGCAGATTAAAAAAAAATAATATTAATAATAATAACTGAAGATTTACAAAAGGCAGGAAATCTTTGATGAAATAAAGGTGGATTGTAATTTTATTTATATCCAGTCGATTTGTACAAGAAAGAACAAATTAAAAGAAAAATGCTGACTTTTGCACAAAAGGAATCTTGCAGCATTTAAACTGCACTTTGTGAAGTTTAAATATATTGTACTTAATGACAGTTTTATTAATTATTTATTAATTGTATAATTACTTACTGAATTATTTTATTCATTCATGCAAGGTACCATATTTTACTAAGTTTTTATTTTATTTTTAACGAAACATGCATTCTTAATGCATCATAAGATTTTTACTATTTTTGTTTAGACTATTAAACAAGTCTTTGTTAAAAAGACATTATTGTAATCATGAAAAACATTTATGTAAAAATGTCAGTGAAACAATGTTTATTTTTAAAAAATTTAATAAATCGGTAAAGTACAGAAATATCCACAGCAACCAACCATGAAAAGATGTTAAAAAGCATTCATTTTAAGATGTAATTAAGAACATTAAGATTTAAAAAATTTATTTTATTGCAGGTTTATAATGATGATATATCAGTTTATAGGTTATTGCAAATTCTGATCTTGTAAAATCTCTTCTTTTACAATTCTTTTTATAATAAACTAGTTAACAAATTCAGAATGAAAAGAAGGGACACTTTGTAAATTAAAATATTCACCAACTTTATATTAATAACTTTTATATTTAAGAGAGAACAGTTTCCATACTGTTTCACTTCTACAGATGATAAACAAATACATTTTGAAACTTAACCTTTTAGAAAAGTTTATTCATTATTTATTTAGCCTAATATATTTATATTAAACATCACAAATATACTGGTTAACAAATATCACTAAATTTACAATTTACAATTTTTTCTTTTATATTTAATTTTTAAATTTTTTAAATTATTATTTTTTAAACTTTTTATTATAAATTTACAAAAATTCAGTAGCTCAAGTGAGTTTTGTGCAAGTCAATTTTTTGTTTTAGAAAGGAAAAGAATTGCCTTCATGAAAACCCCTGATACATCAAAATGCACCCAAAAGGTTTTGTGTATAATACAAATCGACTCTGCCGCCCTCCAGACTGCTGGCTGGTGTCTCTTCGCTGATCTCTTGTATACTAGTAAATGTAGAGAATTTGCAACAAAAATGTCAGTGTGTTATTGTCTCTTCAATCAACCGGAATAAAAAACAAACTTAGAATTTTATATCATGTTGTTTGTTTTTATTTGCTTCCAGTTTCAATTTTGTGTTAGTGTTTACAAAAAATTAAAAAGAAAAAAAAGGTAGAAGAAGACTATGTTTATGTATCTTTCTTTAAAATAGAGGACTGCCATTGTCCAAAGAAAACAATGTTTATACATCTTTCTTTAAAATAGAGGACTGCCATTGTCCATAGACAGTGCATAAGAGGACTGCCACTCTTCAAAGCCTTTACGTCAATGTCACCTTCCAGACACTTCTTTATTCACTCTTCAAAGAGAGTTACTTGGGCGTCTGCTTTCCACTGTCTATAGGACCCCCCCACTCTTCAAATATGATGATGATGATGATGATGATGATGGTATGTTCATGTGTGTGTGCCACTCTACAAATACTGTCTATAGGAAGGCTGCCACTGAGCAATGGTTTTTTTTATAATTATTTTTCTGTTGTTTATAGGACAATCATTTTCCAGAAACTTGTTTATATAAGAATGGTCTCTCTTTGTATATAGGACTGCTGCTCTCAAAGGACAGTCCCTCTATAAATCCTTTTTAAAAGAGGAATGCCACTTTCCAGACAGCACATAGGAGTAATGCAGCTCTCCAAGGACTGTTTGTCTGTCTGCTACATTCCAAACACAGGTTTTTTAACATGAAGTTTGTATCTTACATACTACTCCAGTTATCAGGAGGCCGAGGTGGAAAAGGAAATATTTTATTTAAAAAAAAAAAATTAAATTCAAATCAGCTAAATCTGCTATTCAGTAACTCTAATATTGACTTGGTGTGGGGGAATTTTACAAAATACATTTTCTAAAATCAAAATCAGAATATTTCATATCCTTCGTAGACTATGGAATAAGTGACAGATTTCAGGATCATTGCTGCTCTATGTGTGCTTATTGCACAATATCCCATTCCAGCCAGGTTATTTAATGATGCTTTTTTAAATCTATGGTCATACAGACAATGGAACAAAGGAAACATTGCGTACAGTGTACTACTCTTTGTGAAGAAATCATTTTATATACAGCTTCCTTTCATAGGAAAACACTTACAAAGCTGATGATAAACCCTTTACTTAACAAAGAATATCTAATAATGTCGCAGTATAAACATACAAATTGCAATTGCTACCTATGTCAAATTGAATATAGTTGGTGCATTATGATAATATAATAAACTGCTGTTGAGTAGAGTGCATATATATATAAGCAAAACAGAATCTGTTATTTCTTTATCTACAGGAATCTTCTTGGCAGGGCCTTGATAAACTTGGTGGTTTGACCTTGTGAATGTTCTAGAAAATGTGAATCTGGACAGATCTATAAAAGTTACAAATGTTAGCCATTGTAAGCAGATTCTGACTAATGATCTTTTCTTTGTATCCATGTAAACATGCCTGTTGTCTTCACATTATCAACTAACAGAAACTGTTTGTGCT
Organism: Chrysomallon squamiferum; assembly: GCA_012295275.1. NCBI lineage: Eukaryota > Metazoa > Mollusca > Gastropoda > Neomphalida > Peltospiridae > Chrysomallon > Chrysomallon squamiferum. Next base: position 675,218 of record CM022667.1, read on the forward strand.
ATTTCTTGTCAGACTGATAAATTAAAAGTTAAAATATATATTTTTTCTAAACTAAATAAAAAACAAAAACATCTGTAGTTTATAAACAAGTGTGTATTCCCACCTTTCACTGAAATGATGGGGACAAAAATTAAATAACTTCATCACAGGTTATAATCAGTATCAAGTTACACATTTTAAATTGTTGTATCAAAAATTTAAATTAGAATGACCGTAAACATCAAAACCAAGAAACATCAGAAAAAAAAAAATTAATTAAGAAAATTGATGAAATAAAATAAAACATGCTAATGAGTAAACTAATATTAAAATAAATAAAAATATACATAAATATATTTTCTTAAAAACAAACTGGTTTCTCTTTATGAACAAATGACAAATATAATTTTATAGTCTCAACACTTTCACATTTCTTTTCCTTTTTATTTAAAAATAAATAACAGAGTACATCTTCACAACTTTCTGATGGTACATTTATTATTAAAAAAATAAATGATGGTATTCAGAATGTTCAGGAGTTATGGTAGTAAAGAACATACACTGGCTTTTATACTGAACAACAAACTGAAGATAAAAACATGGTTCATACCCAGGAATTTTATTTCTAATGCCAAACCTAAATGTTATGGTGTGGTTTCCTTTTAACACACAGAACTGCTTCATCTTATTTTTTCATTGCACAGTCTACTACTGCTACATTAAATCTGATGGTTTGAAAACAGATTAATAATATTAGTCTGTTTCAGAAGTAGATGCTCACACTGAACATTTCAATAGACAAATAGACAATTATTTGTTTATTTTTATAATAAAAAAAAAAACCCACAGCAGTATCGTACTATTGCTAGACTGAAGAACGGTTTCATTATTTTCACTATGAACATTTGCATTAACTATTCTGAACATGACTGTGATTTACAATAATGTTAATAATATCAGTCTATTCCATAAGTAGATAATGCACCTAACATTTCAACAGATTTTAAAAAAAAAATGTTTTAACATAATACGTAAGATTACACAAATACTGCCACTTTTCAGAATGGTTGCATTATTTTTGTGAGCAGTTTCTGGAATAGCCATTTTGAACTTGGAATACAATGGCTTATTTTGACATTTTTACAAGAACACAGATGTACTAAGAAAAAATAAATAAATAAACCAACCAAAAATATTTTATATCATAACACACAGGATGATTACAATTCATGCAGATCTGTAGATGTGTATGTATATAAAGCAATATGATCTAATTAAGTTTACATACAAACATCACATTGGTGCTGAAACAGTTTCATTTCTGTCTAGATAAAAAATATGGCTTACTGCATTGTAAAAACTGAGGTAAAATATGGTGTACTCAATTCAGGTTAATGAATTTATGCTTATCACTATTGTTTCAGCCACATTTCATACAAATACCCCAACACTTACACACCAAAAAAAATGCATCGCACATATGCTCTCATACCCATACACACACAGAAACACATTCTGTGTGAATAGTTCATTACTTTACAGATGGTTTCACTGCAAACAGTTTTTTTTCAGTCTATGGTTTCCCAACTATTTTCCTAAGCTGTCCTATGCACACATTATATATTACCAATACCCCATCAGGCTAATCCTACGGCTGGTTAACACGGGATATTCTCCTTGCACAACACATTCGCGTATCACACTCTCAGTTCAAACTCCCGATGTCATGATGCTGGTCTTGGTTTTAGTATCAATTTTCCTGTCTGAAATGTAACATTTAAAAAAAAAAGATTTTAAAAACCAGAACAGATAACAATAATAACAATAATAATAATAACAATAACAGAGTAATAATTATTATGATAGTGATTAATAATAATAGTAACAACAACAACAATAATAATAATAACAACAACAGAATAATAATTATTATAATGATTAATAACAGTAGTAGTAGTAGTAGTAATAATAATAATAATAATAATAGTAATTAAAATAATATAATAAAAAATATAATAATAATAATAACAACAACAACAGTAATAATAAATACTAAATCAAAGATGAAGTTCTTTTACAGAAATCATTTGAGTTGAACATTAGAGTAAATTTTATCCTGATTTTCTTAGCCACAAAATTGTTCCAACTCTTAATTTATAAGGTAAATCAACAGCTTAGCAATAGACTGAATAATTTTTTTAAAAATCTAACACACTTACATCATCACATGACATGTTGTAATCACTTAAGACTTGTCGACATCTTGATGCAATGCTGTATTACATTAAGAAAAAGTTGATGAGAATTGAAATGTGCAAAAACAGATAACAAATGTATAATGTTCAAAGTTCAATTTTGTCTTAACAGTATGCTTAATGGCTCAGAAATTACCTCAGTTTATGAACAAATACCTCCCTCTGTTTCTCTGCACACACACACACACACACACACCTTCAAAAAGATGTGCTACCAAAGGTTTTTGTAAATGAGTTTAGCAAGGAAATATTCTATGCTGCCAGACTCAAAATATATTTTTGTATTGTTTTAAAAATTCATCATTTTATTCCTGGTTATAACAATGCATGACAATTTTAAATGAAGGCAAAGAAGTAAGCAGTCAAATGCAATAACCTGTTCTAGCACTCTTACTGTCATATTTCCTGTCATATTTGTCACGTGTATTAATTAACATGTAGATGAATTAACTAAAGTTGAAGAACTTTTATATCTATACTTATACATACAGATAACAGACAGATAAATATGAAAGAAGTAAATTCAAGTGATTTGAAAAAAAGGGAAAGGATACATTGATGGTGCCACCACTCTTTTATGAATGCCACAAAAGAACAAAATTAAAAGTGTCAGACAGCTGAGAGTAAAGAAAGGATGATTCCACAATGACTGAGTAAATGTGACCTGAAAATAAAATTTAAATTTTTTTATTATCATGCACACAAAGATGGACAGTAGACAGATGGATAGATGGGTGAATAAACGAATGAATGGATGGATGGATGTAGGTATCTACAACCATAATTCTGTAGCTATTATTTATTTATGTGGTTCATATAAAACATGCCTATCCACTAAAATACAAATACATGCAAACATCAATTTCTTATTCTGGAAATGGGCCAGATAAGAGTTGTTTTAAAATATGGAGTATTAAAATAATAAATGTATAAGTACAACAACAGTTTCTATTAATAAGTTCAGAATTTACTAATGTCACATAAATTTGTTACATTTATGGATTTTACAGATTTCACCTGTATGTTTTTAGTGCTTTTATATGATGATTAGAAAAGCTTACAACCATTAATATACTTGGAATAAAACTGATACATATAACAGTAACAAACAGAAACTGATATTATAACAAATAAACAAATAGAAATGATAAATAAAACCAATGTACAAATACAACAATATATAACTACTATAACGAATAATAATTAATGGCTTGTCTTTAATCTTCAAAAAAGTCTTTATTTTTCATAATTTTTCAAAGGACTGTGTGAGTATATGTGCTATTTCAGTTTTGTGCCAATATATACATCTCTTCAGAGTTAATTTAAGAGTTTTTTAATAAACAACAGACTAGTACATTTACCTTTGGTGTTTCTGGATCCCATAACCAAGTCCAAGCACCAACAGCAGTACACACAGATACAAACACTAGGACAACTGTGTAAGAAACAAGAATATAGAAATAGGCACACTCACACGCACACACACATGTATACACACCATGACAAATATATATTAGTGTAAAGACAATACACTATAAAAGTTAATGGTTATTAAGTTTCAGATACATGATTCTGTATAACAAGATTAAGCCTTGCCAAGAAAGAATGATAAAACTTGCTGATATGAGCAAAGGAAAAACTCCCAACAACAGCAAGAAATCATACCTCCAAACCTACTTGGACAAAGGAAATTTCTAAGTGGTCAGCAGAGACAATTAATTTGCACTGCTCATAACTTTTTTCAGTGTATACTGTAAGATCAAAACAGTTTATGTAATGACTGAAAAGAAAGAGTAGGGATAAAAACACTGATTCAAAGATTTGACAAAATTCATATCAAAAGGAATGGATATTTTATAAGGACCTTTTAAAAAACTTAATCTTGCTGTTAACATTCAAAGGTTTGACAAAATTCAGATCAAAAGGAATGGATATTTTATAAGGACCTTTTAAAAAACTTAATATTGCTGTTAACACTACAGATCAGCATCAAGGACTATTTTATATGGAACTTTCCATACTGTGTATACATCATCCCTTAGATATGAAAAAGTAAACCTAAAGAGGCCTCTCATTAGCCATTCGTCAAAGTGTCTTATAGCATAGTTCTCTGAAAGTTTTTGTTTCTTTGTTTTCCTTAATTTCATTTATTGTACTCTTAACGTTTTGTTAATATATAAATTTAATACTGGTAATTAAAAACTACTAATTAATCTTACTTCTCCAAACTCTTGCAGCAGGCTGCATTTTGTCAATGACTTCTGTCAGTCTCCTTTCAAAAGCTTTCAGGTCTGTCAAAAAGTAAATAATGGATATTAATCATTTATGTTGTTAAAAGTGCATAAATACATATGTTTTACATTCTGCTGAAAATAACGTTTTCGTGTATGAATATATAAAAGGCAGGAAGTTGAATCAGTAATATGCATTGCTTTTTCTTTTTTTGCTTCTTTTTTTTCAGTATTAACTTAAAATTATAATTTGTCTTTTAACATTACTATTTATATTTTTCACTTCAATTTTTGAAATTCTATCATCAAAATACTGATTTAATGTTTTCAACATAAACGTGTTTAATATTTAAATTAATTTTTATAATAAACCCAAAACAAGCCTCTTTCGTAACCATCTCAACATCTGCCTACCGTTCCTCTCTTTTTGTGACATTGGCCAATATTCTACTATATTAAGAAATCGTTAAAGTCCAAAATTAGAATGCATCAAGGAAATATATCTTGCTCATTATTATTTTCACATAACAAATTTACAAATTGTCTGAAACACAACAAACCCTCAGTCTGTTCAGCCATTATTCTGGAATGAAACAGATGTTTTGATTGGTTGCCTTTTATAGAACTGATGTTTGTTTCTCCTAATGCTAATCCATTCGCGAAATAATAATAATTTTCAGTACGATTAAGCATTCAGCTTTTTCGTCTGCTTCTATATCTGTCATATCTTCGCTTCGCCGTACCCTAAATTTTAAGATGTAATAGTTAAGAAAAACCATACTTTGCATTAGGTATTAATACTGTTGTGTGAAATCCATAAATTTAATTTCGTTGAAAAAAAAAAAAAAAACCCCAAAATGCCCGAAATGCAATAAAAATGTCCAAATAAAGTAGAATTATTTCTTGTACAGAATTTTTTCATGCATGAATTATATCCGCATTCTAAATTTGAATTACGTTAAAATCAAGTTTGAGTTGTACTTCTAGTAGGCACGGTTAGGGTATTTGTGTCCAATCAAAAGTGCTTTAACATTTTTCCACGAGGCGAAGCTGAGAACAAGGAGTAAGTTAACATTTAATGCTGCTAAATACTATTATAATCCTATATAATGTTTTTATATTCTGCTGTGTGTTCGATACATTTCATAAAAATACAATTAGCGCGACATTTTAAACAATGAACGCTTTATTTGTCGATATTTACTACTTTTCAGAGGCACCGTGTTTATTTTTGTCCATGATGGCGGCAGTTTTTCCAGAGAAGCATTGATATTTTTATTTATTTATATATGTATTTTTGGACAAATTCTAAAAATATTGCTGAAATATAGAATGTTGTTCCCTATAATCGGTAATTTTTTATTCTGATTGATTTTATTCATTTATGTTTTAAATTGGGATTTTAAACAAGGAATTAATGACTATAAGTGAATATAATTTGATAATATTCACTTTTCTTAATTCTGTGATCATAAGTCAAGTAAGTTGCTGTATAGTTATTTTCTAATCTTTTTAAATTTATATATAAGAAATAGCTTATTTTCAACGACAATAATGATAAAATATGTAAACTAAATAATATACTTTTAACTTACATAAGTTATTATAAGTTACATAGTAAATATTAAAAATGAAATAATTCTTACTAAATTAAACACAATATGTTCATTCAGTTTAAGAATTAGATTATGAACACTACTATTACTATGCAATGGGATAAACATTTTATGTAGATGTGATATTTATTTCCATTGTTGCATCTTTGTAAATATTTAATATAATGCTTTTCATTTTCCTTATTTTTTTAAAAACTGAAATGATTCATGTTTATTTCACCAAATACTTTATTGATTTGGTTGTTATTTTGTTTTTTTTCAGCATTATTTATTGAAAATAAATTATTTTTATTGATTGACAGAAAAATTGCAGAAATTTTTTGCTTGTGACAAGACTACCGCTGTAGTGAATTTTATTATGTAAAATGCCTTCACCGAGCCACAAACAATATCGAGTCAGGAGAGGTAGTAGCAGTTCATCCAGCAGTTCGGAGAGTATAAAAAAAACAAATGTTAAACAGTGCTCTCGATCGCGATCGCCTTCCGATTCTAATCATGGGAAAAAAGAGCGTGGACGTAGCCGATCAAGGAGTCGCAGACACAGTCGGTCAGTGAGTCACCGGGACAGTCGTTCGACCAGTTGTCATCGCAGTCGATCACGTAGTCGTCTTCGTAGTGATTCATCAAGTCGATACCGTTCAAGAATATCGAAAGACGAAGCTCCTGTACGACCAGTTACAAGTGATAAGCCAGAATTTCTTAATTCTCGTGTTTTTGTTGGTCATCTGCCTTCTGATCGTATAACCAATGAGGAATTTCAGCATCATTTTAGCAGATATGGAAAGATTCTAGGTAACATGTTCACAGTTTGAATGTATATATATATATTTATTATGTAATATATTTCTTAATAGTTTTTATTTTATTTTTAATATTGTATTTTTTATTTTTGTTTTGCATTTTAATAAGTAATTATATATATATATATATATATATAAAACCTGAAAAGTTAAACCAGAATTTAGGTTTAGATAATGAACTGATCATATTTTAGAATTGCGCTGCATGCACTGATGCCATTATTTATTTATGCATTAGATTTTCTAACAACTTTTAACATTTAATAAATTAAAAAGTTTATAATTTTTACACTCCAATACATTAGACTGAAGACAAAGCGACACTATTTTTATATGCCAGAATTATTGAAATAACTAATCTTCTTTCCTCAGTCACTAGTAATTAACTTAACAGCATTACATTTGTTTTTCTTTAAATGAAATGAACTTTTTTCATTTTAAAACACTATACCATTGGACATTTTGCAATCTGTATAAAGCACAATTATTACTAAAAACACAATCAAATGTAACTGCATATTTTGATCTTTTTGAAATTTTTATTTTCTAGACAGTGTTGTCCATTATAAAGGTTATGGATTTGTTCAATTTTCAAATGAGCAAGATGCACTGAGAGCAGTTGCTATGGAAAAGTCTGCTTTATTGAAAGGCAATGTGATTGGTATGTACGGAAAACACGTTTTATTCTTCTCTTTCGCTTGTATGATCCACTCTGTTTCGCTTACGTATTTAACAACTCAGGGTGTGCATTTTCATCACATGAACTTACTTTGTAGTTGCAGTTTAAAAAAAAAAAAAAATTAATTAAAAGAAAAAAGAAGAGGAGTTTGTGAGTAAGAAAACAGTACTAACCATTTAAACTTTGTAGAATTATTAAAAACCACCTGATGATAAAGTAAATATTTATTCATGAAACCAGAAAATATGCTCCAAATGTCTACATCTATTAAATGGATGTATAAAATTTGAAATGACTACTGTTACAGTAAACATTGGCAAATGTTATTAAGTATTATGTGCAAGGTTTTGAATCGAGGAAACATTTATATTTGATCTTTCTAACCAGATAGTTTTTGTTTTAATTTCATTATAAACGTATTATACTTCACCATCAGTTTCAACAAAAGTTTCAAATCAGAAATGTCACATTTTGTTCACCTTGCATAAAATTGTTATTAACCAGAATGACAGTTCCTTAATAACCAATTCATTGAGCTTTATTTTAGTTTTCTGCACATAAAAGAAACCAAAAAAAGTTACATTCTGCTGTAACACAAATTTTTTTTTTAATAATAATAACATAAAATGTTAAAATTTTTACATACAGTTTATATTGTATGGTAGGTTTCTGAAACATTTTATTTTGAAAATTAATTTGTGTTTATGTTGGGTAACTTAGATACTAAAAACAAATTTTAAAAATCAACATTGAGCATAAGGCTGCGTACAACTATTATATGGAATCCTGATGTCATATATCTGAATTACAGTAACCAAGAAGCAATAATATGCATGTATATTCATACAGAACAACCTTTTTTTTTCGAGAAGTAGACTGAACCACTATCAAATGTTATTTTTTTCATACATGAAATTGGATGTGCCAGTCAGAAAGTCCTAACTGGTATAGAAGTTACATTCATTGTCATTTTATAAATGCAAAATAATTTCAGAATAATCTGCCAAACAAATCTTTGCTTAATTGAATGTTCTTTTGTTTAATTGGTGTGCAGATAATTGTATTCTGTTCTCTAGCTGGAATTGGACAGTGCCTGTATTTATACATGATTAAACCAAATCAGTAAATGAGTGTTCAAATAACTATATATGGTGGTTTTCTTATTCATCGCTGTTTGGTTTTATAATTTAATAACAGTAACAGCCATTAAAAATCTTGTTTGAAATTGTGCCAAACATAATAAATACTACTTTGAAGTTTTATAACACAGCATAGTTTAACAATAAAATGTCTTTTCAAGCACCTTTCTTTCCCCTGCCTTCTCATTGGTAGGAATAATGCTATATATTTTAAACATTTTTTGACTGACCATAATCATGAAAGAAGACCAAAATTAAATATTTTTTAACTAGTTATATTGATTTGATTGTTTCTTAACAACATATAATTTACCTATTTCAATACTTTTTTAAGATTCTGCATGCAGAACGTGAAAAGATGATTATGCAAGCGAGTTACATTTGTTCTGAAATTAGTGGTGGTACTACAGCAATGGCCTGCATTTTAGATTTCCACTTCATTTAAAAAAAAATTGCATTTTGTTTTTGCATTTTAAGCTCAGTTATTTTTAATTTTTTAATTTTGTGAAAACTGAAGAGTTTTGATGATTTTGAATTTCAAGATACTTTACAGGTAACAATAAAAGTTGTAAAATATTTTAATTTTACAAAAGATAGTTCTCTATATTTCATAAAATCTGTTGGTAAATTAATTCAGTATGAAATTTCCTTATGTATTTGTATGTGTAAATCACACCTAACTTTTTAATTTCAGTGCATAGAAGAAGGAAAAATCGAATGAAATATGTAGCATCTATGTGTACATGCTTATGTATATTCATAGAGACATACACACACACACACACATATATATAATATATGTTGTGTGTTTGTGTATGTATTTATTTTACAATAATATTTTCTATCATAGCTTGATAGCATTCAGTTAATATAGGCAACATTTATTTGTAAAGCTGTTTGTAAAAAAAAAAATTAAAATAAAGCCTTATTCAGGTACTGCTGTTTGTTTTTTGTTTTTACATTTATTTCTGATATGTATTTACTTAGTGTAATAATTTATAAAATGACCTTTGTTATTGTTTTTGTAAGATTGCTAGCTTGAAAATCTGAAATTTTTATGCCCATATAGGTGAAAGTTGATACATATAGAAATATTTAAATTTAAACCTTGAATTATTTTAGAGTTTTGACTTGAATTTATTTTTATAAAATGATAATTAATTTCTGTTTCAGTGATAGTTCTGGCCAAACTGGGTTTTGTTTTTATTTTTTGTTTGTTTTAGAAGCCCCATCAGTAAACTGTTCTGTGTTTACTCATCTGTATACATAACATTTACAGATAATCGTGTCAAATAAAAAATTACTATAGTAATTAAAACAGGCTAGATTTATGAATGTAAATTGCTTTTGTTAAATATGTAATAAAAGCATGTTGGATTATGACTGACTTTTTTTTTTAGCTATGTAAATATGACAAATGCAAATAGAATAACATTGTACATGAATTATATTTACTTTAAAAAAAAAAAAAAAAAAAAAAAAAAAATTACAGTGTGTAAATTGTTAAAAAGTGAACAGCTGTATTTTACAGCAGTTGCAAAAATCAATGTATGTCTTACAAATGCTATATGGATATAATGTTTAATGGCTTTATTTATTATAATTTCTTTCATTCTTCTTTTTATTTATTTTTATTTATTAAACTATATAATTCACATTGTATTATTGTTTGTTATAATAATGTTTTTTTTTTCGTTGTGTTTTTGACTGAGAAAAATGTTCAACTACAATCCATCTTCCATGTTTATTTAATATATTAAAAGTATTTTAGCATTCCATTTTTAAACAGTTTTGATGAAATAGCCAATTATTTATATTAGAATGTATCCCTAACAAATACATCCATATTTTAAATCGATTGTAGATCATATTGTCCAGTAGTAAATTTTAGAATATGGACAGTTTTCTCAGCTATCAATTGTCCATAATTTTGAACAAGTTAATATCGTGGCCATTTTATACTTAACTTGTTTCCATAACTGTGGACAGTCTTTGATATAGACATTTTCCATTTCTAGTGCCCATAATATTTGAAATACTGAAATAAACACATTTATTTACTTTTATTCTTATGTTAATTGTGCAGATGCTTTGTATATATTAATAATAATAATATTATTATTATTATTATTGATGTGTACACATTATGGTACAAAAAAACTATTTCGAAAAATATTCTTTGACCGTTAAGTTACTCTCTCCGACTCCAATGGCCTGTTAACTACAAATTATGACAAATGAAATAATAATAGAAAAACATTTGAATGCTGCCACTACACCCCTTCTCAACTAAAGTGATGACATCTTCACAATAATGGTATAGTATTAGCTGTATCAGACAGCACTAGAATAAACCAGTTCTGTCCTGAAGGAAATGATGTCACAACTTCAGAAAAAATGGCAGCACTCAGATATATTTTAACTATATTCTTTTGCTGTTGCATTTTGTCGTTATTTAAAATTTCAAGGCAAAAAAATAAAATAAACCATTGCCTGCATATATGCCAAATATACATTTTTATTTTATTGTATCGCCGAAGGTATATTTTAATCGTGATATTGATAGAACTATGGATACAGCAACGATGACAACAACGTACGAAAATAATTTTAAACGTGGACAGTTCAGGAATATTTTTGTTTTGGTTGTAGATGTAAAAATGGCAGCAGAAGGACGACGTGACAGGCGTGACGTCCCTCCCCAAGTCCGAGACAGACGCACATCTCCACCATTTGAGCAGGGACCATCAGCTGGGTTAGTAATTTCATAACCTTTCCCAAAAATATTTTATAATTGTTAGGGTTTGCTTGATGACTAGCATCAAAGAGGGTTTTTTACTTTTCCATATTTTTTTATTATTTTTTTTATTACTTCTGGTAAATGTTTGTGATTAAATTACTTGCAAGAGAAAAACTAGTTTGAATATTAGCAATATAATTGAATGATAAAAGTAAATAAATTGCGTTTCAGTTCATTTTGTAAGATTGAATGTCAATTTTTTGAAGGTTATAGATATATCTCTGATTGTTTTTCTTATTTAGTTTATAAATATGTAATGCATTCTTAAATTATATTTCCTCTTTTAGAACTTTCTTCTGAAAGGAAGAACTCAGTCTTCATGAATCACTATTAATTTATTTACAATATTTTTCTTTATTAATTTTATTTTTCATTTTTTATTTTTTCAGTTTTTTTCTTTGTTTGATATCTAAATTTTTAAGACACATTTTATTTTTTTTTTTTTTACCAAATGTTAATAATATTTTGATATAATCTAAATGTTAGTATGTAAATTTACAGGTATCACCCACCATCAGCTCTCGCAGCTCGAGATCGCTCGCCTATCAGAGATCCATACCATGAGAGATTCCGAGACCCGTACAGAGATGGAAGATACCCAGCAAGAGACCCGCTGGGATCCAGACTGCCAAGAGATGCGTTGATTCCACCACGAAGGTAACTTCCTTGCTAATGTGTGGGGAAAAAAAATAGGCCTCATTAGATGAAGTAAATCGAGGTGTGTGTGTGTGTGTGTGTGTTAGAGAGAGTGTGTGTGTGGGTGGGTGCATGTGGGTTAGAGAGAGGAAAAAAAAAAAGACATGATGAAAACAAATAGAAAAGGAGAGACTTGGTTGGAGAGAGAGATATATATATATATTCCTTGCTGCTAATTAATCTTTGAAATTGGACACAACTAGCACATATTAACCTGTACAATGTTTATAAACAATCCTTCATTTTTCACACAAAACTGCTGGTTGTAGAATATACCAATTTCATTGTTGAAATAAAACAAATAATTAAAATGTGTTGCAGATTATTAAATATTTCTTTCCTTTTATTACAAGTTTGTTTTTAAGTTTAACAGCATAACCATTAATTGATTTAAAACTACATTCATTTATTAAGAGATGACCCATTCTTTGATGAGCCATACAGAAGGCCAGTGTTAGCTGATCCTTACTACGATCGCTTCAGAGATGACCCTTACAGGTGAGCACAGCAAGCAAGGAAGTATTCAGTAACAATAACTGCTGTTTACAAATTGGTAATTATAATTATATGTTAAATAATAAATTGTTATTAGCAACTTTATTACTATCACAGGTTAGTGAAAAGAGTAATATTTCTGACAGTTTCTATTTGACATTTACATAACTGATGCTTTTTGTTAGTCATTTTTTTTATTATTATTTTTTTTGTTATTTGGAACCTAATAAAATGCTAAAGTTTACTGTGAAAATGAAATTTAAATTAATCACATGCTGGCAGTTTTTATATTTTTGAGTTCATTTTAAAGATACTTTATTCAGGGAGTTTAGAACCCAGCTGTAAATGTTCAGTAGGCTAAGCTTGGCTGTGAAAGATTTGCAGTTTAGGAGTTACCTGTTATTTAATTCTTTTTTTTACCTGCTTACAGACGTGATCCTTTTGTTGACCCATACGTTCGAGATCCATATTCATCAACTTACAGAGAACCAGTGAGTCGTGTACCACTAAAGATGGAATGCATGATTGTTTTGATGAACACAAGCTTGAGGTAACTGTTTCACCCAAACACCTGGATGTATGCATGTACCCACATGCACCTGCACCCACCAATATAACAACAGAAAAATGATCAAGTTAAAGAAGCTCTAAATCAAAGAATGTTTACTCTTTTTAAAAAATTTAATTTTTAATTTTTTTTTTTATCTTTGTTAAAAAAGATACAATTGAAATTCACAGACTTGTTTCAGATTTTCACTTTTTAATCTTTCTGTGTTAAAACAGAGACTATGGAATTTCTATAGAACTGCGGCTGAAAAAGTTTGGCATCATAACGGACATCTGCGTGATTCCTGAGGACCGCACGCTGCAGCAGCAGATTGAAGACGTGTCTCGGCGAGGTGGCATCTTCGCCGTCATCGTCAACAGCCAGAACGAGGTGCACCAGTCCATAACCGTGAACATCCTCCACGGAACGCCACAGGGTAAGTGTTTCATCTGTTTTGATGTGCAGCTCACTAAAGTTTTAGTTTCACAACAGTCACTCACAGTTCTTCCTCTGCTCTCTCTCTCTCTGTCTACCTGCAGATGAAGACCAGAGCAAGAAGGAAAAAAAAAGCTCTGTTTCAGCTCAGACTTTGTTCAAAACAGGCAGATGATCTTGTCTTCTGCTGGATGATTAAAACATCCTCATTCAGTGAGGTTATGTGTGTCAGTAATGTTGTCCCCATTTTTTTTTTTTTTTTTTTTTTTTTTTGTAACCAAAACGAAAGGAATTGATGCTGATTTTACAGCATAACGGTTTTTGTTTGCAAATGAGATAATTAACGTTTATTCTCATTTGTTATGCTATTTCATATTATTTTCATACAAAAACATTCCTGTGTTAATAAATGCTGATAAAACAGCAACCATTCCACAAAAGCTTATCAGAGTTTTTAATCACATAAGTAATTTATGGTGTCACTGGTTTTCCTGCCATCGTTTTTGAACCACATCACATGTACACCATTCACTTTAGTACTTTAAACAAGCAGATTACTGGACACAGGAATGAGTGAAAGAAATGCAAATAAAATTAATTCATCAGCTGTTTCACTATTCAGAGTCTGTTTTCATTATGTAGATGTTTTTGTTTCTGTAGCTGTTCCTGAGCTTTACTGATTGTTGGCATTAACATAAATTTGCTGTACTTCAATTTTTGTTTTTATATACTATGAAAGCAAACGTTTGCACTGTAGCAGTAAAATAAAAGAAACAAATAAAGAAAAACAGTCTTACATTTGCATTTAACTGTTAGTTATATGCAAATATATTTATAAATGTGTTTTCTGATGCTAAAATATTATTTTTTAATTTTTTGACATCCATGCTGATTGTTACCAAGAAGCTGCTGAACACATTTTTGCATTTTATGAAGATTCGCACCCTTAAATGCCAGAAAGAATAAAATTAAATCGAGCTAACCTGCAGAATAAAACAAACCGAACAGAGCCATGCTAAGCCAGAACGAGATGAATTGAGCCAGATTAGTTCATTTGTCTAAAAAGAAAACATGGCCTCCGCTATAATGCTGTAAATAATAAAACATAAAAACTAAATTAAACTATGTTAATAGAAATTGCCGGGTTTTTAAAAATATTTTATTATTTTTTATTTTATTTTAGAAGAAATAAAAATTCAGTTTTTCACTTATGTTCCAAACTTCTAATATATTCATGGACAGCATGAAAATGTTCCAACTGATTATATTAAAACCACAAGAGAGTGTCATCACTTTAATTAATGTCTTTATTTGGGTAAGAACATCCATAAATTGCTGTTTATGAAGACGGCAAGTGTTGTAAGAAAATTTCATTTATCCAAAATATTGGAATAAAAAGTACGATGTAAGTATTGTAGCATTTAAATCACCATGCTTTAAACAGTAACACAATTGTGTTATGTAAGTTTAAATAGACACAAAACTTTAAATTCATTCAGTTTATTAATGTTATTTTGGCCTACCTGAAACAGGTGTGAGTGACACCATGAAACATCATAGCTACTGGCAACAGTTTATTGATTTGTAGAGAAAATACAGGTAGATTATTCAGGAAAGGCATTTAACCTTCAAGGTAAACACTGGATATAATAGCCAAGCCAGAAAAATTAGCATAATTTTATCATTGACCTCAAAGGTAAATTACATGCTAAACATTTTTATTTAAATGCTTTTATTGTCAGTTTGGTAAAAGATTACTTAATAAATGATGTAAATGAAATTAGTTTAGTATTTTTTATTAGAAAATAATAGCAGTGAAAATATATGGTATGTAAATTTGTAATTTAATATAAATAAATTATTAAATTGTTATTATGAATGCAAATACTTTTGTTTTGCATTCAAAGACAATATTTAAATTGAACAACAAAATCCATCTTACTTTATTTATGCAGTTGTCAATTTTATTCCATCGCATAACAAGAATAAGTCTAAAGTGAATTTTAGAGTGAATTTCTACCTCATTAATATAAAAAAAATAATAATGAAAACAAGCATATTTTACAGGGTTTTTAAAAAAGCATGTTATCATATTTGGTTTTCTGTTTTATTTTTAAATGCTCATTGTTGCATGAATGAATAAACAATTTTATTTCATGTTGTGGGATTTTATTTCAAGTTAATCCTCACTTACATAAAATGCTGTGTTCTATTTAATCTTTTCTGATCATAAAATAATAAACTCATGTTGATGCCTGGAGCCTAACAAATTTAAACCGATAATTGAAATATTTAAAATTAAGGTGACAAATTTGTATAAAAAAAAATCATAATAATAATAAAAGTAAATAAATAATGAAAATAAAATAAAAATAAAAATATAACAATGAATGCTGCACAGTAAACCAAATTCTGCAGACTTTGGATTCTCTTCTTTTTTGTTACATCCTGCTTTTTCCTTAGCGTATTTGCAGGATTGGAAATTTTCACCAAATAAATCTTTTTGTGAAATAATCTCTGTGTTTTACTTTTTTTTTTTTTGTGTGTCTTTTTTTTTTTTTTTTTTTATCATTTGATTTGTTGTTTTTCTTTCTAATTTTACCATTCCACAAACAGAACATCGGAACATGCCTTTTGAAGATGCATTGACCCTTATAAGTACCAGCTTTAAAAAATACCTTCAAAGCATGCGGGAAAAAGACGTCGCAGCAGTGCCACTGGTTGACAAGGAAATGGCGCCAGCGTCGCTAACAAAGGCATTTATTCCGCCTCCTAAAGACGTTTCCTATTTGTTAAATTTGCTGGCCGATAATCGTCAGCTGACGGTGGAGGAGCTGGACAAAGTTATCTTTTATTTGCGTGAGAGACGAGACAAGATTCTTGAACGAGAAGGCCACCCAAAACTGGCGACAGACAGTAAGTTGAATTAGTTTTGTCTGTCTCTTTAATCCTTTCTCTTCTTTGTTTCTAAATACATCATTTTTTAAAATAATAAATTAATTTGTAAGTATCCACCTACCTTGATAAGTTGGTTCTTTTTTTTTTTTTTCATTAATCTTTAATTTTATTCGTTTTTGAATAAATTTTGTGAAATTACAAAATTAATTTATAAATATCCACAGACCTTGAAAAGTTAGTTTATTTTTTTTTTTTTATTGATCTTTATTTTTATTTGTTAGTGAATATAAATTATATAAAAGTAAAAATTTTTTTTTTTGTAAAAGTTAAAATGCAGCAAAATTGACTGATTGATGTTATTATAATGTTACACACTAATACAGTAAAGAAAAATCATTTTGTTTATTTTGTTGGCACCAAAATACCTGAACAAATTTATTTCATAAACAACCATTATTTATAGAAATTATAGTTTTGTTTATCTTTAAAAAACCAGAACAAAACAAAACAAAACAGAAAGATAAATGTAAACTTTAAATATTCGATTTTAAATATAAACCACTGTTTATAAAATACATTTAAACAAAATTTAAAAATCAGAAGAATAAATATGTTTTATACAAAACATAAACATGGTTTCAAGTGCATATTTATATATTATTTATCCTTGTCAAATATTCAGTGACATTTTTATATGTAAAAAAAATTAGCCTTATTTTAAACTGTGTCAATGAATTAATGAAATTTTAAAATAAAAATCATAAAGGTAACAAATTAAACACGTTGCTTAAAAAATCAATTCTGAATTGAATCTATTGCTGTGAAATTTAACATTGCTTGTCTATCTTGATAAAATATAAATGATAATATATACATTATATTTGTTTCTAAATGTAAATTATTGATAGATTTAAAACAAGAAATATTTTTGATATCAAAAACCACCTTGTCTGTAATAGAATGTATTAATATAAACATTAAATATTTTTTTTAAAGATACATTTGGCTGCAGGTAACATAACTTTTCAATTCTTTCATTTAAAAATTGAAGTCTCAAAAGTAAAGTGTAGTCGTTATTCTAATAACGTGTACTGGATCATGTCCCATTAATCAAAATTTTATTTTATTATTCCATGATTATTATTATTATTTTTTTTTTTAATGAAACGTACAATTTTTATGTCCACAGCTCTCTCAGCCTACGGAGAATCGAGACCCGACAACTCAGCTCTGCAACACCAAGAACTACAGAGTAAGATTCTCGGTATGTTGAATCAAAACGGAACAGGGGGGGTCTCATCGTCCAGTGTTCAAACACCCCAGCCAGTCACCGGACTGGCCCCTGCAGCCATACAGCAGCCACCAGCAACCCAGTCGAGCTCAGCACTCATTAACTTTGACAATCCCAGCGTTCAGAAAGCGTTGGACAACTTAATTCAGAATGGCCCAAACTTGCTCCGCAACATTACTGGAGTGAGCCAGAGCCAGCAGCCCATTAGTACCAGTTCCCCGTCGGTCATGGCCTCGCCCCATTCTGTTGGTGGCTTAGCCCCTAGTTACAATCAGATGTATGGCACACCTTCATCTAGACCTAGTCTGCTGCAGAATCCAGAAGGCATGCCGCGTTACTGATTTGAAAAGCTTATTTGTGTTTGAAAAATCAAAAGCTGGGCTAGGTGGCATTGTGATAAGAAAAGAAAAAGAAAAGATGAAAAAAAAAAAGGGATTTTGTGGCAGAATTATTCTGCTAAAAGTGATGAGTGACTCAGCAGCAGAAGAACTGAGACTGAAAGGTTTCGATTTTTCTGTCAAGAGGGAGCAAGCTGTCTGGGAAAAAGCTTGAGGGTTAGGCAAGATGGGTTTTTTAATGATTGTAATTTTAAGAAGTCAGTTGATCTTGATGAACAATAGTTAACTAAACTATTTATTTTTATAATAAAAATAGGGGAAATGAAAACTCTTTTTTATTCATTTTATTTTTTAATTATCCTAATAAAAATAATTTAAAAATCACAACATCTCCTTATGTTTAATTTCTGGAGTCCAAGAAAGATAAAATTCCACTGGTGCCACATCTTGATGACACATTTCTTTTTAATTTGAGAATTAAACTGTAACTCACAGGAGACCATTTTTACATCAGCTGCAGAAAATGTTCTCATTAGTTAACACATTGAGCTATTTCCCATTCTAACATGACCTCCATATTTGCGTGTGTTCTTTTTATTTTTTTTTGTCATACTGGAAAGTGAATTTAAAGATCACTGGTGATAAAGCTGTAAGTTCAGAGAGTCTTACAGAAAATTAACATTTTTTTTTTTATCATAACAAAATGCACAAACTGAAAATGGAGTTTAAATGATGGACATTAACTAAAACAGCAGGACACATTCATTAAATCTACATCAACAGTGACAGCTGAGTTAGTCATCATGTTCAGTTAACATCCCAGATCTACAGTGTATATTAAACATGCTTTAATTTGACAGGTTTGTTACATATGCATATCATCACACATTGAGGCTTTCAGTTAACCTTGGGTCATGAGTGTATCTAAATTCAGTATATTTCTGTTCATCACATTTATTTGTAAGTGAAACAACTCAGGTTCTGAAATCAAATGTCCTAAGTGTAAAAAACCTCCTCCCATTACAGACAGTGCTTCACGGTCTGAATATCAAAGAATGTAGTTTTCCTGTCTGTGGGAGGGTACAAAGATCTCTTGTTGCTGTTGTTTGATAGAAATAGCCCATACTGTGATAACAGACAGGTTTTTCTTTTCCATTCTTTCATCATAACATGACATGCCATCTAGAAACAGGTCTTGTTAAAAGAAAAATGTTCTTATTTTATTTTCTACCACTACTGATGCAGTTTAAAGAAGGAGATGTCAACTTTCTTCTACACTGTTGGCGAGAGGGTAGTTACTGTTAATGAACGAAGGCAAGAATGGTAATAAAGCGTAACGAATTGTGGGAAATATTTATTGTATTTATTTAATGCTGTGTTTTGGGATATGCTGGCAAGCAAAGTTGCAGGTTTTGTCAGTTCATGGTTTACGGTTTGTTTTACAGATACCGCAAGTACGGATTTTGTTTCAGTTACATTATTGCACTGTTTGAACTGAAATTAGATGAGATTTTACGATGGTTAAATAAATACAGATTAGTACAATGAATAAATTACGATTCTTCAAAGAAATGTTTAAATATATTGTATGTAAACTGATTAAAAAAAAAAAAAAAAAAAATGAAAAAGAATGTATAGGGTTTTTTTTTTTTCAATAACTGCTTTCAAATAGAATATCTCACAATGTTTTTTGCCATAGAGAAATCTGATTTAGTCAGTAAATTAATTATGGAAATGTACCAATAGATAAATTATGGAAATAAACATTTACATTTTTACGTTATGTATAATTATAAATAATCATGGTGTTTGTTTATTTTTTTTCCCTTCTAGATGATTTATGGTTAGAAAATATTGTGTTATGGAGAGAAAAGTGTTGTAGGTAAAGGCACATATTTACATATGCACTTTGGTAACTTATTATTAAAATAATATGTCATTTTGGTGTTGCTTTATTTTAAAACTTCTGTTGTGGATGATGCACTGTCTTTATCTCACAACTTAAGAGATCATTCTGCTCTGAATATATTAATTTTATTTTTCTTTCTTTTTTTTTCCCTTCTTTTCTTTTCTTTTTCTTTATTTTTTCTTTCTTTTTTTTCTTTTTTGTAATAGTTGGCTTATCTTAGAATCAGTCAGTTCTAGGAACAGTTGTCTTTATGCCACTCATTGAGCTTTTTCCAATTCCAACTAGTCCCAAAACCTGGTGTATTGAGATTATTGTATAAAAGTTACAGGAAACTGCTTATTAATAACCCCCTTAAGAATAGTTCATGTAAGTAACAGTAATATGGCAGCATCATGTTTCCTTCTTGTAATTAAAATATTATACAGGCATATAGCATTTATCTGAGTTGTTCATAATATTTGTGCTTGCATGTACATAGTATGAAAATTTCATTTCACTTTCATCATGGCTGAATTCTTTTTTATATTTGTTTTAATTTTACTTTGATTTTTTTTTTGATTTTTTTTTTTTTTTTTGATTTCTGTTTGCAAAATAAAAACTAGTATTGTGATTTTATATGTCAAGATAATTTCAAGATGTTTGAAATTGTGCAGAATGCAGTGTTTTAATTAGTCCATTCTGTTTTCAGTGTTTATAATTCTCAAAGCTGAATTTTAAAAGGACCATGCAGTTTGGTGATACTGTATAAAATACATATTATTAATAAAAAGTAGAGCTTTCGTTTCGTGTCTTTTTTTATTTCCTAAAACTACACTGTATTTGCCAAATGTACAAATGTATTATTAATAAACAGTAGAGCTTTTGTTTTGTGTCTTTTTTTCTTTTCCTAAAATCTGAATTATAAATGGCAATGCATTTTGTTAACACTGTATAAATATATTATTAATAAACAACCAAGCTTTTGTTTTATGTCTTTTTTATTTCCTACAAGCTGAATCATAAATGACAGTGCAGTTGGTAACTGTATAAATATAATGATAATAAATAGTTGTGCTTTTTTTTTTTTTATTATGTTTTTTTTTCTAAATTGTTTTTAAATTACATGGTAATTTTTTTATTATTTTTTTAAACTACAAGCATCTGTTTTTGTGAGAGTTGATGAACATTGTAAATATTGTTCATGTGAATAAAAAAATATAAACAAGTACAGATGGTGTTTTTATTGTTTACTAATACTTTCAAGATAAACACACACACACATTTTAAAAAATAAACATTTGGCCAAATGTATATTGTCTGCTTCAACAGAAGTTAAAAAAAAAAAAAAAGAAAAAGTTCCTTCTAAAATGGCTGGGTCCATTAATCTGTCAGATTCCAAAAGAAAAATACTGTTCATATTTCACCATTTTTAAAAATTAATTAATGAACTTGTATACACGAAGCTCTTGCTAATAATAATAAGTTTACATGGTCATCGTTTCCAAATAACAGTTTAATTAAAAATTGATCTTAGTACAAGGTGTGTATTTAAAATTTTAAATAAATGGTTCCATTTGATTCCATGCATGTCATATTCCATCAGTCAGGAAAAAGGCATTGAAGTAATTTATTTTATAATTATTATTCTTTTTATCTAATTATTTTTTTTAACGGGATCAGAATTCCAAAAAGATTATAATAATTAGGAATAATAATAATTTTCAGTTTAAAAGAGTATTAATTCTCATTTCATTCTCACAAGTCGTAAAAAGTGAAAACAATTTCTTTCCTGGACCAGAAGACGAAGAATATTTTCATGTGTTTTTCTTCATTTTCTTTTTGGAAGAATTCATCATAGCAAACCAAGAAAAGGCAAAGGTGCATGACTTGTGTATCTTGTTATTTAAATTTTTTTGGCCATCTGATCTTTATTTCTTTGAAGATTAAAAACTTCAGATTAGTTTTAATTTCATATTGAGGTCTGAACTTCCAGTGCATATTTACAATCAATGTAAGTTACTTTTGACTATATTATGGTCAGATGCATTTGTATTGTCAGTTTTCAAAGCAGAGAATTTATTTATTTATTTATTTTTTATTTTTATTTATTTTTTTTTTTTTTTTTTTTTTTTTTGAAGCCTTCTCTAGTGTAGTTTTGACTGGAAATAAATAAATAAATAATCGTGACCTAAAATTCATTTTTAAATAGATTGTTCCTTTTAGCTTATTTTTATAACTATAATGTTTATTCTTTATTGCCTCAAGTTCAGAAAAAATTTCCAATTGCTTTTCAATCCTCTTTGCTGCCTTTTTCCTCATTTTGGCTGGTAATTATCTCATTAGTAATATAGTTTGTCTTTATCATTTTTATAATTTGAAATTCATGATTTTTTTTTTTTTTTTTTCTCTTTTTCTTTTACCAGTCTAGTGCATGTTGATAAATAATAATAATAAATAATAATAATAATAAGAATTAAAAATAAATATAAGAAGCCTGTTGATTGTAAATAAAGGTTTTGAAAATAAATTTCAGAATAATGTTGACTTCAAAATAAAGCCATTTTGAATCTTAAAGGCCTTTTAATTTATGTAATGTAAAATTTAAAATAATAATAATAATAATAATAATATTAAAGAATAAATAAGAATATAAAGTAAACAAAAAATGGCCCATTAACGAGAAGAGGAAGTTTTTTAAAAGAATGAAAAATAGGGGAAGAGATAATTCAGTGTTTTCTCACAAGTCTTTTTAAATTGACTAAATAATGTTTTAATTGTTTTGAAAGGGAAAAATAATTTGATCATAACTGAAATGTAGAAAATAGTCTTCTTTGTATTTTTGAGGTTGAGTGAACAGATTGAAAGTGCTGCTTCAGTGCAGTCAGGTGAGGCTGTATGTTAGAATAGTACAGATGAAGATACTGAATTATTTAAATTTTAATTTAATTATTTAAAATTTTAAGACATGATCACACCAACTTTAATGAACTTCAAAAAATTAAAATGACTAATCAAATTTAAATCTTGTATAGATCATGTTCAGCTTACTATAGATTGTGAATATGCTATATTAAATTATAATTACATTATAAACACATTTCTTTAAAAAAAAAGAAAAGATTATGTTCAGCTTATGATACATTATAAATATGCATATTAAATTCGAATTATATTATACACTCATTTCTTTAAAAAATAATATAAAAAATTAATATTGCAGATTGATAACCATCTTCATCTTTTATCAATATTGGAAGTACATGTGTATTAATAAAACACTGAATAAGTGTGAAAACACTAATAAGTGGAGATAGCATGTAATCTGTTGATTTTATAATAATGTGAATAAAAGACTGGTAATCTTTCTTGTGTTTGTTGTCTCTAGTACAGATTTAAATTAAAATATGCTGCCAAACATGTAACCACAAATACAGTTTCCTTAAAATCAAAGCAATGCTTAAACTAAAATAAAGTGCAAGGAGAAAGAAACGAGCAGACTGACATTTTGATTTACTGTGAAAGGAAAATCTGATCCCTGGACATGGAAGAAGATTGGTACAAAATGAAAATGAACTGGTTTAGAAGAAATAACACAAAATAAGCTGGCTTGACCAACACCATATCGGCTTGGAGAAGATTTTTTTTGTTGCTACCTTAACCCCTTGGAAGTCATTCACTGGCCACGATAAATTTCAGTTACAAGTGAATTTCTGGTTATATCATATTTCATCAGTCCCACTTGATGCTTGGATTTGACCAGCTTCTGTTGTAGTTTGCTGCAGATGGTGATGTGTATAGCTTGGTGGTGAGGAGGATAAATGCCTGTGAAAGCAGATGCTGATAAATAGACTGGTTGTTGTATGTATATTGTAAATTCTGAATAATACTGTATTGGTGGGACAAAATAAATTTCATTCTACAGTGACCAGGTTTGAATCATTTGAATTGTGCCATTCTAGCAAGATAACAAGGCAGTTCAGAAGACACTTGTGCTGACATCAATGAATTTCTGCAACAATCGGAATCACATTTCTTTCATTTTCAAAGTTATTATTTATTTTTTCCAATATTAATAGACACTGAATTTTCCACTGTCCAATAAGGTAATTCGAAATGTTTCAGGTTATGTACACAAAAACACAGACAGGAATTGTTTTTAATGAACTGGAAAGATTTTCAGGAAGCAGTAGTTATATTTAAATGGTTTTTAATGAATTACTGAAAATCCGGAGGTTTACAGTTTAAACTGATGAAATTAAAAGTCACGTAATGAGTATTATTTTATTGTGTAAATATATACAGCTTCTTGATGTTTGGTTACCACAGAAATGTGATTTAATAAAATAAAAATTCTTAAATATTGTTGTTAAATTTATAAAATATATGTTGTTCAGTTGCTGAAGAGATCTTAATTTATAAACAATTTTCATTTTTTTAAATTGTTTTTTAAATATAAATTAATAACATGAGAACAGTGGTATTTTTTAAATTAATTTTGGATCTATAGATAAGGAGAGATATTTATATATTTTTTAATTATTATTGTATTCCTTTAAAGTATTTTATTTATTTATTTATTTATCAACTTTGTTTTCTTTGATAGCATCCTGAACAACTACTTATTTATTTCGAGATTACATGGTATATCTCTTGAATTAATGAGACCACAAGAAAGAAAACTATCAGCTATATATCCATTAATTTTCATTTACTTTTATATATATATATTTCTTTCTTTATTTTTATTTTTATTTTTATTTATTTAGTTTTTTTGTTTAGTATTTTACAAAACTTGCACAGTAAGCATTAGCTACACTGAAAAATAGTGATAGTTTTTGATACAGCAAACCTTGTTAACCTGTTACCTTAACAAAGCAAGGTTTTGCAAGGTCTTCCTCTGCAGTACTGTTTCCCTTATTCATTAACCTTTGAGCTATTAGCCCCTGGCTCCACCTACAGTTCATCAGCAAACATCTTTTAAGCCATAACAAGAAGATGAATCCATGATTTAGGCATGATGACTGACCTAAGATTAATGCCTTTATATATCCATAATTCAACCTGATCTTGATTCCATCAATTGCTGCTAATTAAAAAAAAGAATAGCCCTTTATATGGCAGCAGTGGGTGGTCTTTTAACTTGCTATGTATATGGTTCTTTAATCACAGACATGATGGCATTGTAATCTCATTGACAAAATACCCTTAAATTTCAAACATCTGCATTCGAGTTTAAAACAATTTAAATTGTGCTCAACAAATTTAGTGTTGTCTAAATCATAAAGAAAGAATTGCTACTAAATTCTGAAATTACTTTTGAAATGGCCCTGAAAGTGTAATAAATAATAAAAAAGATTGATAGTTGTAATATTCTCTTCACACTGTCTGTCATGTCTACTTGTAACATCTGCATTGTTTGATGCCTGATAAATACAAAACTACCTGGTTTGCCGTTGGATATACATATTACTTGCTTGTAAAAAAGACTAAATTCATAATTCAGGGTGTGTGTGTATATATATATATACATACATTTGGCAGAGTGCATAAAGCACCCTCATACAAAAACTATATAAATCTCGGTTATATTCTTTATTTCAAGATGATAGCGCAGTGTTATAGACAATGTATAATACGATGTAGATGATTTGCCCCAAACGTCTTTCTCCCTTGCCAGATATTCTCTCTCCTCTTTTGAACTATCTTTCACCCCAGTCACTCTTACAACATCCACATCCCTGACCAATATTTGCAGACTTTTACTGTTGTAGGTCTCTTAAGATAGCCCCAATATCCGTGTTTACCAATATATTAATGTCCCAAGTGTCTTGGAGGAAGTTTTTCAAGTATAAATATAAATAAACCTCAGATGCCTTAATGTTGTTTTAGTAAAATCAAAGATTATGGTTCAGTCCCTCACATATACATACAGTGAAATTCTTCTAAACCAAACTGTCTATAAACTAAAATTCGCTCAAAACCAAACTTATTTCTTGGCTCCTTGATTTACACGTGTGCCTGTGTTTGTAGTATTTTATTTATCAGCTGCAAACAAATGTACTTCACCATCTGTAGATTGATATGGCCCCAGGCCCCTGTATATTATTGCCTTGGTCTGCATAAACTGAAGTTTTGTTTATTTTTGGTAGTCATGTAGTTTGTTAATATGTGGATGAAATATACTTTTCTGATAATATGCTGGTGTCTGTAATGTGTTTATTGATATACCAAATAATTTATGAAAAAAAAAACAACCAGAAAAGCCGTTTTTCTTGGAAATAGGAAATTCACAGTACATCAAACAGGTATATGGATACACAGCCACATACTAAGCTTTAGAGGAGTGACAAAAAATTTGATTTTGGCTTTATGTATATGTATATGTATATATACATATATAGATAGATATGTATTATCTGTTGCATCCAGTAACAAAATTGAAAAATATTAATCCTAAGGTATATTTTAGAGCATTTTTTTTTTATTTTTTATTTTTTTATTTTTTTGCTGGTATCCTGATTTTCTGAGAAAAAGACAAAATATTTTGGTACTTTACCATCTGCCAAATTTATGAATGAGATATCAAAATGAAGCTTACAAACTCAGAAATCTGAAAACATCCATAACTTTTATCAGCCAAAATGTAAATTGTTTTCAAAAAATGTTTTGCTGATCTGGATATTTCTCATAATTATAAGCCCTTTGAAACTGTTCATTTAAGAATAAAGATACCTTTATAACGTTTTGAATTTATTGATGTGAATTCAAGTGAAATGATACATTGTTTTAAACTTTTTTTTTTTTTACATTTATTTTTATTTTATGTCAGTGAAAAAACATTGTAAAACAGTAAATAATGATTTGCTTTTTGCTTTATTTTATATATATATATATTTTATGTTAATAATTTCCTGCTGAATGTGAATTTATGAATGAACTGATCCTTATGATAAAAGATTTATTGCAGTTAAAACAATATTTCATCTGAATGACTTTATTTTTGTACAAGAAAAATAAATGACCTTTTTGTAGCATTTTTTAAAAATAAAACATAAAACTTTTTGCATTGAATGTAAAATAAAAAAAAAATAAAAAAATAAAAAATTGATTATTCTGTTTAAAATTGCACAAGTAGAAAGTTTTATGTACATAACAGTCATGATTTGTGAATGTTACAATTTCTGTTTTAAATTTAGGATTTGGTTGACTTGTAACATTGATTTTAGATATTTTATCTTTATTTTAATTCTAATTGTCAAACAGTTAAAATTATTATAAATATTTTAAACTTGTTTGATAAATTTGAAGGTGTGATTCTGAAGTTTCAAGATGGCTCCTGTTAAAAATAAATATGACTCGACACCAAAAAAACAAATTGGTCAAAGTTGCAAGCAGCCATTATGAAACTACATCTCAGTTTGTCTGTTGATGTGTGATATAATTTTTTAAAATTTTATGGTCATTAACTTTTAAAAATAATTTTGAAAATTTTGAAATTTATTCTGGTTTTCTCATGCAGCAACTCGTATGTTTGTCTTGGTATTAATTACCAATATCCCTTAAAAAAAAAAGTCAGCTTGTTGTTGTCATTTCCATTCCTAAATTTTCTTTGAAACTGCATTATTTGGTTGTATCTCTATCTCTTACTGTCCTGTTGACCCATAATAAAACAGGACATAGTCACAAGGAGATAGATGGTTTGTATTATGCAACATGGGGCATAAACACTGGTGCATCAACATCTTAAAACTTGCTGATTAAAAGTAGCCATTAGCAATCAGTATGTTATTTTTATTATTCTGCTTTCTTAAAGGCATTAGTTTAAGATTGCTGATTTACTATTAATCTTTTTGGCCAGCATGTTTTTTTTGTTGTTTTTTGAAAAGAAATAAGGGCAGATATTTGGATCAGTCTGTCCCATGGTATTATACAGAGTTTCCATTCTAACGAACCAGTTGAAGGCAAACAGTACTGCAAGAAGTCTTAATTGGTTTTCACAATAGTATTTGGTTATATCCACAGAAGGATTGTCAAAGGTGGTTGTATGCAGTTTCCTATTTGAAAAGATGATACACAAGATGATATTTATTGCTGAAAACAGCAACATGTAGAGCACAGATTCCAAACTGGTGTTCTTTCACAGAATTTTATGAAGATGTAAATAAATGATGGTAATAAATGGTGACAGTTTATTCACAAGAGGTATTAGTTTCATACAGTTGAAAATTTTCAGCTATAAAATAGCTAGATTTTAAAACCTGAATTAGCATTTTGAAACAATTTAATTAAGCAATCATGTTAGTTTCATTTCAACTCATAAGTAAACAAAGACTAGCTTCAAAAGCTTCAAGACAAAATTTATTTATTAAATACAAAAACAACTTTGTTGGTAAATCCAGTGTGAATTTAAAAAAATGAAATATGGTAACAAATTTTCAAACTGAAATGCTGCAAAATTCTGGTTGCCTTCTACAAAGTTTCTACAAAGAGATTAGAAAACTGATGACCAATAATTAAAATTAACATGTTTACGCTTTTGTTAAAAAAATTCAGTTTTATTCTCATTGATCTATTAATTGTCTAGATAGTCAGAATATTCACAAAATGCCTCTATTTTAACATTTAAAACAAAAATATCATTATCTGTCTGCATCAATCCAGGAAGGATGTTGCAAGTGTGTCAGTGGTAGAGTAGTATCTGCTGATGGTTTGCTGGGTTGTTGGTTCAGTCCCTTCTGATGGACACATTGAGTTATTTCTTTTTGAGTGGTATGAAAAAAACCTAGCTGAGCACTAGTTAAATTTCTTTCCTTCCTGCCTTCTAGACAGGATGTGTAGTTAACACATCTTGTTTTCTTCACATAGAAAACATTTCATTTCCAAAATAGCTTTAAAAAATTATTTGTTATTCCTAGATGATTATAATGATCATGATAATGATTAACAATGTAAAGAAATAAACATTATAATGGTACTTTTATTATTATTATTATTATTATTATTATTATTATACTGTCATCATTGTTTTTATTATTTATTATCATTGTTAGTTTTATTTGTTATTTCTCTGTTCACTATTATTTATTTGTTTTAAACAGACTGGTACTTGGAGACATAATGCAGAACTGAAAGGGAAAAGAAATGCCTGCTGCATCAAAGTACAAAAATATTTCTGTTACCATCACAGCTGAAGTAAGTACATTACTTTATAACTGTTTATTAATTTATTGTTTTAAATTTTTTTTAATTATTAACAGAAACTGTTTAAGTTCCAATAAGATCATTTTATATCTGTATGTATATATATATATATATGTATGTATGCACTTGTGCACACACACACACACACACACACACACACACACACACACAACACATCAAACAATTCATACCTTCTCTAAACCAAATAGTCAAGTTATTCTATTCATTCCAATGCACCAAAACTAAACATTTACAATATGATGTTGTCATAGTAACATAATACTTTACAATATTATTCAGTCAGTCCATAAAATCACATTTCCAAAGTACATTTCAAAACAGATTTCATTTTTTTTTAAATTATTATTAATGTTACTGTCATTAATATTATCATTATCATCATTATTATCTAATTTTTTTTTTTTTTTAATTTAATTTTTAAAATTTTTAAATTTTTTTAGGTGGATGATGAATATGCATGAGACACAGAGCTGTAAATAAATAATGATTCTGTTATGAATAAAATTCAACTAAGGTAATTATGACTGTTAGTTTTAAATCACTTTGGACACAAGAAACATAGTTTCTGACTGGATTAGAATTAACATGTGATGCAGATATTTCTGTTGTTAATAATATATTAATATTTTAATAAAGTTTTACAATAAAACTCATTAAGAGAGACATTTTGATTTGATATATATTTTATTTCATACATTACAATAACATAGTGGGTTGTTTATTTAAATTTAATTATTTTATTTTTTAATTGTTTTATTTTTTTTTGTGCATTACATTTCACAACCATTTTACATTATAATCATCACCATCATTACATGAATATGATGTTATCTTTAAAAACTTCACATGAAGATGCAGAATAACAATATTTAATATAGAAAAATAGCACAGCAAGCAGAACTAATGGTTATTACATGTATCCTACTGCAATATATGTTGTTGTAACAAATACATGTATATATACACACATCAACAACATACAACCATGACCTGAAATACAACAGAGACATTTGCTCTCAGTACATAAATGAAACAGCAGATAGTAAATGACACAATGCAAAATATAAAACCTGTAGTGTATTGCGTTAATCTGAATGCAGATTTCAACAAACGAGCCACTTTGTGTGATCTTTTCATAACAAATATTTTTACTTAACAGTCACAGCAGTTGGTTTCTAAATATCTAAATGATTTATTGCAAATACATATGCATCTATATTAATATGTATATATGTATGTATATATATTTATTTCTTAATTTACTTTTTTTTGTTTTCCCCCCAGGTTATCAGCATCTAATATATGACAAATCAGAGCAGTGTAAGCAAATTGATTCTGTTCTGGTATTTACAATTTTTCTTTATTTCTTTATGTTATTACCCAATATATATATATATATAATTTTTCTTTTTATTATTATAACTTTTTTTTTACCCCATTTATTATTATAATTTTTTATTCCCACTGTATTAATTCCATCTCATTCTTTAAGCCAATATAAAAATGAAACATTAAAAAGGTTTAATTTTTTATATTTGTAATAAATATAACTATAAAATTTGGAAACTTGTACATTGATGATTAGCAGTTCAGTGAGTTTTATTGGTTATTACTATTGTGTTACATCTCATTACAACTGTGTGTGTGTGTGTGTGTGTGTGTGTGTGTGTGTGTGTGTGTGTGTGTGTGTGTGTGTGTGTGTGTGTGTGTGTGTGTGTGTGTGTGTGTGTTATATACAGACTGTTAAATTAGATCCATGAAAATTATATTTTATACTGATCTAAAACATTTTTGTAACCAATAAATTAATAAACATAATTATGAATAAATTTATTTCATTTTGTTTTATTTACTATTAAGAATTATTTTGATATAAATAATTCTTCTTGTGTTTTTTTTTCCTTTATTGTTGTTCCACTTTCAAATACAGTGTAGTAAAATACAATTGCACAGTATAAAAAAAAACTTTCAATTTAGATATTTAAGTACCTAGCAAAATATTTTAGAACATTTATTTTGGCTAATAATTATTATATTATGAATTTCAACAAAAAATTATTTTAATGCTGAAATTGTGAAAAATCATTTTAGTATGGAAATAAGGAATCATCATTTCAGCATGGAAATTACACAAAAATTACTTTTTGCTTTGTGCAAAGAGAACAGCATTTGGTGGCAGAGGTGGCAGCTTTCTCTTTGCAGGATCTGCTGGCGGCAGATCTTCAGTCTCTGGAGTCATCACCTCTAAATAGTCTGGAGGTTCTTCTTTAGGTTCTGTGTAATCCTCATCTTCATCATGTTCTTCACAGCTTTTGCTTTCGGCTGACTTCACTGCATCTGAAACAGTTTCAGACAAATGGTCCTTCGTGTCCACGTTCTTGTCTTGTGGGACTTCACGATTGGTTTCTGTGGTGGGGATGATGTCAGACTGATTTACATAGCTAGGAGCAAGCGGTTGAAATGGAACATAGCCACAGTCCGATGTCTCAGTCTTATTAGATTCATTCACATAGTCATGTTTTCTTGGATTGTCAGTAAATGATGAGAAGCTCGTCATCTCACAGGTTCTGGGAAGAAGGTACAAGTCTTTATCAAAGGCCAGATTAACATGTCCACCTTTGCTGCCAATTGGAAGGAGTTGTTTGTCGTCCTTTCTGGCAGTTTCCAGACTGCCTATGTCATTCTTTGAAACTATTGGATGTAGGTAGTTGTCTGACTCAGCTGATGATGATGCTGTAGTAGTAGTAGTAGTTGTTGTTGTTGTTGTACAGGTGTCAGAACTGTGGGTTGTTGATGTCGGAACATTCATGGCTTTTTGTGCAGCAGCTATGTCAAGGTTGCATTCTTTTAATCCATGTTTTGACGAGTTTCTTCCAAATGTTTCCAGATCAGATCTGTGAGTGACGTCATAAGGCAAAACAGTGTCACCAAGATCAGCATATGTATTCTCTGAAATCGGTGAACATTTTGTTATTTTTATTTTATCATTGGGAATATTAACTGTACATAAATGAGCAATATGAATACAAAGACAGGCCCTCTAAAGAAAGAAAAGAAAAAGAAATAAGAAGACTACAAATTTTTTCATTGTAATTTTAAAGAAAAAGCAAGGCATGAAAGTTCCATCTGATAAAACACCATTCATAAACTGCTTAAAGAATATTACTTATTTAATTTGTCTTGTGCATGACAATGATAATAATATTAACAATAAATTATGGATGATTGTGTGTTAATATAGTATTAATAATACTAGTTTTTGTGAACAATTTCTGTCAAA
Organism: Chrysomallon squamiferum; assembly: GCA_012295275.1. Classification (NCBI taxonomy): domain Eukaryota; kingdom Metazoa; phylum Mollusca; class Gastropoda; order Neomphalida; family Peltospiridae; genus Chrysomallon; species Chrysomallon squamiferum. The sequence continues at coordinate 707,807 of CM022667.1, forward strand.
AATTGGCTGATATGACAAGATTGTCAAAATATATTGAAATGAGAAAAAAGACATCATTTATTATGTGACTAACAGCTTTAAGTAGAAAATTTTAATTATATGTACAAAAATATTCACTGAATGCTAAAAAATTTGATTGAACATAGAGCGAGCAAATTCAAGAACAGTTTGTATGAAAACATTGAAAATAGATTTTATAATTAACAGAGTCTAGGTAATTTTAATTGCTAATTAGGTCTTTTTAATAATGAGTTACACTTTTAATAATTAATTATGGATTGTGAGGGTGAAATGGTTATTTTTGTGTTTACCTTCATTACAACTACTTCTGTGACTGTGAAGTTCTTCAGGGTTGTTGATCATGTTTAAAACAAGATCTGGAGAGTTGTTTACACGATCAAATAAACTGTAAATAATAATAACAACAACAATAATTACAATAATAATAGCAACAGTAGTAATAACAGAATTAATAACTGTAACAAGAATAGGAAAAGCAATAACAATTGTTAATTATAATAACTAACCATTGTCATGACAGCATCATCTACTAGAGAATATATCTGAAGACTTTATTAATTAAAATACCTAACCATTGTCATGACAACATCATCTACTACAGAATATATCTGAAAACTTTATTAATTAAAATACCTACCCATTTCCATGGCAACATCATCTACTGTGGAATATATCTGAAGACTTTATTAATTAAAATACCTGCCCATTGCCAAAGCAACATCATCCACTATAGACTACATCTGAAAACTTTATTAATTAAAAGACTTGCCTTTTGCTACGGCGATGTCGTCTGCTGTAGATGATGAAAAACGTTACGGAGGCAATAAGAAGAATCAAGAGTCCAACGACACCAACAGAAAGATAAACAGTCACAAAAGATTTGTGAAGTTCTGAAATTCAGAAGATTTTTAAATTTTGGTAAAGCAAAATAAATAAATTAGGAGAATGATCATCTGATGAATTGTTTCTCAGGTAACTTTTTTGCAAGTTTCCATTCCAACCAGTATCCCGTAAAATTTATTACAGACTAAGATATGTTTTTTTTATTCTGTAGTAAGGTAAATACATGTTGTTCATATTTGTTAATAAAAAAAATAAAAAGATAGTATCATTTTAGCAGATTATCTTTTTCACTATTTGAATCAATCTCAGTTTTGTATGTGTGTATGTAAAATTGTAATTTTAATTATAAATAAAATTTAGTGTGATATTAAATAAAACATTTGTTTACTCCATTACGCTTCATAAATCTTTGAAATTAACTAAGTAAATAAGCAAAAATGATTCATAAATTCTCATAGAATAATAATTAAACTTTTAAAATAATCATAATCACAATCATCATAGTAAATAAAATAATAAATAAATAAATAAAATTAATAAATAAAATAATAATTTTAATCATCTTCATCATTATCATCATCATCATCATCATAAAACAAACATATCCACTCACCCCCTGATTTGAGTTCGTCAAACAAGAAGTTATCCCGAGATGCTGGAAATTCGGCCACAGTTCCAGATTTCAGTGACATCCACAGCAATTTCCTCACTTCATTTTTGTTAAACAAGTCACTCAGCCGTGTCACATACTGCGTGTGAGTCAGGTGAAAGTTTACAGTGGTCTTTCCTTCGTCGCGGTCTGCTCTGTAATGGAATATAAAAATTTATAATACGTTTTTTTATTTTTGTGATACGATTGTCAAAATGTTACAAAAAAACTTGATTTAGCAAAATTTAAAAAATAATCTAAAAAAAAATGTCTTTATTGTATATCTTATTTTAGAATAAGTTTGATTCCTCTGCTCTGTAATAAATAGACTTGTTTATGTGATAAGATTGTTGCATCAGTTGCAAATTGTGTTTCAAGATACATTTTGGAAAAGCTCTGTAATAAAATTTAAAAACCTGAAATAGTTTTGAAGGTCACAAGATTCTGATCATTTTTGAAAAAAAAACTTTTTAACTGTATTTCAGATTCAACATTTTGGAAATTTTTTTTATTCTAAAACAAATTTTAAATAAAAAAGTGTGAAATAGTCTTGTTTGTGTGAAAGACAGTCAGATAATTTTAACAAAAGTCATGAAAGCAACTCGGATCCAATATTGTGAGAGAGAAAAACTTGATTCCAGTGCTATACAACTACATCTATACAGAAGTACATACTCCAGTACTGAGAAAACAGATACAGCACTTTTACCATGAACTTGGGTTTAAGGTTTACAGAACTTAAAAGAAATGTTATTATGGACAGGAAGAAAATCTATGATATTTTTCAACTGTATACATACTTGGTAGAAATGATATCAACTTTGAAGTTTCCAGGAGCTTGACTGTTTAACAGTTGTATCATCTGCAATTTGAAAATAATAATGAGTTGAAAAAATGTTTTTTTTTCTATTTATTACTGTTATTTATATATATATATGAAAAGTTTTGTAATTGCTTTCCTTTAGTCTATGACTTTTTCTAAATGGTAACTTTTAAAAAATCCCCCAAAACCCGCAACAAAAAAAAAAAAAAAAAAAGACAAAGAAATTATAATAAAAACCTTGTGAATAAACTGGCTTGTTATTTATTTACTAAAACAACTAATAAAGTTACAAGTTTTTGTCTATTGTAAACTCTTGATACAATAGTTTCTTACAATTATTTAAAAATAAAACCCAAAATATCCTTTACTTTAAATCAAAAATCTAAATTAGAATTTTCTCTAAAGTCTGAGAAATGTATTAATATCATGATAGAAATTTTAAAAAGATCAGATACTTACCCCATTTTTAAACTGATGAGAAAACACAGCCTCATTCTGGTGAATTACGTTGAATGATTCATTGAGTACCAACGATACCATGTAGGTTTTCACAACTGAAATCAGAAATTAAAAAAAAAATATATATATATGTTTTGGTATAAAATAATTCTAAAAGAAAAATTCATATAGATAATACTCTTATAAAATTCTGTAAATAGGTTCACTCTTAATACTTATTTAAAATATAAAATTTAAAACACTTCTCACATAACAATTCATTTTAATTTTTATTATTATTATTATTATTATTATTATTATTATCACTATTATTATTATTCCTACTACAACAACTACTACTTTTACTATTTTTTTCTGTTCTGAAGCTAAAACATCATCATCCCTTAATCATAAAAAAATGTTTTGCACCCATCATAGCAATATTTAATTTGAATGGAGTCAACTAAGAGAGAAAAAAAGACACAACACCCATTTGTTTTTCCACTTCACAGTAAATTCCTCCATAATTATCAGAGCACCGACATGAAAATGAATCTTCTATTTCAACACAGGTACCTTCATTCTGACAGTGAACTTGACTACAAGGAGATACTGAAATAGAAATGATTAAATATCACATAACACAACATTTTTTACAATATGTTTGTTTGAGAAATCATCAATCATCAAAACACTATACTTTTACAGACAGTGGAGTAATTAATTCTGTTTATAGAACCATCATGAGGCTATGATGTTACTTCCATTAATATATTTTTACAGTCTAATTTAATTAATTCTGTTTAATTTGAGTCTTGAACATTTTTGTGTTTTCACAACTGCAATGGCCTATCTTGAATATTTTTCAAGAACTGAATTTGTAAGATCAATCTCTGGTGTTAGTTATTTTCTTAAACATTCACAGAACCACATAAAGAAGAAACCCAGAAGATTGTTTTTATTTATGTAACCTGTGATTTCTACTGAGTATTTTTTTAAATAAAAGGATATAAAATATGTGGAGATATTGATGTTAATAATAATAATGATGATAATGATTAGAAAGAGTACTGATGATGTTAATGATTATACTAAATAATTCTAAAATATTATTTTAATTATTATTTTAAGCCAGCCCCCATGTCTAATTTAATCTTGGGCCTTGATACTTTCCTGTTTATGGGAATGTGCTTATAAATGATAATTTCTTGCTAATCAAGAAGATTTGTCAGTGGTCAGGCAACAGCATAATTTCTCTTTCGTATCATCACTGAACAAAAAATACATCTAACACCATATGTTAATATTAAAATACGTAAACAATATTTCACATCAAATAATCTAACCTGTAACAACACGAGGCATTACAGTCGTTGTGCTTGCCGGTGTTGACCCAGTCCTTCTGCTTAAATCAATCTGACACCTCATTCCCCAGTATCCAACTGGACAGCTGCATCTAAAGGTGTTGTTCAGAAGATGAATACACAGTCCATTATTGAAGCAAGGACCCGAGTCGCAAGGATTCGCATACCCGCAGTTCAGATCCCACGTCACTCCTGGAGTGGAAGGGCACTGGCATCGATATCCCATAATGCTGTTGGGCGACAGGAAGCAGGTTCCTCCATTAAGGCAAGGAGATGCAGCACAGTCAGGAACCAGCGTCACCTCACAGAACCTGCCTCTCCAAGGAGCTGGACAGATGCATTTTTGGTGACCTCTGTGAATGATGCAGAGTCCATTATTAAGACAAGGGTTTGTTTGGCAGTACTTCGTGTTCTTCTCGCAGAAGTTGCCAACATACCCTTCACGACAGAGGCACCGAAAGCTGTTGCCGTTGGCAACGCAGCTGCCACTGTTTTGACAGGGATTCTGCCAGCAAGCATCGCCAATCTGTTCGCAGTTGTCTCCCATGTTTTGCCGGGGACAGTCGCAGTGGTAGCCAACACCAACCACGTTGGTACAAGTTCCGTTGTTCAGGCAGGGAAGTGACTCACAGAAATCAATTTCAGACTCGCAGTACTCACCTTGAATATTAAAATTAAATTAATTTTCTTAAAAATTACTAAAATAATTATTAACAAATGATTGAGGACAATTTCTGATATTTATTTAAATGAAAAATGTGAAGAATATTTTGAATCAAAAATAGAAAATATTCATATTAATATATATTGACTGCTTCATTTTCAGATATGGCTAATTTGGAAAAATATTATAATTTGATTCTGAGTATTCATCTGAAATAATGACCGAATATTTGCTTAAAAGTGCTTATGACATAAAAAAATTATTTGTTAATCTCACCTGTATATCCATTCTGACAGGTGCAAGTGGTGTCATTTGGTTCTGGTCCATCAACACACCAGGCACCATTTCTGCACACATTTAAGTTACATTCATCGACAGGCAGGCTGCAGTCATCTCCATAGTAACCATACATGCAGTCTGTGCATCTGTATGATCCAATGAGATCTTCACAATGTCGTCTGAATCCACAGGGGAAAACATCGGGAAACTGACACTCGTTGATGTCTGAAAAAACAGTACAAAGCTGATTTAAAATGTCTGAGATGAAAATGAAGTTAAGATAGCAGTGTCATGGAGTCTTTAGGCACTGTTAAGAAGTAAAAAGATTGACATGAAACATATTGACTAGAATAAAAACACACGCGATGTCGTTATATGTATTATATAGAGAGATAGATATATATGAAAATATATATGGATATATATACTATTCTGTGTACAGATGTGTGACAGATTTAAATATATATTATATATACAGGATGCAAATAAAGAATAGAGACAATCAGATAGAGATAAATGGATAGAAAGATAGAAGTAAATGGATAAAGGGATGTATATATATTTCAGAGAGTATATTGTATCTGACCTAAACAGTGAGATGTGTTTCTGATCTGTGCAGGACCTCTGACTCCATTAATGACACTGGTCCAGGCTATGATGTCACCTGCATCAAGTGAGGAACAGTTGTGAGGAAGAGAGGACTGGCTTGACTGCAAAATGTCCACCTGACCATACATGTTGAACTGAGTTATCTCCCCTACAAATGACTCCCAAAAGTTGTATGCTTCTCCCTTGATCCCTTGTTTTTGTCCTGTTTAAATAATAATAATAACAAAAACAACAAAGCAAACATAATAATAATATGTCATTTAAATTAATAAAATAAAAATAAAATTGTGAATAGTAAATTTATTTAAACATCAACTAAGTTTATTTTTTAGTAATTACATGAATGAAAGACTTTTTGGGAAAGTAAATTTCATTTAGATACAGTGAAAAATATTAATAAAATATAAAAATAAATATATAAGATAAAATAAAATAAAAATGATTTGATCTTTTCACTAAGTCAACAAAAAAAATCATATCTTTGAACTTGCTATGTCCCACCCAATTATCAACATTTTGGTTTTCAAATGGTTTGTGTTTTGCTGTTTATGGAAAGGTGCAGACAGAAGAATATACACAGCTAATCCAAAAAAAAATTAAAAAGAAGAGTAATCCATTGTATACAGACAGCATTTCCTCTTTCCTTATATATATGATAAGGATAATAGATGCACAGATTCAAAACTTATTAAGTATATTATTACTAACACATTTTTTTCTTCTTCCAATCATTATAGTATTAATAAAATAAAAACAATTCATACAAAAATTTATTTGAACTGAAACCACTCATTTCTCACCAATTATGAAAGAGCCTCCACCAACGATGATGTTGCCGGTGTTGATGTTAACACCAGATGCTGCTGTAGTGGTGTTTACAGTGACACTCCAGACTCCTCTGTTACTAGACCACATAACACAGACAGAGTTCCAGACACTGGGACTAAGGTGTACCCCTGTGTCTATCAGCTCTCCTCCAACATAAAACTGATTTTCAAAATAAAAACATAAAATGATTTTCAAAAATTAAAAACTAAAAAATTTAAAATCTATGAAAAGTTTTCAGTAGCTTATTCTGGTGTGCAAGGTTTGTATTTAAGTCTGTATATGTGTGTAAAAGTTATGTGTGTGAATATATATCAACATAAATGTGTTACTGTGTATGTGTTGTATTCAGTTTGCATATCTATGTATGTACGAATGGTTCAGTTTGTGTGTGTGTATGTGTGTGTGTTTTGGTGATTGTGTCCGTTTTTGTGCTTGTGTGTGTTTGTGTGAGAATATATGCATGGAGGTATGCATTTCAGTCACATTCCAAAATATTCAGAACCAGAATTCCTGAAATACTGTTTTTTAAAATGTTAAACAAATAAAATAAATAAAATGATCAAACAAAATAAAACAAAACAAAACAAAACAAATAAATAATAAAATAAAATAAATCAATAAATAAAATAATATAGTATAAAATAAACAAATAAATTGACAGAGAAACACACAAACAAAGCTAAAAAGAAGTAAAAAAATTAACAAACCTTTAATCCGTCAATATCAGCCAGTGTAAATTCATTGACTCTTTCTGTTTCCAACTCAGTCTGCTGCACAGTGTATGAGAAAACTGTCCCAAATCCTGTCATCTGATTGGTCCTCACCCAGAAACACACAGCGACCTCTGTCATAACTGGAATTGTCTCCCATGGAAAGCTCACAAAAGCTGATGAAGTAGGATTTTCAAAGACTAAGTCAAAATCTCGGAATACTTCTAGAAATATAAATAAAAGGAATTTATATTATGTACATATTGGATACAGCTAATGGATAACCTCAGTGTATGTTGGTGTGTATGTATGTGCATGCATGTACAGGATATGGTATTTATGTATATGTTGGTACATATTTGTGTGTATGTTTGTGTGTGAGTGTGTATATATATATATATATATATAGATGGATGGATGGATGGATGTACACAGAGAGAGAGAGAGAGAGAGAGAGAGAGAGAGAGAGAGAGAGAGAGAGAGAGAGAGAGATAGACAGAGACAGAGAGAGAGAGAGAGACAGAGAGAGTGAGAAAGACAGAGACTTAGAGAAACAGAGAGAGACAGAGACAGACAGCAACAGAGACATAGAGAAACAGAGAGAGACAGAGACGGACAGAGACAGAGACATAGACCGTCAAAGAGGCAGAGACAGACAGACAGACAGAGAGAGAGAGAGAGAGAGAGAGAGAGAGTGTGTGTGTGTGTGTTTTAATTTACCTGTTTGACACAGCTGGCCTGCAAACCCAGGTACACATTTACAGATGAAACTGTTAATTCTATCAAAGCACTGCCCACCATTCTGACACGGACTGCTGGAACATTCGTTAATCTCAAAATCACAAAACTTTCCTGGAAAAACCAAACACATCAAGCTTCCATTACATTCATTACAGAACAGAATTTGATTTTCTAGAATCAGTTTCCAATACATTAAAGTAATAGGTAGAAAACATCAAAGTTACATTTTCTATAATCCATTTCTCTTTGTGTATACAGTTATGCATACAATTTTGTGTAATAAATTTAATTTGTATTAAATTCAGTAGAAACTTAGAATTTGATCATCTCTTATCAATTTTTTACTCTACACAAAAAAAAAAAAAAGAAATATTTTTCTATAATCAACTTTTATTACATTTATTTAAAGTCAGAATTTAACTTTTATGTTTAATTAGAGTGAACAAAGTTTCCTGTTTTTTTATAATCAGTTTTCATTACAAACACGAATTTCATTTATCTAATTTTATATAATCATTATTAATGGTAATTTAATCTTGATTTTTTCTGAATGTGAAATTTTATTATCACAAAAACGAAATAAAATTTGAATAAGCTTGCTGTGTAGACAGATATTTTTTGTGTTAAAACTAAGGTTAAACGTACCTGTGAATCCAGGTAAACACTGACAGGTGAAGTCGTTAGGCAGTGGAGAACAGGTGACAAAGTTCTGACAGGGACGAGTGGAACACTGGTCTATTAGAACATCACAGCTGACACCTGTTTAATCATTTCAACATTATTGTAACATCACTGATACATATTAAAACATTTTAACATTGTTTTGTCATACTGGATACATATCAAAACATTTAAACAGTATTTTAACACACTGGCTACTAAAACATATTAAAACATTTCAACAATGTTTTAACAAACTGGATACAAATTAAAACATTTCAACATTATTATAATATACAGATACATACTAATACATTTTAATATTGTTTTAGCATACTGGATACATTTAAAACATTTCAATATTATTTTTTACATATTAAAACACAACATTGACACTGGATACATATTAAAACACTTCACTATAGCTGAGTTAACACAATAAAAACACAGTACACATTAAAATATCTCCTTTAACATAATAAACCCAAATATCATTTTAACATTATGGATACATATTAAAACAAATATAGCTCTGTTGACATAATTATATCAGTTGATATTAGAACATTTAAAAATACAGTATACATATTAATGTTAAAGCATTTCAACAAAGTCTATCAGAATATGGAATACTGATACATACTAAAATATTTCAAATTACTATATATATATATATATAATAAAATATTTTAACACTGGCCTACCAGATATGGATTTTCTATAACTAACCAATAATAACTTTATTGTGAAAAAGTGAAAAGTGAAAAAAATTAATATGCTAATCAGAGCAGATAACGTTATTTATTTTTTGAAATTTTTATACTTACCAGCATAACCTGGCAGACAGGAACAGGAACAGAAGCCATCTTGGAAGACACCATTGCCATGACGACAGTCCTCTGGGGTACATTCTTGTGTTGTTTCACAGTGAGTTCCAGTGAAACCAGCAGAACAGTAACACTGGTAGCCATCAACAAAGTCTTCACAGGAGCCATTGATTCCACAGGGTGATGACAGACATTCATCAATGTCAAGGTCACATTGTTTACCTAAGAAGGTCAAATTAATCCCATTAACATAAATTATAATGTTTAATGAATTTTTTTTTTTTTTTCAATGTAAGTCACACTTTTTTTTTTTTTTTTTTTACCTAAACAGGTCATATTAATCCTGTTAGTATAAACTATTTTTAAAAAATTTTTTTTTACAATCCTTTTGTAAGATATAACAATAAATTGATGTGCTGCTGTGTCCATCTTTTTGGTTGTCTGTTCATGAATCCATTTACCTATATCTATTTTTCATTCCATTTACCTAGCCACTTAAGCTGTATAATATTCTAATTAACTATCTATCTAAATATCTGTAATTAATATATCTGGCTTTCTCTCCCTATGTGTCTCTCTTTCTCTCTCTTTAACTTTCTCTTGTCTGTTTCCTCTCTCTCTCTCTCTCTCTCTCTCTCTCTCTCTCTCTCTCTCTCTCTCTCTCTCTCTCTGTGAAAGTTATGTTTCTGTGTGTGTTTTACATTATTTCTCTGCAGTTTCTTATTGTGCACAAAGATTACCTGTAAATCCTGACTGGCAGATACAGGTAAAATCGTTAACCTGATCCACACAGGTAGAATTCTCACTGCACAGGGAGGACAGACAGTCATCTACATTGACGTCACAAGTCCTCCCTGTAAACCCAACATCACAGCTGCAGACAACATCGCCATCACTGACACCAACACAAGTGCCGTGACTGCCACATGTAGCATTGGTGCATGGATCTGAAAGAAATTTATTATTAAAATATTTGTTTAATTACACCTGAATGTGTTTTAATATTAAACGTTATTACAGGTAAATCTGAAATTTTTTTTTTTTTTGTTGACCTTTTTATTTATTTATTTATTTTTTTTTTATTATAATTATATTTAAGTGATAAAACTGACTGCAGTCATTATTGTTTTTATTATTCATTTTATTATTATTATTATTATTTATTTTTTTTTTTTTTTTTTTTTTTTATTTTATTTTTATTTTTTTTTAATATTTCTTAATGACAGAGTATATTCATTTCTTTGGAAAAATACCCTAAAACAATGTAAAAAAATCAACAAAAGGACAACAACACCATACGAACATTATAACAATATGATAAGTTAATCAGAATATCACCTTCTTATTTTCTGTTACAGGATATCTAGAATTCCTGCTTTTCTATTGTTAAAATATTAACCAATGTGACTAGCTTTCTAAAGGAGACTCATAATTATTGTTATTTATCATCACTTTAACATGACAGATATATTTGTCTTATTATTACTGTTGTTGTTAATAACATTATTTTTGTTACTTTTATAAATATTAATATTATATTATTATTATCACCATCATCATTAATAATATTATTATAAAAATCATCATAATTATTATTATTTACATTTTATTTTCATCAATAATTACTTTCATCATCATCATCATTACCGTCATTATTATCATCATCAGATTATTATTATCTTTATTATCATTAGGTTAATATTATTTTTTTCTTTATTAGTATTATTTACATTACTCACATTATTATTTTCATCATCATCACCTTTATCATCATTATCATCATCATCATCATTAAAGAAACACCTACCTATACAAAGATCGTCGGAGTCTGATCCTGTTTGCAGTGTGACAGTGTTGTTAGGACACAGTACACAGGAAGTGGCGCCCTCTTCTGGCTGGTAGGTGTTTACAGCACATGCGTCACATGGTTCTAAACCCGACACAGAACTGTAGTAGCCAGGATAACACATACCTGAACATTATTGAAAAATGTGTGAAGAATGATTATAATAATGATTTTTTAAATACAAATATATATATACATAGATACATAGATATATATACAAAAATACATATGTAAATATAAACATAAATACACCCAGATATGTACATACATAAATACATATAGACATACATCGTAGGACATCACACACACACACACACATATATTTATAGCCATACAGAGAAACATTCATATATATATATATATATATATATATATATATAATTTTATATATGTGTATGAGTGTGTCTGATATGTGTGTGTGGGTATTTACATATAGATAGATAGATAGATAGATAGATAGATAGATAGATAGATAGATAGATAGACAGACAGACAGACAGATAGATAAAATGATTGATTAATAGATAGTTAGACTGATAGATAGATAGATAGATAGACAGATATAGAAATAAAATTTTTATATTTTCAGTGACTCTCAGTATATCAAATGTATGACGCACCTTTACAGTCATCACTGCTTTCAGCTCCTGTTTTTACAGTTGAGGTCATTTCTGGACATGCAGTACAAGATGTGGAGGTGTTGTTGTCACTGTAGTATCCAACTGGACAAGCAATACAAGGCTCCAAACCATTGTCAGAGTAATATCCAGACTGACAAGGTTCTGACATTAATAATAATAATAATAATAATAATAATAATAATATAATAATAATATTATTAATGATAATAAAAATAATGATGATGATGATGATAAAAATAATAAATAATAGTAGTAATAATAATAATAATAATAACAACAATAATAATAAAATAAATAATAATACTAATTACTAATAAGAATGATGATGATGATGACAATGATGACACCAACAACAGCAGTAATAATATTAACAACAACAATAATAATAATGACAATATTAATAACAATTAACAAAAATATTGATTATGATGGTGATGATGATGATGACAACAACAATAATAACAATTATAAGGATAGTCATTTTCTTGTGAAATATATGTTTCTTTTAACGACATCTGAAAATAAATGTATTGAATATATTCTTTGAATTCTAAAATAATAATAATTTATATTATGCATTAAGTCATTATTATTAATTATTCTTTTTATCATTATTCATTACTGACTTTTGCAGTTATTCAAAAGCAGCAAAAATGTCACATTGTCTACTGACACAATTTATTTGATAAATTTTTCTTATGTGTTTAAATTATTTTTATTCATTTCCAGTTTACTTCCTGATACTATTTTAAAAATAAAATAAAAAGAACCGATGCTTTTGACAACCAGTTCCTACCTGAGCATTCAGTGACACTGACAGCTCCTGTGTGGAAAGTAGTACTTGTGTCAGGACACTGGTGACACTGGAGTTGTCCCTCTTTGTCTTGGTAATGACCAACTGGACATTCAACACAGGACGCATCCTCATAGTATGTCCCCACTGGACAGAACACTTAAATAATAATAATAATAATAATGATGATGATACTGATGATGATGATGATGATGATGATAATGATAATAAAGATAATGATAATAATTATTATAATAATAATAATAGTGATAATGATAATGATGATAATAATAATAATTATAGTAGTGACAGTAGTAGTAGTAATAGTTGTAGTAGTAGTAGTAGTTGCAGTAGAAGTAGTGATAGTAATAGTATTTGTTGTTGCAGTAGTAGTGGTGGTACTAGCAGTATTAGTAGTAATAATAGTAATAATAATAATACTAACAATAATAATAATAATGATGACAATAATAAAGATGATAATAATAATAATTATAGTAGTAATAGCAGTAGTAGTAGTAATAATAATAATAAGAAGAAGAAGAAGAAGAAGAAGAAGAAAAGAAAATAAGGTAAAATCTTAATAAAGTGATTGCAATTTCAGTGCACAAACAATCATTACTGTATATGATAAGGTACATATATAAGTTATTTTCTGCTAAATCAATAAACAGTGGCATAAAAAAATAGTATTTCTCACAGTGCCATTTTAAAACAATAACTATTAATATAAAAAGGTCTTAGGTAAAGTGATCTAACAACATCTAATCATTTGTTAATTTTGGAAAAAACCAGCTGAAGAAACACAGCCATGTTGAACTGCAGCCTACAAAATATCTGAATGAACTAATCTATGGATTGTCAGATTTCTGTTAGAACACTTTATTTCTACTTTCTACTTTCTTAAAATCATTTTAGTCATACTTTGTCTAAAACATTAATTATTTTATTTTATTTTGATTGGGATATCGATTGATATCCATCAACTTTGGCTACAACAATGGCAGAAACTGAATCTGTGGCCATCCTACACTTCTTTGACTGACACTGTGAGAAATTCCACTGGGATGGATGGATTAATATGCAGGGAGTGATTCGGGGACTCACCACATGAGTGTGTGTAAACATTTTTCAGTTTCGTTATCTGACCAGGTTCGCAGTCAGAGAACTCAGGTTCACCAAAGTTTATCTTCCCTTCAGGAAGTAGCTGAATCACACTGTCGTCAGAGTCATTTGTCGTCAAGCTGATTCTCGAAACCTGTTCCTCCAAGATGTCCATGTAGTCATACAGCAAGTTTATCATCTCCACTTGGTCGATTTCTGATGTGACATTCGATTTGCTGTCCACGTGAAGGTCAAATGTCAGGGTCAAGGCCATGTTCGAACTATTGGCTGCACTTCTTTGAACTAAAGCTTGTCCTTGTTCTTCTGTACTGTTCTGAACAACGCTGCCTTCCGTTGTCAAGGGAGATGACTCTAAAGTCTGATATGTTTCTGTCACAAAGTGAGGTAACTCAGTTGTGGTTTCCGCATTGTCAATGCTTGTTTCTGATTCTTCAACAAGTTGAGTGCTCTCTGATTCATTTTCAGTTTCTGAATCATTCATTACATCATCACTGTAAGTTGATTTCAAATTTTGAACTGAGAGAGAGAAAAAAAAAATCATTAATTAAATGTTATATTTTAAATTGTTTTGATTTAGTTTAGGATAAATCCAAAAAAAAGACAGGATTATTCTGCAACCAGTTAGGATCAATGCTCTACCACTGACTAATTGTTCATGAGATATAAACTGCCTCTTACTGTTTAAAACAAAATAAGAATGCTTATTCTCATTGGTACAATTTCTTCTTTATTTCATTTTTTTTTTTTTTTTTTTTTTTTTTTTTTTATTTGAGAGCACTATGTAGGTTGGAATATACAACTGAGAAAGAATTATTTTTTTAGGACATTGCAATCAAAAATACCCCAGAATAATGCTATGTCATAGGACATTATATCCTGCCCATTACAATTAGATTTTTTTAAAATCAGTATCATTGTTTTGCTCTGTTGTCGACTAATTTAAGAGCACTTGTTAGATTAGGAAATACAGTCCAAAAAGCATCAAGAAACATTGATCTAAAATCAACCAAGCCTCAGGCCACTGAATCTTACAGTCTATCCTTTATTTTCAAAAAACAACAACACACAATATAAAGTCTCTTACATTCTCCAGTGTCATTCTGTTCTGCATTTCTTTTTTTTCTCGACTCATTCCCACAATGCACTGTGACCTCGGATATGGGAATGTTGCAGTGACTGTCACCGCATATCTTCCACGCATTTCTCTGAATCAGCTCCACAAACCTTCCAGCTATCTGATCTCTGAGTTTATCGCACTCCCCGCGATAATAATGATATCTCACACTTCCCGCATCTTCACACGACTAGGGTTATACACTCCTGAAAATCATAATCTAAAATTAATTAATTAAATACTAGCACCTACTGATGATGTACATTTACAGTTAATAATTTCTGTTAATATTATGTACATAAAAATATATGTTTTAAAGATGTGTGTGTGTTTTTGTGTATGTGTGTGTGTGTGTGTGTGTGTGTATACATATATATATATATATATATATATATATATCTTTAAAAAATATAATTTAATATATATATATATATATATAAAATACATTGTCAGTGTGTTATATTGTGATGTGAATATATTGCCTAAATAAATTTTCTTTGTCACGAAGTTATTGATTTGAGTTTTTTTTTGACTAGACACTAACCTTTACTAAAAATAAAGTATAAAGATAAAATAAGAATATCATACAGATGCATGTAGATTAAACTTTACCTTTTGTTATATCCTTTTGTACATAATTTACCAAAAATAATGCTGATAAATTGATAAAATTAACTTTTTCGTGAAATTTTTATTTCTGTTTTCACAAAATCATATCATCATTAAAATAAAAGGGAAAATATCAACATCCATGCATATTCATAAAATTGTTATTTTGCCTATCATGCTTTATTATTAACAAACATCTGATACATGAAACAAATAAAATAATAACTTGCAGATTTATTAAACATATCTAGTCTTTTGAACATTCCAAGATCATCAACACATCAAAACAAAATCTCTATCGCCCTGAAAAATCAAGAACTTTTTAAAAGATTAATTTTTTTTTTAAATTTCGATAAAGAACAATGAAATTTTCTCCAGCTGACTCACGTGAGCATGGAGGCCAGAACGTGTTTGGTTTGCGCAGGATCCACGTTCCTGTGAGGTCACACTTGTACATCTCCTGAGGCAGGTAGTAAAAGTCGTAGTTGTCGTTGCACGACACAGAGCACAGTTTGAGAAACCCAGTTCCCTCGTGACATGTGACACTCCCGTGAAGGGGGGGTGGGGGAACAACACAGGTCTTACCTGAAGTAAATTTAAAAATATGAACTCATAATTAATGAAAAAATAAATATATATAAATATATATAAATAAACTTGTTTATTTTGTTTTGGCAATCTTATTTACACAAATAATAAAAACGATTAATAAAACAAAATTTATGTAAAGACAATTTTGTTTTAGTCAATTTTATTTACAATCAAAAAAACAAATAATACAAAAATATGTTCAGTATTTTGATGGAAATGTGTTCAGTTGAAAAGATATGGTATAATTTGTTTTTTTCAAATCTGTCCTGAATTTATACTCAAATTGTGTAAGATATATTCATTTTTACAAAAAATTTAAAATTGGTTTGCATATAATAGATTGATTTCTTTTGCAATATTATAATTTGTGTGTGTGTTGTGTGTGTATGTCTGTCTCTCTGTCTGTCTATATATGTCTGAATGTATGTATGTCTATCAGAGATGGGGAAATATATTTTATCAGATTATCCCAAGATATCCACTTTTGTCTCTCTTCACATATTTGTATTGTTATTCCATTCATATTTCATTTACCTCTATAAATTTTGGATTAACAACTAACTTAGTTTAGTTTTTACACAAACACACAGAGAAAAAGGGAAAAAGAAAATTCTAAAAATTTAATTCAAAGTCTGTTGAAATTATTATGCTGTAACATACGTATGAGAGTGACAGTGAAATAGCAATGTTTGTTTCCTTCTTTCGATGAGCAGTGAATGTTGTGAGTGCCGATGCGAAAGACATCACCGCTGTTGCGAGAGCACTGATAGTCCACAGTGTTGTTGTTGTTGTCCATGAACACTGGATCACTCCACGTAACGACAGCATCGTTGCCTGGTACATCATTCAGTGTTACATTTGATGGACAGGTCACTATCCTGATGATTTTGGCTGTAAACAAAAAAATAAAATGTATTTATTTATTTATTTATTTTATTATTTGTTTGTTTGTTTTTTATTTGGTTTTTTTTTATTGTTTGTTTTTATTTGTTTGTTTTTTGTGTATTTGTTTTTCTTTTGTTTGTTTGATTGTTTAAAAGGACAATTAAATGAAAAACTTTGTTCATTTGTTTATCCATTTTTGAATTTTCATGGAAAATAAAAGAAGAACAAATGGACAAATTACTGAAAAATGAAACTGAATTGAAGGATGGATATATTCATATAAATGAATAGAATAGGAAAGACAAACAGAAGGAAATGATAAATTCAGAAATGAAAAGGAATGAAACAAAAAGAAAACAGACAAAGATGAAAGAAAAAAATGTAAAGGCAGAAAGAAAGAAAGAGACAGAGAAACAGAAGGAGAAAGACAACAGAAGAGATGGAAAGTTAAATTAGATTAATCAAAAAAAAGATAGATTTAGAAAAAAAGAATGAGATTTTGACAAACACCTTAAACAACATGAATTGTTCTGAACAGAGGTGTTGACTGAGTTAATTCTTAGATTAATCAAAACAACTCTGTATTTATAAAAAAATATCTCCTATTTTCAGCATTATTCATCTTACCTACAACATGAATTGTTCTGATACAGAAGTTCTCATTCCCAGCTTTGTCCCTGGCCACATACTTCAGCTGGTGATAGCCAATGGAAAACTGCCTTGGACTTCGCGTTGCACCAATCACAACCACCGACACACTGGTGCCCGAATTGTCCGATACGATTGGTTGTTCACTCTTCCAGTGTATAACTGTGTGATCTTCTTCATCTACAGGTACACGTATGTCAGATGGACAGGTGATATTTGGAGGTGTGACATCTGGGAAATTAAATTTTAAATTAAAACAACATATTTTAAATTATTTGACAGAACACCTGAAACAAGAAAAAAATAAAAAGGGAAATAGAGATAAAGAGAAAAACTGAGTAAAGTTTTAAATAAAACAATGTTTAGATAGATAGAAAGATAAAAAATCAAGAGACAGAAAGAGTAAGAAATAGATAATAACAGTAAATTTTTAAAACAAAATTACAGAATTCCAGATTATTATGCACCTTCACAAACAGCAGCCTCAAGTGTATCCCATGATCCACTGGGTGAACATGTCTTCATCCTGGGTCCTCCCTGCAGAAAGCCAGAATGACAAGAAAACTCACAGACTGAACCTGGCATCATTTTAGTTTCAGAACATCTCAGTGGGTGGACAGAGGCACCTTCTGGGACATTCAGAGCTGGGCAGAGGGCCTCTGAAAAACAACACAACAACAGACTTCAGCAAAGAGTAGTAGTAGTAGTAGTAGTAGTAGTAGTAGTAGTAGTAGTAGTAGTAGTAGTAGTAGTAGTAGTAGTAGTAGTAGTAGTAGTAGTAGTAGTAGTAGTAGTAGTAGTAGTAGTAGTAGTAGTAGTAGTAATAGTAGTAGTAGTAGTAGTAATAGTAGTAGTAGTAGTAGTAATAATAGTAGTAGTAGTAGTAGTAGTAGTAGTAATAGTAGTAATACTAGTAATAGTAGTAGAAGTAGTAGTAATAGTAGTAGAAGTAGTAGTAGTAGTAGTAGTAGTAGTAGTAGTAGCAGTACTAGTAACATTAATAGTGGTAGCAGTATGGTACTGTTAGTACTAGAAATCAAAATTGCTGTAATTTTTATTATAATGAAAAAAAAATCAGTGAAAAAACAGAAGAAAAGTGTTTGTGTTAATAATAATAATGATGATAATATCTTTTAGTAAAAACAAAAAATGTGGTGTGAGACCACGCTAATTAATTTTACCTGAGCACCATGCAGGTGTTCCAGACCAAACACCATACTGAGTACACATCCGCACCGAGTCACCAAACAGCTTCCACCCAGGATCACAAGTTACTGTTACTGTGGAACCAAATGTTGTCATGCTGTCGGTGTTGTTGTTGTTGTTGTTGTTGTAAACAACTGTACCATGGTTGACAGTCTGATGATGGTAGTCCAGAGATAAACAATCTACAACTGTAAATTTAAATAAATAAAAAACTTTCATTTTAAAATCAAAATCACAATTCTTTGTTTTTAACAACAATATTAACAAGATATACAAGATAAGCACTAACAGAAAAACAATTATTTAATATTCCTTTAACCTCAGTATGTTTTTAATACATTTTAATGTATTTTTCAATTTTCTCCAGTCATTTAGTCAAAAATATAATTTACCAAAGACAGACAGGCATACACCAATTATTTTTTATATTTTTGCTGCAGAGGAGGAGTTATAATGGGAAAATGCCTTGTTTTGGAGCCCAGAGTAGACTGGGAAATAGCCCAAAAGAATTTACCTTAGAAGATATGTATATATGTCTTATATTATTTCAGATGCTTACAGTGTTTAGATTTTAGACAGAAAATTATAATTTTTTATTTTTTATTTTAAATAGATATTATTAACTCCTGTTTCATGAAGTATCTTAATTATATATATAATTATTTATTATAATAATTACAATTTTAAATCTACAAAAATTAAAATTAAAGTTTCAAATTCAAAATTTTTGACCAATCAAAATTCACCAACTTTTACACTCCGGTACTACACCCGACCATGTTCCATTGTGTTCACAGATGAGACCTGGATGAGTATCCAGCCTGTAGCCATGGTTACACCTGTAGTGACAGGATGTATCAGGTAAATTCTGACAGGGTTCGTTAGTGTTGGGCACCTCATCTCGAACTCGCCCAGGCACGAAAAAGCTGAATCCATTGGTTATTTCTGGTAGAGGGTGGACATTCCATGACTTAAAATTTCAAATAAAAACAAATTTATGAAACAAATATTTGCTATAGTTTTGTTTTGAAAATGTTAATTTTATTTATTTTAACATGATAATAATGATCATTGCCTTTGATTTCATTGTGATTGAGAAAAATAATATTGAAAATTCTATTAAATATTTTTAAGTTATTGGAAATATTACAAGGTTAGCTTTGAGTTTTTTATTTTCAAGTCTTTATAATAATCATTTATCATAGTTAGTTATTAGAAAACCAATTTAAAAAAAAATAATAATATTGTTAAGATAAATGAAACTCTAAATACCAATCAAACTAAAAACGATATCAAATTAAATAAACAATAATTTAATTTTAATACTAAAATTACTATTAATATAGCAGTTTTTACCTTTTCATCATATCAGGTTAACAAACAATATCATATCAATTTAACATTATTCTAAAATACTATAATTTGCAAAACAAAGTTTCTGAAGAATCCACTTACTGACACAAGGTCCTCCTGGCTCCATCTGGTGGTAAGGTGGTTGACACGTGCAGTGGTTGATGCTGGTTGCTCCAATGGAAAGAGTGGTTGAGTTGGAGGGACAAATCTGACAATTGTAAGGATTTAGAGAATCCTTGAAAGTCCCTTTTGGGCATGCTAAAAATAAAATATGAAACTAATTATATTAATGTTTATTTAATAACAACTCAATACGAATAATGATGTCTTAATATTAATAATTATTATTATGTTGCAAACATCTAATCATTGTATATTGATGGTATAAGATGGTGAAATTGATGTTATCATGATAGGAGTAAATTGTAATTTATTAGCAACAAGAGATGTTTTATATATACCTTCTCAGAAATGGTGAAAACAATTTAAATTGTCTTTGATAAGGTATTTTTTAGGTCCTTTTTCAGCTATATTTTATTAATTAAAATTATTAATTTAAAAAAAAATAATAAATACAAAATAATAAGAAGAAGAAGAAGAAGAAGAAAGAAAGCAAAAAAGAAAGCATGAAAAGAAAAGAAAAGAAGACTTCAAAGGTAAGGTAATTAACTTCAAGCACTGAATAATGAGAGAAACCAGTTACTATAGATATATATATATATGTATGTATATATACACCAAACAGATTTTGATTCAGGCTTCTCCTGCAGGTGTGGCTAACAGTGTCAGGTACAGTTTATCTGATAAAAAAGTCTATAAAACAGTCTATGGTTTTATTACCATGACCTCTGCTGAATACATATATGTGTGTTCGTGTGTGTGTGTGTGTGTGTGTGTGTGTGATTGTGTGTGTACTGGACAACAAATAGCAAACTGCTTCTTGTTCATTTAAGAAGCTAACTTTAAATAGTTGAAGAAACTTTTGGCCATCACGTGTATGTAAGAAGTTAAAAATTATCTTCACAGGACTCTCTACATCAATCTGCATTTATACAGTTCTGATTATATGACACCTTTATTTTTCTAAATAAATACAGAAGGTTTTTTTTTTTTTATGTTTTAACATCATTTTAATTAAAGTGTACCAGTGCCTGTATAAATGAATGGTCAAACAAAGTTATTTATTTTTTAATTATTATTTTATTGTTTTGGTTCTTCTATCATAATCAGTAATCAAAGTATGACAATAAAATGATATTATTTTTATTATAAAACAAAAGTATACCATTAAAAAAGATAAAAATAATACTGTATTATTATTTTTATCTTTTTAATGTTATATTTTTTTTTTTTTTATAAACTTTATTATTATTTAAGGTTGGATAGCAAAAAAAAACAAAAAAAAACCTGGAAATATGCAGAATATTTTCAGACAATTTCTTAGTATCACTGAAGTATACTTTAAGTTACCATGAAAAT
Source organism: Chrysomallon squamiferum (assembly GCA_012295275.1). Lineage (NCBI taxonomy): Eukaryota > Metazoa > Mollusca > Gastropoda > Neomphalida > Peltospiridae > Chrysomallon > Chrysomallon squamiferum. Next base: position 729,553 of record CM022667.1, read on the forward strand.
ACCATTACAATATTTTTATCAATTATCATACTTTATTATTAATTAAGGTTGGACAGCAAAAAAAAAGATAAACCTAGAAATATGCAGAATATTTTCAGACTATTTCTTAGTATCATTGGAGTTTACTTTAAGCTGCTGTGAAAAATACCATTACAATATTTGTATCGGTTGTTGTTGAACTAGGTAAAGGTTAATTGTCTTACGAGTACAGGTGTAGCCATCGCCTTGGAAACCCTCCTTACACACACAGACGTACTCTCCAGTGCGAGTGGCACAAGTACAGTAGGCCTGAGCTGAGCACCGAGCATAGCAGTGATTTCCAATTCTAACCACTTCCCACGTCTCACACTGGCGATCTACAACAACAGCATTGATGATGATGATGATGATGAACATGATGGTAATAATGGTGCTAAATGATGATAATAATAATATTAATAATAATATGATGATGATGATGGTAACAATAAAAAATAACTATAATTTATTCTGAATAATAATAAAAATAAACTACAACCCTTTATCATTAAAAATTAAAATTAATAAATAAATAATTCATGAATTCATTACTGGTGATGCTGCTGCTACTTTCATATGATAATGTGACTACTATGGCAACTTCAGTGACAATGACAACTACACACTTCAACCAAAAAATAAATAAGAATACCATTTTAAAATCTGATTTTACATCATATAAACAACACCAAAAATAAAAAATCAGAAAATGAAAAACAAATCATCAAATATTTATTTTGGAAAATATAAAAAACAATTTAAACAAAACATTTCTTCCATTCTAAAACATATATTTCATCATAAAACTGTAATATAAAAGAAAATTAAAACTAAACAAAAAAACTGACACATTACCATTATGAAGGGAACGAGCCAGTTGTTCAAAAGTTGTGAAATTCGGCAAAAAAAACGTGTGATTCGGCAACGCGCTGGCAACCGAACGCAGCTCCGGCATGTACGCATCTTTCACTCCAAAGGCATAGATCTCGACTTGAGGTCCGTGCTCCGACTCACTCCATGAACTGTTCCACCTGAGATACCTGATCTCCACCGAGGCTCTGACCGGTGGGGGTCCGATGTTCGACTTCCCATCCGTGAGGACGAACACGCCCTTCTTGGCCCCGGGGCGAGGACAGCAGGATCTGACTCACTCGGATCAGCGCATCGTACGTCGCCGTGAATCCCGAGGGAACCTTCTGACCCAGACGTCTGCGAATCTGCGACACCAAGGAGCATTTGTTGCTGCGGCCCTCGGCGAGGTCGTTGATGTCGATGCTGACCCTGGAAGCGAAGGTGACGATGGCGACGCGAGTGTTTTGGGAAGAGACGGTGAAATGCTCGAGGAGGGATCGCACGAATCCTGTCATTGTTCTCCAGCCCGCGTGGGTGACACTCGCTGACCGGTCGAGGACAAACACGAGGTCGACCTCACAGTTGTCGTATCTGTCGTAGAACTGGTGCACGATGTCACGTCCCTCTGTGACCACCACGTTCTCCTCTGCGGACTGAGAGACACACAGCAAGACGTGCAGTAGAACAGAAACAGCAAACATTGTCCTCTTTTAGTGATTCATCTGAAAACAATGACATTTTATTATAATAAATATATTTGTATCTGTATATATGTACATAAAGATTTACACACACACACATACTTACTCACAAACATCCTCTCCATATACACATACATATATATAAACATAAATCCATTCATCCATCCATCCATCCAAATTTAGACCCCCATCCACACCCATACACACACATACACACTACACACAATCACACACACACACAAACACACACACACACACATACATAAACACACAAACACACACACATTCATACATACATACACACATCAACTTAAAAGTAAACAAGAATATATCTGGATTATTTGTATGCCAATGGATATCTTTTACTTACAACATTAAAACTGGTGAAGATGTGTGATAATTATTTAATTATAACATTGTAATATTTTTTTTAGTTATCATGATGATAGGTATCTTGAATTAAAAATAAAATGTATTATATCTTTACAGCTGCTTTAACCATTTGAATGGTTTTCTTGAGGAGATACTGCAGCACATACCTTTAACTTTCGTACATTACTTGTGATTTGGTAAATAAAACCAATTATTTTTTCAATTATTATAAAATTTACACTTATGTAAAATAAAAAAATGATGAGAAATTTAATATATTATTCTCAATCACGTTACACCCACAAAAAGAATTTTTATTTGTTTATTTTAATAACCTATATTGATTATTTGATATGTCCTTCATAAGCTATAAAATAAAAAAGCACAAGAAAAAATAGTAATTATGAATAATTAAATAAGAAGAATTTAATAACATCAGTAATTTAATACATACATGAAGAAACACATCACACACACAAAAAAACTTCTCACTAACTTTTTCATATCTAAAAATAAAGATTTTATCAAACAAAAAACACATTTAATTAAAAAATAATAACAACAATTAATTAAAAATAATAGTAATTAACTGTAATACATACCATAATCATTTCCACAAACCAGTAAGCCAGCACTTTGGTAAAAAAAAACAGTCCATGAAAAAAAAATAATAATCACCAATCCTCTTGTGCCAAACCAGCTCTGTCTAACTCAGGCTTATTTATTGTCTGTAACAATTAACATGCTTGCAAAGATAACAGCCACTCCAGACAACAGAAACACCTGCAATATGACACTGCCTGGGAAAACAATGGAAACCAGAGGTGCAGCAACAAACTAAAATAATTTATGTGTCACCTTTACCCCCATCACACATTCCACACCTTCACTTTAAGAATAAAACTGGAATATTGCACATAAGTGTGATAATTAAAATATTACACAGACGCACACACACAAACACACACACACACACAATGAAGTGATTTATTTAAAAATGTGTGTTTTTGTTTAGATAGTGAAGGTGTGGATTAAAACAATAAAAAAAATTGAAGAAATAAGAATAGTGACAACAATCTTGATAATAAAACGTCAGCAACTGTAACAGCAGCAACAGCAGTAGTGCCAGCATGAACCATAATGTGCAGACACTAATGACAATAATAAATATAAAAACAACAACAACAACAACAATAATAATAATAATAATAATAATAATAATAATAATAACACTACTACTACTACTACTACTACTACTAATAATAATAATAATAATAATAATAATTACAATTATTATGACAGTAATAACAATAATGATGGTAATAATGACAATGATGATATTATTAATAATAGTGATAATGATGATGATGATAAAAACAACAACAATAAAATATATATCAGTAATAATTTATTTTCAATAATAAAAATAATTACAACAAAAGCAGCATCAATAACTAAAGTAATAACAACAAAATTGCAACAATAATAAAAACAGTACTAAAATGATTTTCTGTTTTTTTTTCGTTTTGTTTAAAATAAATAAATAAATAAATTAATTAATTAATATCAGCAATGAAGTACATCTTTTAAAAAAAGAAAAAAAGAACAACAACCCAGAATATAAACCTCTTTCATTTGTAACAGAACAGAGTAAAGACAAATGAAAAGTTATAATTTCACTAATTAATTCAATGGGGAATGTCAGTGAAACATGGACTTTTTATAAATGGCCGCCAAAATTCCTGAAAGGTGATGTGAGCAAAACACACAAAATATGGAACATTTCTAGGATTAAAGGAATATCTAGGAATAAATACAAACAAGGAATGTTTTTTTCTTTTTTTCACTATTTTTTTTTTCTTATTTTATTAATTAATTAATTAATTAATGTATTTGTTTGATTGTTTGTCTGTTGTTGTGGTTTCTGTTTATTAATTTTTGTACAGAAATATGTAACTTTTAAGGATGTACTGAAAGATTTTAGTATTTTTCTTTAATATGAAGTTGAGAAAGATGTTTATATTTGTATGCTATGCTATGCTGTGTGTGTGTGTGTGTGTGTGTGTGTGTGTGTGTGTGTGTCTATATATATAGACTTATGTGCTGAAAAGGATCTTTAAAATATATACACAGGGTGGTCCAAAAGTAGGTGGACAGTAAATGATAACATTTATTCTGAGATTACTTTTTGAGATAATCTGAAAAGAAAACAGATTAAATTTAAATAACTGTAGTTATAAAATTTAAATAATATAGCCCAAATACCATAGTTGTAATGAACACCATTGTAATAATATAACCCTGACCCAGTTAATGCCAAATATTAAAATGTGTTGATGTTTTGCTAAGCAGTATCATTTTTTTTTTTTTTTTTTTTTTTTTTTTTGTTTATCTAGATCTCTGTAAGTCTGAGGATGGATTGATATAAATTTATTCTGCAACAAAGAAAACTTGTTTTGGAATTTGCTTCACAAGGGAGACAACTCTAGAAGCGTTAATAAACAGGAGTAACAAACAAAACAACGGAAAAAATATTTTTAAAAATATTTCTTTTATTAGATTATTATTATTTTTTTTATTATTATTATATTTTACTTAATGCATAAAATATTTATTTTATTAGATTTTTGGGGGGTTAAACTGATAAAACGAAAATTCCCATTTTTTTTTTTGCCTTAAATAAAAACGTCAATTACGAAGCTGTGTTAAAAGTTCACAAAACAAACGGTAGGGAGGCCACTCTTTCAGACGCAGCTAAAACTGTAGTGGGGGGCTCTTCCCGTTATGACACCTGCTTCTCATAACATCTACTGAGGTATCATGTTGCCAGTGTCTGGTGTCTGGATGCCAACCCCCCACAGACTGACCAGACCTCTACGTCAAGTTCATCACAAGTGCTACATCCCGTAATCTCTTTTTGACGGTCCTTCCAGTTTGACCAGTCGCGTCGTTAGACCTGTTTAGAACGAAAAGAAACGCGATGATCTTCAAAACTAATTTTTGATTTATGTGGGTACCATCTGTTTGATGCAGAATAGCCTCTGTAGAATGAAAAGATGTATTTGAATGTTTTTGGTTGTTTTGATAATACTGTGGTATTCGAGTTTGTTGTTAATGTTGTCGTCGTTGTTGTTGTATTGTTTTTATTGTTACATTTGTGTTTTTTTACTATTATTGTTGTTGTGTTGCTATTATAGTTGTTATAATGTTGTTGTTACTATATGAACAAGGGGTAAAAATAATAAAATTATTCAAGTTATTTTCTTTCATAATCGTCATCATCATCATCATAAAGAAAATTACAATCTCTCTACGACTTTACTTTCTCCCTATTTCTTTCAGACCTACAAAAACTTTATTTTACTTTATTAAATTTTTAAATTTTATTTATGTATTTGTTATTAAAACTGAAAAACATGTGTCAAAAAAAAAAAAAAAAAAAAAAAACACAAACATTATTTCCAAAGTTTGACTTAAAAAAAAAAAAAAAAAAAAAAAAAAAATATATATATATAAAAATAAAATAAAATATTTGGCAAATTAATTTAAAAAAAAAAAAATAATAATAATAATATAAAACAGAATATATAAAAAATAAAATAAAATAAATACATAATAAATTCTAAAAACAAATCACTCATTTCCTCATTCGTTTTCCGTGTGGTATTTGCTTTCAGCACTCACCCAAAATCTGACCCCTTCGTTCATCGGTGGGTCGTGTTCTTGTGTTTTTACTGCCCCAAACCCAAATACATCCAACAGACACCACCAACACCACGTTTTATAGCTCAACTCAAGCCTAAGCATTTTCACTCTTATTATTCTTGAAACAGGAACTTTACGGGTAAAACTAACGTAAAACCCTTACTGACTGAGGCTACCAAAAAATTACCACTGCACTATTCAGTAGGGGTCAGCATTTCGTTAGGTTTACGAATTTCACGTGCATTTCGTGATTACCTTTTAACAGAAAAAACAAGCTGAAAAACATTTTAAACAGTTAAAATAGTTTTCTGTTAAAGGTAACTCTGAGACATTCAGAAACGTTTTTTGTTTCGTGTATCAAAATTGGAACCGACCTTCTACCCCCACTGCTAAACATAGACTCGCCCAATTATCAGCCGAAGCTCGGATACGCTTTCGTAGTAGAATCGACTTCAAAAAGAAAGCCGACAGCATTGTCCCTTTAATGTAGTGGCTATGGAAGTGGTTTGGCGTTAGTTTATTTTTTATTTTTTTTATTTTTGCCTTTGGGTTTACCAGTTTTTTTTGTCGACACATCGCTTGGAATACGGAATCGTTCTTTTGTTCTCAGAAGAAATGGTCGACTGAGCTGGCGTTGTTGTGGACAATGGTGCCGTCGTAAAAACCGGCGTCTCTTGGTCCGGCGGTGTTGTTTTTCTTTTCCAGTTTTCATCATGAATCGGGAAGCCAGAATCTGCCGATTTCTGTTAGGAATATTCTGCATCTGTCTCACGCGCGTGCAAGTTGTCGGAGCCTCGGTTGTGAACGGTAAGTTCGGGAAATGGGACTAATCGTGTTTGTGGAACTAACGACCACATGCTTGTTACTCGGATGGTAAATATTGCCTGTATGTACTGACCCGTCTATCTAATCGCGTACGGTATCCTTTATCAATAATCAAGTAAACGGCCCGCGTCAAGAAAGGCATAAAATATCAAATTTTATGAAACAGCAGGTTTAAAAAAAAAAAAAAAAAAGTCGAGTGACAGTTACGTAGTAAAAGTATAAGATGAATTATCGTGTTATTGTTATTGTTATTGTTAATTGTTAATCGTAGTTTTGTTTTTGAAAATAAAAATTATTTGTTTGAAAAAGAATTAAATAAATAAATAAATTAAATAAAACAATTTCATTTATAAAATTAATAATTGGTTAAGTTTATTATTAAACTTATTTATAGCTTATTATTTAAAATAAAATGTAAAAATGGATTATGTACCCCAAATTAAAACTTTTGAATTTAAATTTTTAAAGTTAAATTTAACTTTAATAACTGTAATTAAAATTAAAACTATAAAATTAAACAGCTTTAATTTAAAGAATTAAAAAGCAAATATAAGTTCTCCATAAACCTATAGTGCAAACATACATTTTTAATCAAAAAAAAAAAAAATTATCTACTTACGAAGAAAAACGATAAGAATAGAAATATCAAAAGATAAAGTGAACATGACAGATGTCAGTTCTGTTAATTTAATAACAGTTTTGTTTTGGTTTTATGATTTATTAATGACCGGGTGCTGTATGTCATTTTAACTTCACTCTGGCAACTAACACACAGTGACGTAATAAATTCAGTTTTGTACGTGTATTTGTGGATCTGTGCCAAGAATACATTATACTAATAAATGAAAGAATAATGATATTATGTGACTGCTTTTGTGCTGTTTTCTTGGAATACGGAGAAATTTGTTTACAGATTAATTAATATAAAAAATACACAGAAGGAAATACAAATTCAAATACACAAACTAATACATACAACAAATACACATAAATGAATACATATATTAATACACAAAAATACAAATATATATATCAGTACACAAAAATATATATGCAAATGGAAGCAAATAAAGATACAAATTTTACAAATGGATGTATACACTGTCTTACAAATACACCTATTGCACTAATACACATACAAACAAAAATATACAAATACACATGCATACACACAAACACACACACACACAAGCATATTATATTTAGGCTATATACACACACAAACATAAATACATTTACATGTAAACAGACATAAATACACACACACACATATATTTATATTTATATGTATATGTATATATACATACACACAAATACACACTTCCATGAATAAATAATCTAACAGACAGACAGACAGACATGGAACAGATCAGGTATACCCAGTAATTCTCCACTGATTTGTTATCATCCAGTCTGACACACTTCCTTAATCCATCTGTATCATTTAAAATGCTGTATGCCATGGCTCATAAATAAGAAAATATATCTAATCAGGCACCGTTTTTTAATGTTTTTATAAAACTATTAGTGAGTTCAGATTACGAAAACAGTAAATAAAAATGTTTTTTAAAAAAAATCTTATTATTTACTCTTTGTGTTGAAAAATATATTAAAATATCCTGTTGTTTGGTCGGATTGTGAAAAAAAAAGGTCTGAACACAGGAATAATGGTCTGTTAATGGCGTGTATATCTTTATACAGCTTTATAAATATTTAAACGTAAAGAAAAGCACTGGAATGCATAACAGATATTATACAGAATGTAATTATTCTTATCAAAAAAAAAAAATCATGGTTTGCGACAATGTGTGATGTTGTGACAGAAATTGTTTTTGAAATTTCATGGGGAAATTTTCGATTTTTTTTTTTTTTTAATAATTGTTTTAGTTTTGTTTGTTTCTTCTTCAATCTACAGCTTACAGTATTACAGAGTGCAGACAGTTTATTGCAAACATTCGTTTATCTGTGGTTATGTCTCTCCCTATCTTTGACTTTCTCCTTCCATGTTTATTGCTTTTTCTTGCTTTTTCTTTTCTTTCTTTTTCTCTCAGTCTCTTGTTTTCTATTTGTTTCCATCTTTGTCTTATTTTTTTTTCTTCTTCCTTTTTTTAAATTTTAAATTGGTTTCTCTTTTCTGGTGATTTTCTTCATCTTTGTCTTTTTTCTTTTTTTTTTTCCTTTCCTTTTCTCTTTCTCTCCATTCTAGTTAATCTCTCTCTTTCTCTCTCTCTCTCTCTCTCTCTCTCTCTCTCTCTCTCTCTCTCTCTCTCTCTCTCTCTCTCTCTCTCTCTTCCTCCCTCCCTCCCAGTCTCTCTCTCTCTCTCTCTCCCTCCCTCCCTCCCTCCCTCCCTCTCTCTCTCTTTTCTCTCTCCCTCCCTCCCTCCCAGTCTCTCTCTCTCTCCCTCTCTCTCTCTATTTATCTCTCTCTCTCTCTCTCTCTCTCTCTCTCTCTCTCTCTCTCTCTCTCTCTCTCTCTCTCTCTCTCTCCTTTCCCCTATTACTATCTATCACAGTGTACATACACATATGACGGAATATAAATTTATTTATGTGTCGGTTTCTCCACGGCCTGTCTGACACCAGTGAACTGCAACATCTACACTGATTGGCTGTGTGTGTTAAAACACAGATAATCAAACTGACTACTACAGCAGCTACCACCTCGCCAGTGAGCCTTTTGTACACTTCTAGCACCAGGCAGTCATAAATTTGATTTACACAATCGGAGAAGCCGTCATAATTATTTACAACCTTCCTTCATTGAACCTTGTATACCCAAATCCTTAGAAGTAGAATTACAATAGATGAGGACTTTTATGTGTGTGTTTGTGAGTATGTACATGACAGACAGACAGACAGACACATACAACTTATACATGCATATAAATACATATATAACACATTTATAGTTATTTGTATATATGTGTGTGTGTGTGTGTGTGTGTGTGCTCACAAACCATCAGATACAAACACCAAAAATTTTGACTACATTTAAAAAAAAATACATTTTTAATTAATTTAGATTTAGTATCTTTATTAGAAAACACCTCAGTTTTTTGTTTTTTCATAAAATGAAATAAATGTTGTGCTTTAATCTTCTGAAAACAGTTCAATCCACAGCCTCATTATTCCAGAATGATAACCATTACATAATTTACTTTATAATAACAAAAAATCTGCTATTTTGACCAGAAATCCCAATATATCATCAAAGTGTCTGTCAAGAAATTGTGTACAGTCAATTTATAAAGACCTCACAAATATACTTCATCTCTCCATCCATAATTACACAGGCTGGATTTGTTGCTATGCCAACAGTACAAAAAGATAAGATAATAGGAGATATAAAGAAAGATTAAAGAAACAGATGACCTTGGAGGTTGATTTATTTGCATATTATTTAGCTATAGAAACACCTGGTAAAACATTTATTAGTAATAAAGATTTTTTTTAACTTCTAAATAATTAGTGATTGGCTTTAGGAATATGATTCTTTTTTTTATTTTTTATTATATATGAGGTATATATATATATACACTGGACTTAATATATTTATTTTTCCTACCTGTATATCTGATTTTTACCTGTATCTGTAACTGATACATCTATTAATCATTTCTTATTATTTCCTTTTTTCTTTTTTATATTATTTCATTTTCTTCTCTTTATTCTCTTCTTCATTTTTCTTCTTTTTTTTTCTAAAAAAAAAAAAAAAAGGAATGCAGCTATAATATTTTAGCACATGGAATATTTTAATAACTTTGCTATCAGTTTTAATTACATTTTATTCACACATATAAAAAGAATGAAAACATTTCTGACTAGCTGTCTTAATTAATTTTTATGCCTGGTCTTAACTAAAATGAATATCAACAAATTGAAGTATATATAACCATATACATTTACAATCCTTATGTTAAAGATAAAAATAGGCTTTGAAAATTTATTGTATAGATACTGAAATATATATTGAACATTTTACAATAACCAGTTCCATTATTTCTGACAGAAACCTAATTACCTCATATATATATATAGTTAAAAAAGAGAAGAAAATAACTAATATTTTTTTTATAAATTCTAGTTATTTTATATATGTGTGTATGCATGTGTATTTATGAGTAACTAATAATATCTTTTATATATATATAGATGCAATAAGCTGAATAACCAACTCATTAATGCATTTTTATTAAAATACCAAACTGTTTTGATTTTTCAGGTAATAGTCTATATGTGAGCAATGGAACTCACATTATCCGAATTGACAGAAACTCACAGATAAGAACAATTATATACATACAGGTGAGTAACTCATTGTCTTAATATCTCTCTCTGCATCATTCTTAAACTTACACCAACTTTAGCACTGGCAGACACTCTGTTCTATGTAATATCAATGATATTCTATATTCCTATATATAATACTATTCTGTAACACATCGTCAACTTTATGATTATTATTATTATTATTATTGTTATTGTTATTGTTATTGTTATTGTTATTGTTATTGTTATTATTCTAAAACTGTATTATTTAAACCACTGTATTCAGTGTTCTTGTTGTCTGTGTACAAACAACAGTGGCTGTTAGTTAACAAGTTCACATTTGACATTTAACTTGCGAGTCTGGTAATTGTCTGTTTTGCTTGGTGTTGGCTGTGCAGGTGATGTGTAGATGTTTTTTTTTTCCAGCATGTATTTCCACACAGCTGCAGGCAGTTTGCAGTATTGCATGGGCATTCAGTATAAATAAAGTTTCAGGCAGTCACATTATAGATAGATACATAATCGAGAAGTTTGGCTTGTTGTGTCTAGCACAGTGTTAGAATGTTAGTTGTGTTAATATCTTAGTGAGAGAGAGAGAGTGAGTGAAAGAGAGAGAAAGAGAGAGAGAGAGAGAGAGAGAGGGGGAGAGAGAGACAGAGAGAGAGAGAGAGAGAGAGAGAGAGAGAGAGAGAGAGAGAGAGAGAGAGAGAGAGAGAGATAATTGGCATTGGGAGAGTGAGAGAAAGACAGAGAGAAAGAGGGAGAGAGAAAGAAACACATGAAGTAATTGGCCTTAAGAGAGACAAACAGACAAACAAACGTAGGAGGTGATTGGCCTTAAGAGAGAGAGAGAGACACACACACACACACATAGAAGGTGATTGGGTGATTGGATTGGCCTTAAACATTATTCCAGATAGTTCTGATATTTGTGGTACTCAAAAATGAATTCATATGCATCAAAGAGAAAATAATAATAATAAATGAATATCAATGAGTTGAGATATTTTTAACTGAAATATTTATTAATTTATTCTGTTGATTGTGTATTTCTGTATACACAGTTGGTTTGTGTTATATGGTTCCATTAGATCTGATAGAAATCAAATTATCTCAGTTACTTCATTTTAAAATGCAAATTGTTCTTGAATGCTTACGTCATGATCTCAACATGAAACAAAAACCAAATCATCACTGTTTCAGTACTTCAACATTGTTTTCTGTCATTACAGTATTGTATTTGGCTTTGGTTTGACACCCAATATAGCCTGTGTGTTTTCAGTCCCGGGATATCATCAAATATTCATCATTCACTCATTCATTCTGTCATTACATAATGAGCTCTGCATTAAACAAATGAGTCCATCCATTGTTTCAGTATTTCAACATCGTTTTTTTTTCTTCTCATTTCATGATTGTATTTAGCTTTGGTTTGACACCCAATATGTTCTGTGTGTTTTTCCTGCTGGGATATCATCAAATATTCATTCATTCTGTCATTTCATGATGACCTCTGCATTAAACAAATGAAACCACCCAATTGTTTCATCATTTCAACATGCACAGTATTTTGTTTGGTTATATAATGATTTTTTTTTTTTTTTTTTTAATGGTTAAAAATGATTTATTAGATTAGAATCCACTGTATATTTCTACAAACAATTTGTTTATTATGTAATTTAGGTTGTTGATAAATCTATGTATTCGAACATACACAATGTTTAGTTATATAATGATTATTTTATACAGGTAATTTAATAATTATTGATCACAGTCCCAAACCAGTCTGTGTTTGTTTCAGTTGTATATCACATAACTGTGGTTGTTGATTGTCTATGTATTTCAACGTACACAATGTTTTGTTTGATGATAAGATCACAGGTAGATTAGGGTTGTTTTCTGTTGTTTACTGTTTCTATATTTACACACTCATTGTGGTGTAAGGTTAATATTGACTCCTAGATTAGATTTCAAAGCCATCCACTGTTTCTTATTTCAATAAATAAATGATTTGTTATGTAACTATGGTTATTGATTGTTTCTTTATTTCAAAGCACATTGTCCTGTTTAGTTGTGTAATGATAATTAGAGCCTGATTGTTTGATTTGGTTTATGTAATGACTGTTTGATCAGAAATTATCCATTGTTTCTATATTTCTCACAGTTTTGTTTGGTTTATAATAAAGACAATCAGATTCAGAAAGTTTTGTTTGGTTTATAATAAAGACAATCAGATTCAGAAGTTTTGTTTGGTTTATAATAAAGACAATCAGATTCAGAAAGTTTTGTTAGATTTATGCTAATTGACTGTTTGATCAGAAACTATCTATTGTCTCTATATGTTGAAATATTCACTGTATTCTGCAGTTTATATAATGATAATTAGATCTTAAATGTTATGTTTGATTAAGAAATGATATTTAAATCTTAAATGTTATGTTTGATTAAGAAATGATATTTAGATCCAGAATGTTCTGTTTGGTTTATATATTTGACTACTTGATCAGAAACCATCCATTGTCACAATATTTCAACATATTCAATTTGTTGAATTCACATAATTCACTACTTGATGAGAACATATCCATTTTCTTTGTATTTCAACATATTCTGTGTTTTGGGGGGTTTATATAATGATAATTAGACCCAGAATATTTTTTAGTCTGTATAGGTGACTACTATATCAGAAATCATTCATTGTTTCCATATTTCAACATATTCATTGTTTTGTTTGTTTTATATATCTCTGCTACTTTCAGAAATATTTTATTTAATGATAATTAGTTCCAGAATGTTTTGTTTGTTTTATATAACTCACTACTTGATCAGAAACCATCCATTGTCATTTCATATTCATTGTTTTTTAAATAATTTCAGAACTTGTTTTATATAATTCATCAGAAACCATCCATTGTCTGTGTATTTCAACATATTCATTGTTTTATATAATGATAATTAGTTCCAGAATGTTTTGCTTGTTTTATATAACTCACTACTTGATCAGAAACCATCCATTGTCTGTGTATTTCAACATATTCATTGTTTTATATAATGATAATTAGTTCCAGAATGTTTTGTTTGTTTTATTTATATAACTCCACTACTTGATCAGAAACCATCCATTGTCTCTCTGTGTATTTCAACACACAGCTTGTTTGTTTTATTACACACTGACCTCTGCATTAAGCACAAACCGAAACCACTTCGCTGTCTGTCTGGCTGCTGTGTACACACGACATGCATGTTAGCCATGCGCCCACATGTCCATGAAATCAGCTCCTCAGCAGATCAGACCACATTGCCTTCAGGATGTCTGGATCATGCATGGCTGTTTTTCCACAGAATCAAAAACACTTGAAAACAGATGCCGTGGGCTCTGTATACTGCAAAAAAAAAGTTAAAACTGCTGTTGGGTTTTTATCTGTTGTTATTGTTATTATTATAAAATACTTGGGTAATAAGTGTGCGGGAATGAGAAATCAGATGAAATCAGATAGATTTCAGTGATTATTGTATAGGTTGTGAAATCATATATACTATGTAGGTTATTTGTTAATGATTGATTTGGGTGATTGTGGAGTTTGCAAATATGTTTTTAATGATATTAATGAATGGGGTACTTGTTGTATAGTTTGCAAGCATATTCTTTTATTTATTTATTTATTTATTTATTTATTTTTAAAAATAATAGGTTTTGATAACAATGGCACAATTTACAAACAGCTTTTCTAGCTTATTACTAACAGGTTTTGATAATTTGTATACAATTTATACAACTCATATCTCCTATAAATAACAGGTTTAAATAACTATTTTATATAGCTTGCAGATATTACATCTTATTATTAATAGGTTTTTGACATCTATTTTATGCAGTTACAATTAGTTGTTTTTTTTTCACTTAATTTAGTTATTAAGAAAAAGGTCTGGATAATTATTGTGTGCACGCAGTTTTGTATCAGTTCATAATAATGAAATCAGGTTAATATGAAAGTGGATGGTAGTTAGCATTAAGGAAACCTACAGATTATTAATTGTCTAAATGAATGGATATTTTTGTTGTAAGAATGGGTTGGAAAAGAAAATTCTGTTGAGTTAGAGATATAATAAAAATACAAAAATGTGAAAATGGGTGATGATCAGAACTCTGGCATAAAAAATGTATTGATTATTCAGTTTCTAAATGAATAGATGTTTTTTCTGCAGGAATAGGTGACAGAAACATTGCTTTCAGTTAGAGATATAATAAAATGGAGTCTAGCACCAAAAATTTACTAATTACTAGGTTTCTAAATGAATGGATATTTTTCCTGCAAGAATAGGTGACAGAAACATTGCCTTTAGTTAGAGATATAACAAAATTGAGCCTAGCACAAAAAAATCTACTGATTACTAGGTTTCTAAATGAATAGATGTTTTTGCTGTAGGAACAGGAGACAGAAACATTGCCTTCAGTTAGAGATATATCAAAACTGAGCCTAGCACAAAAAAAAATCTACTGATTACCAGGTTTCTAAATGAATGGATATTTTTCCTGCAAGCTTAATAGGTGGCAGAAATATTGCCTTCAGTTAAGGATATAAAAGCACTGTAACTGATTTTGAGTGGGTGTCTGGAGATAGGTTTCCATCAGCAGTTAGTGAAGAAACACAACTGTTAGGTTTAGGTGGTGGGGATACACGGGAAGGTAACACAGGTGTGAAAGTAATGATCTGTATGTCAGTGAAGTACAATAGGGAATGAAAATCTCTTATGTACCAGCAAGGTGCCAATTATAACTGATAAAGAGTCAGGACAGAACACAAGAGAACAAACTGGGAACAGGGAGAACATGGCAGGAACAGGTGTTTTGTGTATAATTAGGATGTATTTCGGTTAAAACAAATAACCCGAACAAGCAAAGATTAAAAATAATTTTTGAGCAATACCAGTGTTATTTAAGAATAATTCATGGCACTCATTATTTTTAATATTTTGTAGAATAAATTCATAATTTTTTCTGAAAATAATTTTAAGAATTCCTTCTAATACATGTTTTTGATATTAATTTAGTAATTTATGAAGGATATTTGCAAATATGCACCAAATATTATATTTTGAAGTTTGAATTGTGCCATTTCAAATTTACTAATAAATGATATAGCTACTTAGAGTTCTATGTAGGATTTTGTATTATTCTTTCTATTTTCCTATTGCTTTCTAAAATGTCACATTCCTTCTTGTCAAAGGAAAGTTTTTAAATGAAGGATTCCTTTCTTTTAATGGAAAACATTAGTCAAAAAATATGTATATAACAGTAAATTAATCAATGAGCTCAAATCATATTGTTAAACAAAATAACTGTTTATGTTTTAAAAGCATTATAATCTGCAATAAGGTGAAACATGAGCTTTTATTATTATTATTATTATTATTTATTATCATCATCATTATTATTATTATTATTTTATCATTTTATCATTCTGAAAAAATAAAAAAAGAATTTTTAAACCATTTTACAATACTTAACATATGAACTGTTTTAAAGCCAGTTAAAGAGATTCTAATGTAGAAGCTTTTAAACTAAAATTTGTCAGATTATCTCGGAAATCTTTCTAAATACACACAGAGAAATTCTATTCAGGCTCAAATATTCTTTTTTTTCATTTTATATCATTAACGGTATTACCAAACAAGTTTCTAAATAAACAAGCAAATATTACCACCCCAGTAAAAAGGTGATGATGGTTTTTTCAGCTTTAAATGATGACTGATGAGGACACAAGCCAAACTATTAGACACATTTTGTTTTATGCAGGACATCTGGAGTTACAGCCATAATGTTGAGTCTGGTTCTTGCTAATTGAGTTGAGGGTCTCTGTGATGTATCAGGCTCGTGGTTGTTCTGACTGCAGGTGTGTTCCAGACACCTGTAATTTGTTAAAATAGACAGGTGTTATTTCTTTCATCTCTTTTGAAACTTCCCTGTACTTTCCCCATAACCAGACTGATTTTTGGATGTGTTCCTGTTTTTACTTAATAACTTTATTATCTGTTGATGAAAAATTAGGTAAAAACATTTTAGAGTCATTCTGAGGTCATAGTGGGTTTTTTTTTTTTTTTCATCCTATTTGTGACATTATTAATAGAGTTTCTGTTTTATAGTGTTTTAATTATTTTTTCTTACAGTGAAAATAAAAAGATACAACTCATTCACAGACATGGGGACAACAGACACATAGAAAACAATCACATCCTCTCCCCTTCATAAACATTAACTACAACCCCAGTTTAATTGAAATGGAATGTGGGAAACTTTTACAAACATTTTTTTTTTTTTTTTTTAAAAACAAAAAGGCTTTTGAAAAGTTAATAGTAAAATAACCCAGTTAAGGATTGCTTCAGTCCCAGATTTCAAGTTTGCCGTCATCAGACAGTGCAAATGTTAATTAAGTTGTTGTGTGAGGCTTTTAACAGAAATTGTGTTAGCTGCTGCCATTACTGCTAGTTTAACCTGCTAAGTCAATGAGTGGTGACACAGTGACATGCAAACAATGTGAGGAGATAACACTGTCAGAGCAGAGATGTCATTTTGTATTTGCGTTTTTCTCTTTCAAGATCTTTTTTTTTTTTTTTCTTCTCAATTTTTCCTGGTCTATTCTCTATTTCTTTGCATCTCTCTGTCTGTCTGTCTCTCTCTCTCTGTATCTCTCTGTCTCTCTTATAAACTTTATTTCCACTTAACCCCAAAATGAAAGTCTTTTTATGATTCTTTAGATTTCTCTCTCTCTCTCTCTCTCTCTCTCTCTCTCTCTCTCTCTCTCTCTCTCATGATTCTAATTGTATTTCTCAAAATCTCTCTTTAGATTTCTCTCTCTCTCTCTCTCTCTCTCTCTCTCTCTCTCTCTCACAAACACATCATTCCTAATCATATTTTATTTTATTTCCACTTAACCCCAAAACGAAAGTCTTTTTATGACTCTCTTTAGATTTCTCTCTCTCTCTCACAAACACATCATTCCTAATCATATTTTATTTTATTTCCAGTTAACCCCAAAACGAAAGTCTAGTTCTGACTCTTTAAATTTTTTTTCTTATTCTTTCTAGTTCTCTTCTCTGTCTTGTTGTTTTTCTCACTCTTTCTCTCTTCTAGTCTTTTCTCTCTGTCTCTCTTTCACTACACATTTGTGTATTTGAGAGTCTGTATGTGTTTGCCTGTGTGTATATGTCTGTATACTTGGAACACATTAACTACATTTATCCTAAAAAGTACCAAAAATCAATGGCAATCATTTCCCTGATTGCAGAGGGCAGTGTTAGAGGTTTTTGCATATAGACATCAGTTATAGAGAGCTGGCATTTTCTCACGTCTATGAATATTTTATATTTATATAATAACAGTTCAGGTTTGTGTCTGCTGAACAAGTTGGACTGGATGAATATTTAATGATATCCAGCAGTGATCTGTTATCTGTCAGAAAAAATGTATGAGAGGGAAAGACATGCTAGTATCTGTAGCTCATCCACTAGAATGCATGCATACATACATACATACATACATACATACATACATAGATACATACATTAAAGCACACACAAACACACACACACACATACACAAACATATGTGTGTGTGTGTATATATATATGTGTGTATATGTGTGTGTGTGTGTGTGTGTGTGTGTGTGTGTGTGTGTGTGTGTGTGTGTATATATTTTTATGTATGTTTGTATGTCTGTATATATATATATATATATATATATATATATATATATATATATATATATATATATTTACATATTCATTTATCCATCTATCAATTCACCCATCCATCTATCCATATACACATACACATACACAAACATACATACATGCAGACATACAGACACACAGGCAATTAAAAGTACATAGGTCATGCAACAGACACTGAAGACAGTTTCGTGATCTAGTCAGATACACAGAGAGAGAGAGGCAGACAAATATATATATAAGTGTTATCTACACACACACACACACACACACACACACACACACACACACACACACACACACAGAGAGAGAGAGAGGCAGACAAATATATATATAAGTGTTATCTACAGATACACATAAACTAATCACTGATATTTTTCAGCCTGCGGGGAGAATTGTGGGTCTGGCAGCAGACATTGAAGACAATTTGCTGTTCTGGTCAGACATCAGCAATCAGAAGGCCATCTTCAGATCCAGGCTTGATGGAACCCACGTTCAGATTATAGTCACTGGTATGTTACATTTAATTAAACACTGCAGACTCAGCCAAGGTTAACTAAATACTACAGGCTTTGTGATAGTTAACTAAATACTACAGGCTTTGTGATAGTTAACTAAATACTACAGGCTTTGTGATAGTTAACTAATTATACTACAGACTTTGTGGTAATTAATTAAATACTACAGACTTTGTGATAGTTAACTAAATACTACAGGCTTTGTGATAGTTAACTAAATACTACAGGCTTTGTGATAGTTAATTAATTAAATACTACAGACTTTGTGATCATTCAATAAATGTACTACAGACTTTGTGGTAATTAATTAAATATACTACAGGCTTTGTGATGGTTAACTAAATACTACAGGTTTTGTGATAGTTAACTAAATACTACAGGCTTTGTGATAGTTAACTAAATACTACAGGCTTTGTGATAGTTAATTAAATATACTACAGACTTTGCGGTAATTAATTAAATACTACAGACTTTGTGATAGTTAATTAAATATACTACAGACTGTGGTAATTAATTAAATACTACAGACATTGTGATGGTTAATTAAATATACTACAGACTTTGTGGTAATTAATTAAATAATACAGACTTTGTGGTAATTAATTAAATATACTACAGGCTTTGTGGTAATTAATTAAATATACTACAGGCTTTGTTAATTAATTAAATATACTACAGACTTTTGGTAATTAATTAAATATACTACAGATTTTTTATATTTAATTAAAATACTACAGACTTTGTGGTAATTAATTAAATATTACAGACTTTTTAATTAATTAAAAATACTAAAACAAAAAGAAGTTAATTATATATACTACAGACTTTATGGATAGTTAACTAAACAGACTTTGTAATAAAGTTTGTCATATTTAATTAAATACTTAATTTAAAACTGTACAGTAAATAAATTTGTATATTTAATATTCAAAGCCACAAAAGAAAAAATTGTAACAACTTTTATGGATCATTCCTGGTCCTATTTATAGTTTGTCAGACTTTTTTGTTATTAAAAGACTTAAAGTCAAAAACAAATGAAAAAGAAGCATACAAAAAACAAATCTTTCCTCTTTTTCTTATTAAAGTGTTAAACATCAACAAAAAACAAATAGAAAGAAATGACACAGAAACAAACTTCACAAAAGATAAACACTAACAAAAAAATAAAATTATAAAATAAACGTACAAGATATGAGTAGATTATTCATTTATATCGCAGCAAGTATGCATACACCTACATATCGTTAATCCAGTAATTTGCTTTGCGTGTGGCAGATGTTGAGCAGTGCAATGGGATGTCTGTCGACTGGATCTCTAATCACATCTACTGGACAGACGCTGGTAAGAAGACGGTGGAAATCGCAAACTACGATGGGCACGGACGAAGGATTCTCATTGGATACGGGCTGGAAAAACCAAGGGGAATAATTGTCGATCCTGTATTTGGGTAAGCAGTTAGGCTTAATATGTTTCATGTAGTTTAGATTTTTTATTATTTTCATTTTCAGAAGAGACAACTTACTTATATTTGTGGTTTGTCTGTGTGTGTGTGTGTGTGTATCTATATCTATATATATATATATATATATATATATATGTATTTGTATTTGTGTGTGTGTGTGTGTGTGTGTGTGTTTATATATATATTGGTTGACTTGACACTTAAGTTGTTTTATAACAGTATTGTTTTATGTCATACTTTGTTACTGAAACAGTAAAATAATGATGTGGAAGTATAAATAATGTATTAAAACATTTATTTTTGCGCCACTGATATTCAGAGAAGTGAATTGTTTTCAGGGGTGTTGGTTCATGTTATAAATTCAGTATGTAAGATAACAGAGATCTTAACAAGCAAAGAAACAGAAATAGATTGATGTGGCTCTGTTCTGTGGTTTTTATCTGTGGATGCAATAATAGAAATACATTTTTTGTTATTCTTTATCTTACGATTGAAAAGTTTTTATACCTGTGTATTGGAGAAAAGCTACAATTTAATACAGGTGATAAGTAAAAAAAAACTCCTTTCAAATGCAGATTCACTGAGGCTTGCAGAGCAAACATATTCAAATGCTTCAGATATTTTTGTTCTTTTTAACAAAACTTATATCATCTTGTTAAATATAACCTCACTACAGTAATGATTTAGCCTTGTTTCAGAAATTTATGATGAATGAGAGTTTCAAAAATTTAATTTCTAGAACCTACAGATCAAAACCTGAAAGAACATAAAACCCATTTCTAGCACAAAAATCTTTTATTAATTAATACATTCTTTTTTGTTTGGTTTTCATTTTAAAAAAAAGAAAGCAAGAAAGTTTAAAAAATTATTTTTTAATATCCATCAAACAGAAATATTACTTTTTTAATTAGATAGATTTTTTTTATTTATTATTACCTTATTAATTTTATTGATTTATCATTTTACAAACTGTTATTTATTCATTTACTTATTTTTATATTAAAATATCTAGCGCTAGTTATTCTTTGTCTATTATATTTTTGTCATGACAAAATAAAAAAGAAAAAAAGAAAAGAAAAGAAAAACTTACAAAAGCAGGGCTACATAATGAAACAAACCACAAAGAGAGATACAAAAATAGAATCCTTTCTTAACTCTTTTATTATTATCATCATCATCATTTTTTTTTATAAAAATTTTATCTGACATCTTTTGTCATCTTTAGCAAAAAAAAAAAAAAAAAACAATTTTTAAACAAGAACTTTCTACAACACCCGATTTCCATCATTATCTGTTATGTTCCGTTATTAGCAAATAATTTATTTAATAACTATTGTCAACACATGAATCATCCCTCATTATTAAAACTACATTTCTTTGTTATCTTAGAACAAAACCCCCAAAAGAACAAAAGAGGCTGGCTTCTTTTAATCTGTCTGACAATTAGACAATGGACCATGCCATGCTTGCGTAACCATCAAAGTTAGGTTAGCTGGCGATGAACTCGGATCAATAAAGACTAATTCATACGAAAAGAAAGATTCTTTTTGTTTTCCCCTTTTAGCTGACTCACAAGTACATTCACTCGTAATACTTTCTGAACATCTGGCCTAAAAAATTCTGATTGGGTATTGCCAAAAAAAAAACAGAAAAGGAGGGGGGGTTCACCGTTGTCTTCGTTGAATTTTATGACAAAGAAGAATTTGGGTGTTGTTATTTTTTTTTTTTTTTTTTTTTTTTGTATGTATGGATTATACCAAAAATAAAATTGTGTTTACTGTTATTTTAGTTGATTTGTAAAATAATATAAAGAAGAATTGGTGTGGGTGTTCAACTTATAAAACAGAAGAGATTATTTTTTTTTTTTTTTTTTTTTTTTTTTTTTTTTTTTTTTTGGTATACATGTATGTTTGTTTTATATATCAAACCCCCCAAAAATCATGTTTACTATTATGTTAGTTGAATTATAAGAGTGATTTATAATATCGTTTTTTTTCTATTATTATAAATTAGTTTTGCATTTATGAATATTTGTATTTTTAAATATTAAACTAAACTGAACTTGTTTTTTGTCATGTCAGATGAATTAAACGTGAAGGAGGAATTTTCAATATCCATTTTCCATTAACGTAAACTGATTTTGCATGCAGGGATATTTATGTTTAACAAAAAAGTGTTCTAGCTGTTTTATTAAAGAAAAAAGAATCAATAGCATCTTTTCTCTGATAATGTAAATTGGTTTTGCATACTTGGATATTTGTTTTATTTACAGAAACAACAGCAATCCCCCAAAACAACAAATAACTATTTACCATTTATTTATCTTAACAGAAGTATTAAAGAAAGAAATTTTAAAAATATTTTTTATATTTTCTGTGAATATAAATATGTTCTGCATACATTAGTATTTATTTCAATGAATACTGGAAGATAAGTATTATTTTTGCTGGAAGACAAAATCAATATCGGATGTCATCTTTTTATTGTAGAACTGATTAGTTTTTTAATTAGAAGTGGGATTTTTCTGGTGTTTTTTAAAAAATGATGTAGTTTTATTTTATTTTATTTTATTTTATTTTATTTTGTTTTGTTTATTTAGTTTATTATTTAATTTTATTTAATTATAATTTTAATTTTGATTCATTTTATTTATTTAATTATTTATTTTATTATGTATATATATATGTGTGTGTGTGTGTGTTTATTTTTCTTAAGATATTTTTTGCTTCTTGTGTCTCTTTCCATGCAACAGAGTTCTTGTTTTACAGTTTAATATTTAAATCATGTAAATGGTGTATATCAAATATCTGTTTGCTTTACAACAAATCACCCAATGACACAGATACAGAAATCTCAAATAAACGGTTTTAATTTCCATGTTGTGTTGACTGGTTGCTATAGAAACCAAACCAAACCAAACAAATACTCTCAAACATCATTTAAATTTTTTTTTTTAAATATCTTGGAAACTTGGAGTTGGCATTCATTAATTAATTAAAAGATATTATTAAAACAAAGAACTGCTGTCATCCTGTATACTGTTTCATCTGTTTAAAACTAATGGATTGTGTCAGCCATTTTTCACAATACTAGACATCTGATACTCTTTTTCTCCACATAATGTGTTATATGCATTGTTTATAAGGACAATGAATAACTGTAAACCTCTTTGACACCTGATTTTTTTAGTAATCCAGTCATGGTTGGACTGGGAAATAATCTAACTAATATGTACTGTTAATACATCATGACAGTAGTAATAAATTATCAATTTTATTTCTAAACAACATAAATCTTTATAATATCGTTTTTATTATATTTTGTCCAGTATTGTTATATATTATAAATATCACATGATAGGAATACCAGATTGTCAATAATATTTTTAAATAAACTGCTGCACTGTAAATTAAAAGTCTTATTTCATCTTCATACTGAATATTTTATCCAACGCTGTCAGATATCATTAATATTATATGGTATAAAATATAATTTTTAACTAACATCATCTAGATTATTAAAAATATTTTTAAAACTATTCTGTGATTCCGTGTCAATTTAAAGTCCATTATTACTTTATACCACATATTTTTATCAAACACCGTTGAATATCATTAGTACCACACATGGCACCCATATTCTGTCAAGTTATTTCCTGCCAATTTACCTTGTTAAATTATCTGTCAGTCAAAATATTTAACAGCCAGAATGATAGCAATCTGAAAGAGAGTTATGAATAATTCACAGTAATTGATGAAAATTGCTGCTTTTTTTTTTTTTTTGTGTGTGTGTTGCTGATAGTATTTACATGTTTAGCGTATAATACCAATGGCACTGGTGTATAGGCATTGTTATAATACATGCATATGTTAGTAAATTATGTATATTAGCTATAATATTATTATAGCTAATTTTTACGCAGAGCATTAGTAAATGATGATATTGACGTGTAACATATTTAATGCAATAACAAGGATATTATATTTTTTTCAATTTGTTATTCAAGAGAATAGATAAAATAAATATCTGAACAAAATAAATCTTTAAATAACAATCTTCTTTGGTTAAACCTTAACACAGGTTTGGTAGCTACTGTGAGCAAATCCTAGCATTAGCTCCTTAGTAAAAGACCATATTAATCTTTCTCCAGTCTATGTGTGTATATATATATTGTAAACCATCTATTTGTTTTAGTATAAAACCATTATGAAATTCAAGGAGCTCTGTTTAGAATGTGAAATAGCATTAACAAATGCAACATTCAGATATTTCCTTCAGATCAGTTGTAAAAGTCAAGGAGCCCTGGTTGGAATTTGAAATAAATTAAGAGATGCAGCATTAATTCATTTCCTTCAAAACATCTAATTGTGTTAGTGTAAGACCATTGTACAAGCCAATGAGCCTTATTTGGAATATTTTAAAATCCACCATGAACATATTCCATTCAAGTCATCTAATTGTATAAAGACATTATACAAGTCAAGCAGCCCTGGCTGGAATTTGAAATAATTGAAAAGTTACAAAAAAATACATATTGAAGTCTTTTCCTTCAAATTAAATTAAGCATCTTTACTTAGTGATCTTTAAATTGCATTGCAGTTTGCTGGATATTGCGTGTTCAAATTTCTGACTGTGTCAGTAACGGATTACAGTGGACATGTTTAGAATCCAGTTTTACATTTCCCAAGTTCATCCTTTATAGAACCAGATACATTTATCAGAAGAAAACAAAATGCATGTCAGCTGTAACCATGAGCTGAATACAGAGCTGAATACATTTATCTGTCAAATGGTGTTGTTAATGTACAGTTATTTTTTATTTTGCAGACGTTACTCAGAATAATTAAAGATCATTAGACATATATACGTGCATGCATGCATACATACATACATACATGCATACATACATACATACATACATACATACATACATACATACATACATACATATATACATACATACATTAATACATATATATATATATATATATATCTATA